>CM035838.1:85526032-85838532 GCA_020510985.1 Pholidichthys leucotaenia | reverse complement strand
GCTGGGTGACTCACATTGAGACCTGTGTGTAACGGTAGCGTTAGCCACTCTCAGTCATTAGCCAGTCTTTTTTTTATTACTACTGTTCTTATTTGTTTTGAAAAATGGTTCGCAAAAACCGCAATCATGGAAGCGGCGATGGTTTGACCGGGTCGGGTGACCAGAACCACGAGTCCGTAACAACCAGACCAGCTTCATGTTTGTCTGGCAATGAGGAACAGATGTTCTGATGATCTGGGATCGTCACTTCCATCTGGTAACGTATCGTCACTTCCTGTTTTGCTGTCTGCCTGTGTGGTTTGCTCTCCAGCCACTAGCTATGGCTACTAGCTCTCCTTCCTCTCCTCCTCTGGTGTGCTCTCTCTGTCAGATGTTTAGCTACACCTGTGCCTCTTTTAGTGATAACGGTAAATGTAATAAATGTTGGTTTTTTTTGTTTGTTTTTTTTTATTTAAGTTTTTGTAAAGGGTATACAGGTCGTTACAGCAATGCAGTGTTTACATTTTCATCACATGTTCCCTTATTTTCTGATATCTGACAACATTGGAAGATTAATTCTTACAACACCCCTTTTTTTTTTTAAAGTGAAAGAAAAAGTGAAATTAAAGAGAAAAAAAAACAAGAAACAAATAACAAAAAAAAACAAACAAACCAGTAAAAAACAAACAAAAAGAAAAAGTAAGTAAATAAAGATAAAAGAGCATCTGAGTAGCGTTGGAACAAAGAGCGGAACCATTATTGAAATGGTATTTGTCAAAGATTAGATCTAATGGAAGACACATATGCGGTCCAGGGTTGCCAAAAGTTCATGAACACATCCATGTCCTGTCTCAGTGCGAATGTCAACTTTTCCATCGAGTAAATGTCTTGGATCACGTTAGTCCAATCTTCAGGTGTAGGACAGTCCTTCAACATCCATTTTTTAGTTAGAGCTTTTTTGCTTGCCAATATTAAAACATTGAATAAGTATTTTTCTCCTCGTCTTTCCAGTGAGTCCGGTAGTAAACCCAAATACAAAGTTACAAAGGAAAAGGGAACTGTAATTTTGAATATTTTCCCCAATATTGTCTGTACCTTGGTCCAATATTGGTGGATAACTGGGCATGACCAAAACACATGAAAATGATTTGCAGTCTTTTCACCACACAAGCGCCAACAGTTCAATCCCTTATGGGTAAATTTGTTTTGTGCAAGTGTTCTGAAAAATCTTGCCAAGTTTTTCCATCCAAATTCTCTCCACTGCAGGGATGAGGTACTTTTCCATTGCTGTTTATTTAGCTTTTCCCATATTTCCAGTTGTAAAGTGAAATTCCCCTCTTTTTCCCATCTCTCTTTTATATAAGATGTGTTGTCTCCTTTTAAGTCTTGAAGACCTTGGTATATTTTAGAAATGTATCTGATCCCTGGGATCCCTTTATATGCCATTAAGAAGACCTTCAGAACACCTGACTGGGCCCTTTCCAAAACCTCCTTTTTAAGTATATTGTTTATGTGGTGTCTAAGCTGGAAGAACCTGTAAAGGTCTTGATTTATTAGGCCTTGTTTTTTCAAATCTTCAAAACTTCTTAAGATCTGCCCTTTAAAAAAATCGTAATATTTTATCAGCCCTTTCTCCTTCCACTTTTTAAATCTGGTGTCTGTTTTATTAGGAGTAAAGTCCTGATCATAGGCGATCCATTGCAGAAGTCGATAGGGCTCTTTAGTTTGATTCTCTCTGACTATCTTAAACCAAATTTTTAGCGGGGTCTCTATCCACGGGTTAGTGTTATTCAAAAGCTTAGGTAAGACATTGTTCCCTATTATCGCCTGTAGGGGGATGTCACTTGTTATTTGGCATTCGATCTCCTTCCATTGTGCAGTGTAGACTGGGTTACATATCTCTACTAAAGTTTTAATTTGTGCGGCTTTAAAGTAGTCCCTGATATTTGGCAGCGCGAGCCCACCTTTGTCTTTGTTTAGCTGTAGGGTTCTATATCTGATTCTAGGTCTCTTGCCCTGCCATATGAATCTTGAGATCCTTCTGTCCAGCTCCTGCCATGTTTTTTTGGGAGGTTCTACCGGTATTGTTTGGAAAAGGTATAGAAGACGTGGAAGTATATTCATTTTGACTGCTTCAATTCTTTGTGCAGTACCCAAGAATGGTATCATATTCCATCTTGCTAGGTCAGATTTTATTTTTGTCACCAGTGGATCATAGTTTAGTGATATAATTTTGTTGAGTTGTTTCGGGATATTGACCCCCAGATATTTCATAGATTCCGACTCCCAGTTAGTTTTGAGTTTGCTTAGTGAATAATGATTTGGGTCATAGTTGAATGTTAAAACTTGGGTTTTATGCATATTTAATTTGTACCCCGATAAATCTCCATACTCTGAAAAAACTGAGGTTAGTTCTGGTAAAGAAGTGTCCGGCTGCCCTAGGTATATTAAAATGTCATCAGCAAAGAGTGCTATTTTATGTTCCTTCTGACCAAGTGTAATACCTTGAATTTTTTGGTTTTGTCTTATCCATTGGCTCAGAGGTTCTATGAAGATTGCAAAGAGCAGTGGAGACTGGGGGCAGCCCTGACGACATCCTCTTTCCAGTTCAAAAGATGATGATAAATTACCGTTAATCCTTATTTTAGCTGTTGGTTTTTTATATAATGCCTGTATAGTTCTAATGAAGTTGTTATGAAAATTGAAACTGGATAAGATTCTATATAGAAAAGACCAGTCAACCGAATCGAATGCTTTTTCAGCATCTAATCCCAATATGACTGCATTTAAGTTATATTTTTTTATATGATGAATTATGTGTAAAGTGCGTCGAATGTTGTCTTGTGTCTGTCTTTGTCTTATAAAACCTGTTTGGTCTAAATGAATTAGGTCTGTCAGTATATTTTCTAACCTTTTGGCAAGGATAATGGTAAAAAGCTTATAGTCCTGATTTAGTACACTGATTGGTCTGTAGTTGGAGCACTCTAGTTTATCCTTTTCAGGTTTAGGTATAACTGCAATGACCCCTTCTCTCCAGGAGGGGGGGATTTCCCCTGTGTGGAGGACATAATTAAATGTTTTCAGGAGGAGAGGAGATAGTTGCTGTTTAAAGGTTTTGTACCACTCTGCTGTATAGCCATCAGCTCCTGGGGATTTGTTAGCTTTAAGTTTCATAATTGCTTTTTCCAATTCTTTAGGATGTATTTCTGACAGTAGTGTTTTATTTTGTGACTCCGTAAGTTGGGGAAGGTTTAATGTGTTTAGGAATGCCTCGGATGCGTTTTTATGTTTTTTGTGGGAGTATAAGTTCTTATAGTAATTCTCGAAGTTTTTAAGAATATCCTGAATTCTGAATTTTATTTCCTTTGATACTGGGTCTCTGATTTTGTAGATTGCTCTTTCTGTTTGATGTTTCCTCAATTTATAGGCTAGCAATTTTGCCGATTTACTGCCTGCTTCATAGTATTTTTGTTTCAGAAATGTAAGTTTCTTCTGGATTTCTATTGTGTAGATCTCATTTATTTGGTTTTTAATTTCCTTAATCTTGAGCGAGTCAGTAGAATGAGTGTTGCCTTTGTGTTCTTTTTCTAGGTTCCTAAGTTCTGACTCTAATGTGGATAGTTTTTCTTGTCTTAGTTTCTTTTGGGTTGCCAGTTTTGCAATAATCTTTCCTCTTATTACAGCTTTACATGCATCCCACAGTATTAAAGGGGATACTTCTCCATTATCGTTATCTTCCAAATATCTGAGAATATCTGATTCCAATTCATCTTTCAATGGTCCTTTCAGGACATTTGAATTTAACCTCCAAGAAAATGTATTATTTGTGTATTTTTGGATATTTAAGTCCATGTAGATCGGACTGTGGTCGGAGAGATCCATCAGTCCTATTTTACATGTTTTTACTCTTCCAATGTCTCTATTAAACATAAAAAAATAGTCAATCCTTGAGTAAGATGAATGTGGAGTTGAGTAAAATGTATAGTCTTTTACACTGGGGTTGAGTTCCCTCCACACGTCACAGATTCCCAATTCTTTTAGTAGCATCCGAGTCTTCCTGTTTTGGGTGTTATTTTGATGTGGGGAATTACCAGAAGCATCCCAGTATGGATTCAGTCTAAGATTGAAGTCCCCACCACATATCACTAAACCTTGAGCTTTCGTTATCATTAGGTCGAATACATTTTTATAAAATTTCCAGTTAGCCCCTGGGGGAGCATACACATTCAGCAGGGTGATATCTTCTCCCTCTAGCCGCCCAGTTACCAAACTGTATCTCCCTTCTTTATCTTTGTGTTCTGATTTTTTTTCAAATGTAATTTTGGTTGATATCAATGTCGCTACTCCCCTCCTCCTCCCTGATTTATATGAAGATGAAGAGATCATTTTAAACCCTTGTCTACTGAGTTTATTGTGTTCCACGTCTGTTAGGTGGGTTTCTTGTAAAAGTATTATTCCTGCTTTGTCTTTTTTCATTTTGCCTAGAATCTTGGATCTTTTAACTGGATTCAGGATTCCTTTTACATTATATGAAATTATTTTGGTTACACCCTGTTTCTCCATTGTGTTGTTTTGTTTAGTATAACTGTGTGGTGGCCCTCTTTTGTGCTACTCAGAAACTGAAAGAACATTAAAAACAAGAAAAACATTAAGAACATAGTGTAAAAAACTTTAAAATAAAAAGCTGTCATAAGAACTTCCTGAGCTGAGGTCTTTTTAAAGACCCTGTAAGAGCCTTGATGGAGTGAAGGCTCTGAGGGAAATTCCTCAAACTCTGTTACGTGTTGAGGGCCCTCTCTTACCACTGAAAGTAGTCCCATGCTTTTAACGTGAGTTTCAGAACCCAATCCAAACTTGTAATGATTTTTTTTTTTTTCCTTTTATGCCTAAACCCTGTGAAATTGTGTGCACCCTCCCACCCCCATCACATCAAACATTCACGCAAAAACAGTATTTGTTAGTATGAGGAGAACATGTGGATTATTGTCACATTTCTATTTTAACAAGTTTTTTTTTTTTTTTTTTTTTTTTATTACACAGACTTATTTGTTTCAAATAATATGATTGTTCCATGAAATGTTTTACCACATGCTGAATATGCATCTCCTTTAATGTTTGTTACCTTGTATGAGGGGGGTTGGATGTGCGGATTGATTCAAGAGAAAAGAAAAAAAAAAAAAAAAAAAGGTCGCTATTCCAACCTGAAAACGGATAGTTTATCCGCGACGCTCTGGTGCTGGGTTTCCCGCTGCTGGTCCGTGGATTTTGAAGGTCTTTGTGTTGTCCATGTTTGCGCTTTGATCTTCTCACTCGGGTCTGCTGCGGGTTTAAATACCGTTACCGGGAGGCCTCTTTTCGCCATGTCAGCTGTTGCTTCTTCCGCCGAATTATAGAGACACGTTTCATCGCCGTAGAAGACCCTTAACTTCGCAGGAAATGGTGTCTGAAAGCGCAATTTCTTCTCTCTTAACACCTTTTTCGCGTCATTGTATTCCCTGCGCTTTTTAAGGACCTCCGGGGCGTAATCGTGTTCCACGTAGACTTTTCTCTCCTGGTGCATAAATCCTTTTTTCTGCCAGGCCAGTCTTACAACCTCTTGTTTTATTTTGAAATTGGAAAATCTTACCAACACCGAACGTGGGGGCGCTTTCGCCGCCGGCCTAGCGGCTAATGAACGATGTGCCTTTTCTATCTTCAAGTCGGTGGTTTGTGGAATATCCAATTTCTCTCTTAGTAAGGATTCCACGCATTCTGCCATTGAGTTAAAACCATTTTCGGTTCCTTCTATCAGACCATGAATTCTTATGTTGTCTCTTCTTTGTTTTCCTTCTTGGTCGGTTAGCTTAGCCTCTATAGCTGCTTGTCTTTTGCGTAGGTCTAGCACAGAATCTTCGAGCACTTTTATTCGATCCTCTGTTTCCAAGATTCGGTTCTCGGCCTGGTCCACTCTGCTGTTTGTCCTTTTCAATTCTTCTCTGAATTCCCGAAATTCGGCCGTAACATCTCGGCGAAATCGTTGTAGCTCCTCAAATAGTGATTTCAGGCTAACCCTTTTGTTAGCTATCACCAGTTCCTCGTCTTCTGAACGGAGATCTTCCAGTTCGGATTCTCCGGCCGATACGTGTCCTGGCCTGGAGAATTTCAGTTTCTTCTGTTTTCCTTTAGACATGATGATTTTGTCTTTTGATTTTCACTCCTCCAAAAATCCGTTAAGTTTGATTTTCAACGTGTTATCCTGGATTGGGTCTGAGAACTTCAGTGTTAAGCTGCAGTCGCCATGGCGTCCAGACCGGAAGTCTAAATGTTGTTTTTTTGAGGCACTCAAGGCGAGGTTGTCTGATTTGGAATCCCGGCTCCGCTGCATTGAAACACCGTCTGCGCCAGTTAACCGTAACGGACGCCCCTTAGCTGCAGCGGAGCTAGCTAGCTTAGGCCCCCCTGTCAGCAGTCCCCCGGCTCTCCTCAGCAGCGAGGAGACTGGGTGGGTGACGGTGAGAAGGAAGCCTAGTCGCAAAGCCCTGGTACACCACCAACCTGTTCACATTTCTAATCGCTTTTCCCCGTTCAGCGACACACCCGCAGAGGAAAAAACTCTGATCATTGGCGACTCTGTAGTCAGAAACGTGAACCTAGAGACTCCAGCGGCCATAGTCAAATGCATTCCTGGGGCCAGAGCAGGCGACATCGAGTCAAATTTGAAAATGCTGGCTAAAAGTAACTGTAAATATTCCACAATTGTTATTCATGCCGGCATTAATGACATCCGTCTCCGGCAGTCGGAAGTCATGAAACTTAATATAGAATCGGTGTGTGACTTTGCAAAAATGATGTCTGCCACTGTAGTATTCTCTGGGCCCCTCCCCAATCTGACCAGTGATGACATGTTTAGCCGCTCGTCATCCTTGAACCGCTGGCTGTCTGTGTGGTGTCCTAAAAATGACGTGGGTGCGGCGGATGATAAAATAAGGCAGCGTTGTTGGAGGTTTTAAGTAGAGCTTTATTATCATACCGCCGTCACAAGCTCCGCTCCCGGCGCCGTGCAAGCGCGCTGAGAGCGAGCCCACGGCTCTCAGAGAAGGAGGACACAATGTCTGTGTCCAGCAGCTGTAGTTGCAGAAGTGAGATTGAGAGGTAGATTTACAGCACAGTGCAGCTTATATACTCAACTCAAACAACAGATCAAAGACATTCACAGCAGTTAATCTGGGCATTTGCATATCAGAGGTACAGACAGGATGCATGAACACAATGCATGGATGACAATTTAACCTCACGGCTGTAAATGCAGCATGCAGCGGAAAAAACCCAGGAGTGCGAGCTGACTGTCTCTGTGTTCTGTCTGTGTGTTGTGGGGGTTGAATCAAACCGCTACACTGCTCCCCCCCCCAGAGGGAACGGTAGGGGACCGTGACCTCGATGTTGCAGTCTGGGCAGCGAGCAGGGAAAAGCTCTGTGCAGGAGGAGGGGGGGGTAGTACATGCTGACCGGGTGCGGGAAAATCGTTCGAGTCGCGCCAAAAGTGTTTGCTGCTCCGCGATGTCCCGTCTGAACATGCAGAGATCAGAAGAAGAAAAATTTGTCACTGGCTCCTCCCGCGATTAAGTCCTGCAAGGATTAATAGCGGCCATGAAGAAGAGACGAGGCTGCGTGGCGGCTGTAATGAGAGCAGAGGGACTGGCGTGTTGACTTTAGGTTCAGGCGTAATCCTAAAGCCTCGGGAACCGCAGACAGCTGAATTCCCCTTGTGTGCCGTGGCTAAGACCATAAAATCCAGTGAGCAAGCTGCGTGCCTCAGGTGAACGAGCAAGCCTGAAGGGCCAGTGTGCAGCAGAAGGAAGGCAGTCAGAAAAGCCGTATGTGTCCCGTGCGTGGTGCGCCGTCCTCATAACTCCCCGGTGCGTGCGCCGGGGTTCCGTGATGGGTGGGCCAGCTGGAGAGGAGAACCAGGGTCAGGGAGCTTGATCATCCCTGCTCAGTGTGTTGGAGCGGTGAAGGGAAGTAGACGCTCTGTCACTCGCTCGGTCATGGTGCGTTCAGGTCCACTTGTGCTCCGTCAGCCATGGGGATCGCCGTCATGGAGAGGGGACGAGGTGCATGCGCTCTCGTGTGGAGGAGCTGTGAGCGCGGCCGGTCCAGCGTGGATGTGCCGATCTAGGCGTGCAGATCTCACCATGAAACGTTGCTCAGCTTTGTCGTGGGTGTTCTCCGGGGAGTTTCGCCTGGAAACTCCGCGTTGAGGTCTCCCTGAAGCAGAAGGGAGGGCAGATCAGTCAGGCTGCCGCGTTCGCTTGTCGTCGGAGAATCACCGCCGGGTGTTGCGTTCGCTGGCAGCGTGTTCGTTTCAGCGTCGGGTCACCAGTGCGGCGGATGATAAAATAAGGCAGCGTTGTTGGAGGTTTTAAGTAGAGCTTTATTATCATACCGCTGTCACAAGCTCCGCTCCCGGCGCCGTGCAAGCGCGCCGAGAGCGAGACCACGGCTCTCAGAGAAGGAGGACACAATGTCTGTGTCCAGCAGCTGTAGTTGCAGAAGTGAGATTGAGAGGTAGATTTACAGCACAGTGCAGCTTATATACTCAACTCAAACAACAGATCAAAGACATTCACAGCAGTTAATCTGGGCATTTGCATATCAGAGGTACAGACAGGATGCATGAACACAATGCATGGATGACAATTTAACCTCACGGCTGTAAACGCAGCGTGCAGCGGAAAAAACCCAGGAGTGCGAGCTGACTGTCTCTGTGTTCTGTCTGTGTGTTGTGGGGGTTGAATCAAACCGCTACAGTGGGCCACATTGACAATTGGAGCTCTTTTTGGGGAAAACCTGGTCTTATGAGACAAGACAGCATTCATCCCACTTTGGATGGTGCTTCTCATTTATCTAACAATCTGGCATCTTTTTTATCCAAATTTCCAAAACCGTGACTACTCAGAGTTGGGACCAGGAAGCAGAGTCGCAGTCTTACACGCCTCCCTGCAGCTCCTCTTCATCCGCCACCCCTCAGCTTAGCCCCTGTCTTCCCCATCAGAGAATCGTTGTCTGCTCCCTCCAAAGTAAATAAAAATATAATGTATAAGCATCCCAAAGTGATAAAGCAAAATATTGGTAAAACTCAAATTAAACATAAAGCCTCTAAATTGAATGATTTGGCCTCTGTTCCTCCTCATAATTTAAAAATTAAATGTGGTTTATTAAATATTAGGTCTCTAACTCCCAAGTCTCTGTTAGTCCATGATCTGTTAATTGATTATCGGATTGATTTAATTTCCCTTACAGAGACTTGGTTAGGGCAAGAGGATTATGTTGGTTTAAATGAATCAACTCCCTCTGGTTATTTAAACTGTCAAAATCCCAGAAGTTCTGGTCGTGGAGGAGAAGTAGCAACAATTTACCATTCCAAATTACTAGTTAATGTAAAGCAAAAAACATGTTATAATTCCTTTGAGGGCCTGGTCCTCAGTATTGGGCACTTTAGCAATTTTAGGTTAAACCCAATTTTATTTGCCATAGTTTATCGTCCCCCATCAGCCTACTCAGAATTTTTATCCAAATTTGCTGATTTCTTAGCTGATTTAGTACTGAAATCTGATAGAATAATTATAGTAGGGGACTTTAATATACATGTGGATGTAGATAGTGACTGCCTTAATGTGGCATTTAATTCAATATTAGACTCGATTGGGTTTTCTCAGAAAAGATTCTAGAAAAGTTTTCTCAGATTCTACTCATTACCTCCACCATACATTGGACCTTGTTCTGACATATGGCATAGATATAGAAAATCTTGTAGTGTCTCCTCATAACCCTGTACTGTCAGACCATTGTCTGTTAACCTTTGATTTTACTATTTCTGACTATTTGGCTCCTAAAGAAAAATATTATTACAGTAGATGCCTCTCAGATGATGCTGTTACCAAATTTATGCAGACTGTTTCCTCTATGCCGTGTGTCAACACAACGGAAATAAGCTATAGACAGCTTGCTCCTTCTGTAATTGATAACATGGTGGATAGTGTTTCAGCTTCTCTGCATCAGACTCTGGACTTGGTGGCCCCCTTAAAAAAGAAAAAGTCTAATCAGAGATTTCTAACTTCTTGGTTCAACACAGAAACTCGTAGCTTAAAACAGAAGACTCGTCAACTAGAAAGAAAATGGCGCTCCACTAATTTAGATGAAATCTATTTAGCTTGGAGAAATCATCTTTTAATTTATAAAAAATCTCTTAGAAAAGCTAGAACGAGTTATTACTCTGCATTAATAGAAGAGAACAAGAATAATCCCAGGTTTCTTTTCAGTACTGTAGCCAGGTTGACAAAGAGTCAGGACTCTGTCAATCCTAGCATTCCCTTAGAGCTTACTAGTCAGGACTTTATGAACTTTTTCAATAATAAAATTTCATCCATCAGAGATAAAATCAATCAGATTCTTCCCACAGTTAACTTAAATACTGTAACTACTACAACTCCTTCTATTGATGTCTGTCTTGATGAGTTTACTCCAATCGACCTTTGTGAGTTAGACAAAATAGTTTCCTCATCCAAACCTTCAACTTGTCTTTTAGACCCTATTCCTACCAGGTTATTTAAAGAAGTCTTCCCACTTATTGGTAGCTTTATTCTTCATATAATCAATTCTTCATTAACTTTAGGCCATGTACCGCAGGCTTTTAAAACGGCTGTAATTAAACCCTTACTCAAAAAGCCAACGCTAGATCCAGGAGCTTTAACTAACTATAGACCAATCTCTAATCTTCCTTTCATTTCAAAAATCTTAGAAAGAGTTGTTGCTACGCAATTATTTGACCACCTGCAGGGAAATGGTTTACTTGAAGAGTTTCAATCTGGGTTTAGAATCCATCATAGTACTGAAACAGCCTTAGCGAAGGTCACTAACGACCTCCTCATTGCATCTGATAATGGACTAGTTTCTGTACTTGTCCTTTTAGACCTTAGTGCAGCTTTTGATACTATCGATCATAATATTCTACTTGATAGATTAGAACACTATGTTGGACTTAATGGAACTTTGTTGCAGTGGTTTAGATCTTATTTATCTGATAGGTTCCAGTTTGTTCATGTAAATAATGAGTTTTCTTTCAACTCAAAGCTTAGTCATGGAGTTCCACAGGGATCTGTGCTAGGCCCTACTCTTTTTAGTTTATATATGCTTCCGTTAGGCAACATTATTAGAAAGGACTGTATACATTTTCATTGTTATGCAGATGACACACAATTATACCTGTCAATGAAGCCAGATGATAGTAGTCAATTAGCCAAGTTAGAAGCCTGTGGAAATCAAAGCTTGGATGACTTGTAATTTCCTGCTATTAAATTCAGATAAGACTGAAGTCATTCTTGTTGGTCCAAAAACCTTAGAAATTCCTTTCCAAATCAAACTTTCAGTTTGGATGCGGTTACTCTTTCTCTTAATAGCTCTGTGAGGAACCTTGGAGTTATTTTTGATCAGGATTTGTCCTTCAATTCCCATATTAAATTTGTTTCTAATACTGCCTTCTATCATTTGCGTAATATTGCCAAGATTAGGAGCATCTTGTCTCAGAGTGATGCTGAGAAACTGATCCACGCTGTTGTTAGCTCAAGATTAGATTATTGTAATTTTTTATTATCAGGCTGTCCTAAAACATCTTTAAAAAGTCTTCAGCTGATCCAAAATGCTGCAGCAAGAGTTTTAACAGGTACTAGAAAGAGAGATCATATCTCTCCGGTTCTGGCCTCCCTTCATTGGCTTCCCATAGAGTTTAAAATTAAGTTTAAAATCCTTCTTCTTACTTACAAAGCTCTAAACAATCAGGCTCCTTTTTATTTAAAAGATCTGATACTACCGTATTATCCTAACAGAGCACTACGCTCCCAAAATGCAGGATTACTTGTAATACCTAGAATCTCCAAAAGTACAATGGGAGGCAGAGCCTTCAGTTATCAAGCTCCTCTCCTGTGGAATCAGCTGCCAATCTGGATTCGGGAGTCAGACTCGATCTCTGTTTTTAAGAGTAGGGCTAAAACCTACCTTTTTGATATAGTCTACAATTAGGGAGGGATCATGTGTTTCTGAACCCTCCCTTAGTTATGCTGCTAATAGGTTTAGTCAGCCGGGGGACCTCCAGTAATGCACTGGGCCTCACTCCTTTCCTCACTCTCAATGAAATATTTTTTTTGCTGATCATTAACATTTGTTTGTTCTCTCCCATAGATTGAGTCCCCATCGTGCTGTTTGCTCTCTACATGTCTGTTCTTTTCTTCTTCTCTATCCCCTCACCCCCCAGCCAGTCGCAGCAGATGACTGCCCCTCCCTGAGCCTGGTTCTGCTGGAGGTTTCTTCCTGTTAAAAGGGAGTTTTTCCTCTCCACCGTCGCCAAGTGCTTGCTCACAGGGGATCGCCTGATTGCTGGGGTCTTTCTGCAACTGTGGGGGTTCCCCCTACAGTTGATAGTGCTATGAGATGACTGTTGTTGTGAAATGGCGCTATATAAATGAAGTTGAATTGAATTGAATTGAATTCGCCAACGACACTGCTGTTGTGGACAGGTAAGTGTTATAAGCTAAATTATTCTTTATCAATGAAAATAGAAATAAAAATGACTTTTGACCGATCGGTAATTGCAACGGTCCATCGTGGCCACAAGTTTTTTTGTGCACCGAGCTCCTCTGTAGCGGGGGGGGGGGGGGGGGAGTTGTTATCCTCTACACTGCAGATATTTTAGTATAATTTCTATTGCACTGTAGGTTATTTTTTCTGGTAAAAAAGGCCACACATTTTTTACGTGGCATGTTTCTTTGTGTGTGGGGGGCTTGTTTGTTCATTCATTCATTCATGAATGAACAACCCCCCCCCCACACACACACACACACAGCCCTGAGTGTCACCTTTCATTAGAGCCCAAGATAAAGCTGAAGCTATGTTCAAGCTATGTTGAAGCATTCAAAAGTTATAGACGTTTTTCCAAACTGTGCCATTTGGCACAGTTTGGCACAGTTCAAAAACGCCTGGGAACAACCTGAGAAAAAAGCTGTGTAATATATTCATTTTTTTGTGGTACTGTTACAAAATTTTGACCTCAGCTTGGTAACATTTGGTTCTACATTTCTGTTGCATTTTCCAGCCAGTATCTGACAGCTGTGTGTTATTTGCAAGCATTTGTATCTAAAAAAAAAACACCCAGGCAAACTTTATTTTCTTCAAATTCAGTATGTTTAGATGACTGTTACTCAGTGGCAGGAGCACTTAGAGAGATTATGACTGTTTTGCCAAAAAATTCAGAGTGTTTTCTTTTAAATGAGACCAACCCCATGAAGATGCTGCAAAGGGTTGAAGAACAGCTTTTGATTTACTTTGGGTATGTTATTTTTAGGCGTTTTTAGGGAAATTGACCAGAGTTCAACAGGTAAACAGACTCAGTGAACACATCTCGCAGAATGTACTACCGGAAACCCAGTGCGGCTTTAGAAGTGGAAGAAGCACAATGGACATGATTTTCTGCTTGAAACGGGTTCAAGAAAAGTGTATCAAACAGAACATGCCGCTTTATGTAGTCTTCATAGACTTCAGTAAAGCCTTCGATACTGTTTCGCGACACGGACTTTGGCAGGTACTCAAGAAATACGGTTGTACAGAGAAGTTTGTCAGCCTGATCGAGGCACTCCATACAGGTATGCTAGCAAATGTGGCCATGAGTGGTTCAGTATCTAAAGACTTTTCAGTAAGCAACGGGGTGAAACAAGGGTGTGTGCTGGCACCTACACTCTTCTCGCTATATCTGGCAGCCATGCTTGAGGTGGCCTTCAAAGACACTTCAGAAGGAGTATACATTCAAACAAGGAAAGAAGCAGACTTGTTCAACGTGGCACAGTTTAAAGCCAAGAGTAAGACATCGATAAAGATGGTAAGAGAAATGCTCTTTGCCGACGACAGTGCTCTACTTGCACACAGCGTGGAAGATATGCAATCTTTAGTGAAGAAATTTGCAAGAGCAGCTAGCCAATTCAGCCTCCAAATCAACATCAAGAAGACAGAGTGCCTTTATCAACCACCAAAGTTCCAATTATCAACATCACTACCAGAAGAGATCAACATTGGTACAGAGCCACTAGTCAAGTGCAAGACTTTCAAGTACCTAGGGAGTACTGTTTCAGAGAATGCTAGGCTGGAGGATGAACTATCTCTCAGAATGGGAGGAGCGAGCGCTGTGTTTGGAAACTTGAGGGAGAGACTGTGGAACAATCGACATGTGTCTATCCGTGTGAAATGCAAAGTGTACAGAGCGACAGTACTGGCTACTCTATTGTATGGTGCTGAAACTTGGACTGTCTATAGAGTGCAGGTGAAGAAACTCCACGTGTACATGATGAGACACCTTCGAGCCATAATGAACATCTCATGGAAAGACAAGATAACCAACATAGAAGTGTTGAAACGAGCTGGTCTACCATCAATGGAGGACATGCTAACACAGATAAACCTGAGATGACTCGGACATGTTGAGAGGATGGACCACCAGCGTCTCCCTCGGCAGTTACTTTACTCACAGTTATGCAAGGGCAAATGCAATCAGGGTAGACCAAGGCTCAGATTTAAAGACACTGTAAAAAGAAACTTGGAGAAGTTGGACATAGACAGGAGTTCCTGGCAGCAGAAGGCTAAGGACAGAGCTGTGTGGAGGAATCTGATCAGACCTAAATGAAACAGTCATTGTCGCCCACGACAGACTGCTATGATGATGATGAGTACCTGCTAACGCCAGGCCTTTCTGGAGCTCTCTACGAGTGGTCTTTGGCTCTTGGGTAACTCTTCTGATAATTCTTTTGTCAGAAATCTTGCAAGGAGCTCCTGGTCATGACCGGTTTATGGTAAAATGAGGTTCTTCCACTTCCAAATGATGGCTCCAACAGTGCTCACTGGAACATTCAGCAGTTTAGAAATGCGCCTGTGACCAATGCCGTCATTATGTTTTGCAACAATAAGGTTGTGAAGGTCTAGAGAGAGCTCTTTGCTTCTACCCATCATGAGTTCTTTGTAGTGTGATAGTCTGATATTCACAGACCTTTTAAAAGGCCATTAGTCAGGACTTAACCAGCTGAAATTAATTTACACTGATGGGGGATGGGATGGCTTCCTAAATTCTGATGGATTTCAGCTGATTTCTTGGCTTTCTACGCCTTTGTGCAGCTCTTTTTCTTCATGTGTTCAATATTTATTCCTTGTGTCATTCCACTTTATTAAATATAACTTGTGAACACAGTTGCCTTGATTTCTTTGTATGTCTGGATTACTTGAGTTGTTACTGGTATCTGGTGAAAATATCAGGTCAATGGCTCCATCAGAAATATGTTTGAGAAAAATGTTGACATGTTCAATACTTATTTTTCCCCGCTGTATTTATTATCAGTTTGTCTTTGTGCACTCTTCAGTACAGATATGAATACAGACTCTCCACTTAGATACACTGTTATTGCATGTCAGAGCAATTTATTTACAAAAATGAGAGTAAACCTGTCATTTTCAGAGATACTCTTAGCATTGGCAAGATTTGTCCCTAATGTCTGGTATTCATTTATGGACATTTTTTTACTGTCAGTTAACAATATGCATTTATTGTTTTACATCAAATTTCCATGTGTTAAATGTTCTTTTGACTATTAAAACTATTTTATTTTTTTCCCCACACAAAACAGAAACAACATAAGATTAAATTGTGCAGCTGGGATTGAGAACCTAATAGAGGCTTACATTCATTCATTCATCTTCTTCCGCTTAATCCTTTTCGGGTCGCGGGGGGGCTGGAGCCTATCCCAGCATCTTTGGGCGAGAGACAGGGTACACCCTGGACAGATCGCCAGTCCATCACAGGGCCAACACAGAGAGACAGACAACCATTCACTCTCACATTCATACCTAAGGACAATTTAGAATCCCCAGTTTTTGATGCCAATTAACCTAACTTGCATGTTTTTTTTGGCATGTGGGAGGAAACCGGAGAAATCCCGGAGTAAACCCACGCAGACACGGGGAGAACATGCATATTTAATAGAGGCTTACAAGAAGGAAAAAATACCTCAGTATTTTGGATGCCACAATATGATTTTTTTTGATTTTGTATATTTTATTGATCCCCAGAGGGGAAATTGAGGGCATCCACCTGGAATTATGAAGCAGCCATAATACGGCGCTATCCCTTTACCATTCACACACACATTCACACCTAGGGCCGCTTTAGAGTCTCCAGTTAACATAACCTGCATGTTTTTGGTCTGTGGGAGGAAACCAGAGAACTCCCGGAGTAAACCCACGCAGACATGGGGAGAACATGCAAACTCCACACAGATCACTGGTGGTCAGGGGCTGGGATCGAACCAGGGATCCCATAGCCAAGGGTGAGTTGCTGTGCTGCCGCAGTGCTAACCACTCCGCCACCGCACCGTGTCAACTCAACATCATAAGTATTTCCATTCATTTATTCTTTATAATGTATATTTCTTTGTTTCCTTGACATAAAAGGTGGAATTGGTGTCAACAAAAGAAGGAAATCAGTATCGACTACCGACAATTGCCCCACTTACTGTTTTAAGGCACAAGCTACAGGTACTGAATCGTACCTGTAGAATGCTTGCTACAAATACGGCTCGAATCTGATTGGCCAGTACATTCTATTAATGTCTATAGGCAGTGGTTTCAGATACAGAAATCTGAGGCATTTGTTTCAATTAATATCAATTTATTACCTTTTCAAGTTTACCCTCTCCCAAATCCTACGGCTAATCTCTTAATTTTAATTCTGAATTCCATCTCATGTCAAGTAAATCAGTATGGGCATGGTGGCGAGAGCAGGAAGCCAACCACCGTCCCTCTGATTAGAGGTTGACCACGCTCTACACCTGTGCCACAGATGCAGCAAGCTTGAACTTGATCTGAAAAAGATCTGTCAGAATGTCGACACTTCCTTGTAAATATCAACCCAAAATTTAAAGACCCACTTAGTGGATATAAATCCCCTATAAAAACAGATCTACACTACCGTTCAAAAGTTTGGGGTCACTTAGAAATTGCCTTATTTTTGAAAGAAAAGCACTTTTTTTCAATGAGGATAACTTTAAACTAATCAGAAATACACTCTATACATTGCTAATGTGGTAAATGACTATTCTAGCTGCAAATGTCTGGTTTTTGGTGCAATATCTACATAGGTGGATAGAGGCCCATTTCCAGCGACTATCACGCCAGTGTTTTAATGGTACAATGTGTTTGCTCATTGCGTCAGAAGGCTAATGGATGATTAGAAAACCCTTGTGCAATCATGTTAGGTCTGCAATGCTGTAATTGCTGCAAATGGAGGATTCTTTGACGAAAGCAAAGTTTGAAGGAAAAAATTATTATTTCAAATACAAATCATTATTTCTAACCTTGTCAATGTCTTGACTATATTTTCTATTCATTTTACAACTCATGGTGGTAAATAAAAGTGTGACTTTTCATGGAAAACACAAAATTGTCTGAGGTGACCCCAAACTTTTGAACGGTAGTGTACATTGTCTGAAATTGTATCTTAAGCCCTTTTTTCGACAAAAAAATCCTTTCATTATCTAACAGTTTTATGTCAAAATCTTTTCACTTTTCCTTGTCCTTCAAACGCCAGGTTCTCTGACTAATCCCATCAACATCCCATAAGGCTAAAAGTAGCTAGTGATACATTAAACAGAATAAATCCTGTGATAAAAAGACCAGTTGAAGGACATGCCCAGGTGTATGCACGGTGGCCTAGGATAATAACTGAAACTGCATAGTCCTTAAAAGCAGTTTAATGATAAAATCCATCTTAATTTGGGTCAAGTTTTCATAGCAGCTGTGTAAAAATGCTAACTGGCTAACTTCAGTTAGGCCAGAGCGTCCTGATTGGCTCAACACTATGGACCTGCTATAGTTATGCTGTGGGCACCCAGCACAATGCAGACTGATAATATTCACGCTCAGCAGGGATAGCATACGAACAGAGAGCCCAAGGGGGACAACCAGAACAATGACTATTGTTATTCATCCCCGGAGTAAGGAGAGGAGTCTGGCACCAGTTAATCACACAATTGATATGTATTGTCTGATATGTATATCAATATGTAAATGTGCCCTGCATTCTCTCTTGTCTGTATAAAAGAGCTGACTTTACATGCCTAAACAGTGCACACACAGCACACAGTGCTGCAGTGTGTCTCATGATGATGTAGGAATAAAACTCTTAAACCTTCAGCTCGCCGTGTCTCGCCTGAACTTATTTTGTTCCTCCACACTGGTGACCCTGGACGAAGGATGGAACACCAGGCAAACACCCCGGAGATGACCGGGACGGGAAGCCTCAGCACGCATCATGGTGCGACCCTCGCCTGATCTTTTTCCAGCATCATGATCAACACGAACGAACGAAGGAAGCAGCCTGAAGGGGACAATCATCGATGCCAACTGCGCTGATTTCCATCAAGCTCCCTGAGCCTGACTCACCTCTCGACAACGGACCTTCTGCGCACAGAAGCCACGCGCGCACATCGTGGGGTTACGAGGACAGCGCACCTGCCAGCTATGTGGTCATTGCGCCAGGCGGGCACCACGTACCAGGGACAAACCGGCTCCACAGACTGATACAGCGTCCTCTGCCGCTGCACATGCCCGAGTTAAACGGCCGATCGCCAACCTTGGAACCTTCAGGGCTGCGCGCACACCTGGAGCGGACGTGCAGCCAGCACACAGGACTTTGTATGAGTTTTCCAGCCACGGCGCACAAGGGGAATTTAGACGATTGCTTTCCCCGATGACTTTAGGACTGTTTCCCGCACCTAAAGCCAAACTGCCGAGTCCCTGACACAGCTTCAGTTTATCACAGCCACTATGCATCCTCGGGGAAGTTGGCCACTCGCCTTCCCCACATCCTCGCGGGACCAAAACACGAGAGAAGTCAGAGATATAATTTTTTCACAGCCACTGTGGATCTCCGCCACGTTTAACGGGAAAAGTTCCTCACCATCGCGGATCCACAAGCAATTTTTGCGAGGCCCAGACACCTTTGACGTCCCGGGCCGGCACTCGCTTACTCCCACCCCCTCAACCTCCTCCTGCACAGAGCTTTTCATGTACCTCACTCCCAAAGCCAGCCGATCGCCGTCTGGTTCCATTACGCACGACTGCACACCGGCCCGTGTGCCCATGATCCACGGCCGTTCAACGTGCTGGAACTCAGAGCGGAGCACACTGCCCTTTCCACCCCTCCCCCGTCTCCCTCACGGACTGACATGCCCTCCGACAGTTCTACCGGAGCTGGAGCCAAACGACAGGGGGGGGGGGGGGGTCACAACCGCTTCTGACCGTTCTGGGGGGAGCGGTGTGGGCACCCAGCACAATGCACACTGATAATATTCACGCTCAGCAGGGATTGCATACGAACAGAGAGCCCTAGGGGGACAACCAGAACAATGACTATTGTTATTCATCCCCGGAGTAAGGAGAGGAGTCTGGCGCCAGTTAATCACGCGATTGATATGTATTGTCTGATATGTATATCAATATGTAAATGTGCCATGCATTCTCTCTTGTCTGTATAAAAGAGCTGACTTCACATGCCTCACTTATGCACACAGCACACAGTGCTGCAGTGCGTCTCATGATGATGGAGGAATAAAACTCTTAAACCTTCAGCTCGCCGTGTCTCGCCTGAACTTATTTTGTTCCTCCACAATACCACTAAAAACTCTGTCTAAACTCGCCTTTTTTTTTTTTTTTTTTAAATTTCACCGCAACAAAAACAAAAAAAAAAATGGGGACATGACAAATTTGAGTGATTTCACTAGTCATGTCTTCCAAGTCATGAAACACATGCTACAGACATGTTAACAAGAAAAAAAAACAACTCAATTTTTGGTGAATTGTCACTTTCACAATCTGTGCATCCATTCAAACGTCAGAGCAATCAAAAGTAATCAGGATAAATCTATCTTATAAAATATGCTAAATAGTACATTGTGGCCGACACACATTGTGGGCTCACGCTGCCACAGAGACAGAACTGAATGTGTATTGTGGAGTGTCACGTCTGCAAGGACTGAGGACTCAAATCTACAGGAGGTAACAAGGGAGTGTGAGATTTGTCTCTTTGTCCCACAGAAGACGCCCCGGAGGGTATTCCGGTTCATCAAGAAATGAGAGACAATGGTGAAGCTTCAAAGGGATGCTTTGTAACTGTATGTTGACTGAAGACACCATGTGACTTGAATTCTGATGCTGGAAATGTATAAAAGGGGGTTGAAGTATGATTCTTTCTCTTTCCTGCTTTGAGAATGCTAGGAGCTTGTGTTCTGTCAAATAAAGCTGGTTTATGACTAAAACTCAGCCTCGTTATTTGAGCATGCTCCTACACTGGTGACCTACGACGGAGAATGAGCAATGAGAATTCTTCCGAACCGGGCTCGGTGGAAGCCAGCCTGATGGCCGCCTCCACGCTCCGGCTGCCCGATTTCTGGCAGCACAGCCCGCGCTCATGGTTTAGCGCAATCGAGGCGCAGTTCAACCTCCGGAGAATCTCCAACGACGACACAAGATTCTACCACGTGGTAGCGAAACTGGACAGCGACACGGTCCAGAGAGTGGAGGATTTCGTTAATCATCCACCAGACAGCGACAAGTACAGCGCATTGAAAGACGCGCTGATCAGCCATTTCACCCCCTCAGTCCAACAAAGAGCAGAGGGGCTCCTGGCGCTGACGGAGACAGAAAACGATAGACCTGCGGACCTGATGGTGAAGATGCTGCAGCTCAAAGCCTCCGAGGATGGCGAATTCATTTTCGCCCACCTATTCCTTCGAACCCTGCCACCAGCAGTGAGAGTGGCCCTGGCAGAGTCACCCCGATTGGCCAAGCGAGACTACCATGGGTTGAGCAAGGAGGCGCAGAAGTTGGTCGACGCCCACAAGCAGAACGCGGTTTCGGCCGCGGCGGCTAGTTCGGGAACGGCGTCCGGAGACAGCTTGGGTCCAGCGGCACCAGACGCACCAACAACCGCGGCGACCGGAGCCAGACGACGCGGAGCGGAGAACGGCTCGTGCTTCTACCACCGCCGTTTTGCAGAGAGAGCGCACAGGTGCGTCCCACCGTGCAATTTTAAACGCCAGGACCGAGGGCCGGTAGCAGCCGCGACTCTCGGCAATGAGAACAGGCTGCTTTACCTGACGGATGCACACTCGGGGAAACAGTTCCTCGTGGACACGGGCTCGCAGCTGAGCTTCGTCACGCCCACCTACGCGGAACGGCTGTCGCCTTCTAAAGCCCCCTGGGTGTCAGTGTCAGCAGCGAACGGCTCCACAATTAAAACGTTTGGTGAGAGGACCATGCTTCTGTCCTTACAAGGCCGTTCATTTGAGTGGACATTTATTGTAGCAGCAGTCAGTTTCAACATGTTAGGGGCTGATTTTTTGTGCTCACATGGTTTATTGGTTGATCTTGCTAATAGACGTCTGATTAATGCACTGTCTTTTCATTCTATTCCCTGCACAGCTCGGGTGGCCCCGCCAACTGCACATGCCAGCGTCTCAGCCGCGGGTGGTAAGTTTCACACTCTGCTTGCTCAGTTTCCAGCACTCACAGTCCCCACTTTTTCAGCAACGGTGGCCAAACATGGGGTAGAACATTTCATAACAACCACAGGCCCTCCCGTTTTTGCAAAGGCTCGGCGTTTGGACCCAGCTAAACTGGCCATCGCGCGCGAGGAGTTCACTAATCTGGAAAAACTAGGCATCGTTAGACGCTCCAAGAGCGCTTGGGCTTCGCCATTACACATGGTCCCAAAGGCTGACGGCTCGTGGCGGCCTTGCGGCGATTTCCGCAGGTTGAACAACGTTTCAGCTCATGACCGCTACCCGATTCCGCACATTCAGGATTTTTCTGTTCATTTGGCGGGGGCGCGCATTTTTTCTAAAATAGACTTGGTGCGCGGCTATCACCAGGTTCCAGTGTGCGCGCACGATGTACCCAAAACAGCGGTCATAACTCCTTTCGGCCTTTTTGAGTTCTTGCGCATGCCTTTTGGCCTCAAGGGGGCCGCGCAGACTTTCCAACACATGATGGATGCAGTTTTACGCGACCTGCCTTTCGTGTTCGTTTATTTGGACGATATTTTGGTAGCCAGCACGTCCGAAGGCGAACATGAAAAACACCTCACAGCAGTTTTCCAGAGGTTGGCAGAGCACGGGTTAATAGTGAACCCAGCGAAATGCCAGTTTGGGGTGGCGCAGATTGATTTTTTGGGACATTGCGTTTCGGCAGAGGGAGCAGTTCCCCTTCCAAATAAAGTGCGTGCCATAACAGATTTTCCGCAACCTCAAACGGTTAAGGCGCTTCAGGAGTTTCTAGGGATGGTTAATTTTTACAACCGTTTCCTCCCAAGCGCAGCACGACTCATGCAGCCATTGTACACCGCGTTAAAAAAACAAAAGCCCGCAAATAAAGTCGAATGGTCTCCGGAGCGGGAGCGCGCTTTTGCCCAGGTCAAATCAGCCCTGGCAAATGCAGTTTTGTTAGCGCACCCAGTTCCAACGGCCCGCATGGCGCTCACCACTGACGCTTCCGATGTAGCGGTGGGGGCGGTAGTTGAACAGTTTGTGGCAGGTACCTGGCAACCCCTCGCGTTTTTCAGCGGGACCTTGCGCGATAGTGAACGGAAATACAGCGCGTTTGACAGGGAGCTTTTGGCCCTACACTTGGCCATCCGTCATTTTCAGTTCTGGTTAGAGGGGCGACGTTTCACCGCTTTTGTGGATCATAAACCGCTAACGTTTGCGATGGCCAAAATTTCAGAACCCTGGTCAGGCCGGCAACAAAGGCAACTAGCCGCAATATCGGAGTTTACTACTGATATTCAGCATGTCGCGGGTAAACACAATGTTGTAGCAGACTGCCTCTCGCGTGCAATAGCACCACCAAGCCCTATAGGGGCAGACTCTGTAGCCATGGCCGCGGGCCCGGGCAGCGACGCGGGAGCGCGCGCAGCCCCGGTCTGTGTTGGGTTAGATTATGCAGCCATGGCTGCGGAGCAGGTTAACGACGCGGACGTGCGCGCGCTCCAGTCTGGACCAACAGGGTTAAGGCTGGAGCACAGGGTGCAACAAAACGGTATGCCTCCGCTAATCTGCGATGTCTCCACGGGACGGCCCCGCCCTGTGGTGCCAACCGCGTGGCGTCGCCGTGTTTTTGACTTGGTCCATTCTCTCGCGCACCCGGGGGTGCGCGCATCGATCAAATTGGTGGGGGAGAAATTTGTTTGGCCCGGGTTGCGCAAACAGGTCAAGGAATGGGCAGCAGCCTGCGTAGCGTGTCAGCGAGCTAAAATACACAGACACACTAAGGCCCCGTTAGAACCTTTCCACATCCCCGCTAAGCGTTTTGATCACGTGCATATTGACCTGGTCGGCCCGCTTCCGTTATCACACGGGCACACACATCTTTTGACGATGGTAGACCGCACCACGCGCTGGCCAGAGGCGATTCCTCTGACATCAACCCCAGCGGAAGAAGTTGCGCGAGCATTTTTAACAGCATGGGTTGCGCGTTTTGGTGTACCGTCGGACATAACGTCCGACAGGGGTCCCCAATTTATTTCCGAGCTATGGTCATCGATGGCCCGCAGCTTGGGGGTGAAGATTCATCGCACCACCGCGTATAACCCCCAGGCCAATGGTTTATGCGAACGCTTTCACAGGTCATTGAAAGCAGCCCTCAGAGCGTCGCTAACGGATACAAATTGGGTAGACAAACTTCCATGGGTGTTATTAGGGTTGCGTTCTGCACCTAAGGAAGATTTGCATGCTTCCCCGGCTGAATTAGTTTTCGCTCAGCCGCTCCATTTGCCCGGGGAATTTCTTCCTGATAATCCCGCACCTAATGGCCCCCCCGCTCAGCCGTGGCAGAGCGGCTCAGGAACAAACACGCTTCCTGGCCCGGTCCATCACAGTTTCCCACACGTTTTTGTGCCAAAGGCTTTAAAAAATGCAGAGTTTGTTTTTGTTAAACATGACGCCCAGCGTCCAAGTTTGCGGCCGTTTTACGACGGACCGTTTCGAGTGCTGGAGACCGGGCAGAAGCATTTTCTGCTAGATTTAGGGGGCAGAAGGGAGCTGATTTGCATTAACAGGCTCAAACCCGCTTTTGTTCTGGCTGAGGAGGTGGTGCAGCTCGTGAGGCCCCCCCGCCGGGGCAGGCCACCGAGAAGACATTCTCCAAAGTCTTCACAGAGAGGTGCTAACAGCTTTAATCCACAGGTGCAGAGAGATGTTGCAGAGGCAGCCAAGCCAAGTTGCAGCAGATTCGGCAGAAGATTAAAACCCAGGCAGTTGGTGGATTGATTAGCGATGTATGGAGTGTTTTGTGTTTCTCTTTTTGTTATGCCATGCAGATTTTGCCTTACTCGACGTTTGGGGGGGGTAGTGTGGCCGACACACATTGTGGGCTCACGCTGCCACAGAGACAGAACTGAATGTGTATTGTGGAGTGTCACGTCTGCAAGGACTGAGGACTCAAATCTACAGGAGGTAACAAGGAAGTGTGAGATTTGTCTCTGTCCCACAGAAGACGCCCCGGAGGGTATTCCGGTTCATCAAGAAATGAGAGACAATGGTGAAGCTTCAAAGGGATGCTTTGTAACTGTATGTTGACTGAAGACACCATGTGACTTGAATTCTGATGCTGGAAATGTATAAAAGGGGGTTGAAGTATGATTCTTTCTCTTTCCTGCTTTGAGAATGCTAGGAGCTTGTGTTCTGTCAAATAAAGCTGGTTTATGACTAAAACTCAGCCTCGTTATTTGAGCATGCTCCTACAACATGTGAATTAAGACTGAGTATGTAAAAAGGATTTTAACCCTTTGCAAATAGAGAGAAAAAAGTAAAAGCAGATAAAAATGGATGAGAATAATTGGGTTAATCTATCACATAAGACCACAACTATGATTTGAAGTTCTTAAGAGGAACAATTTTAGTGCTTGACTGATTTAATTTCAGCCAGAAAAGTTAATTATGAAACTTCTGCACCGCGGATGGAATCCTTATCTATTACAGCCAGTGTCTGTATATGGATATTAACACATAAATGGAAAGACTAACATAACATGGGCCCTTATGACCTTCTCATGCTTCCTCTCATGCTCCTGTCTGTCGCTCCGCTCCTGCCGCAGCCTTTCCAGTTCTCCCCGTAGCTCCTCGGCCTCCTGTCCCGGAGCTCCGCGGCTCACCAGCGCCTCCAGCAGCTCCAGAACCCGCACCACCCGGGGCACCACATCGACCAGAGACTCGCAGCCGTACCTGTCGATGACCCGCTCGAACTCACGGCCGAGCAGCGCCGCTATGTCGTAGACGTCCATTACAGTCAGCTCTGCCGCGGATCGGTCCATTGCTGACGCTGCGCTGCTCTCCATGTCCATCTCTGCCTTTACTGATTCATATAAAACTCTACATATTTCTGCTTATATGTGCATTTCCTCCCGTATTCCCAGTGGGCAAAATAAATTTATACAAGAAATCGGCAGTAGCAAGCGTGAGTGAACATGGAGTCAACCAGTCTCAGTTTGTTGACAGTTTAAACTTCCCAACAGCCTGCTGCCTTCAAGTGTTTCCCTGCTGGTGCGTTATTATTAACCAACTAAAAAAAAGTTGTAATTTCCAGCTTCAGCCAGCCTTTTCTGAGAAATGGTCATATGGTTTTAAGACTAGGATGTTTAAAAACGTCACTATAATTTTACTATGACAGAATGGTACTTCCATTTTTCTCTTACAAATTTCAACAAAGGTATAATTGAAAGTAAAACATTTACAACGACAAGTGAATATGTCAATTCTAATTTCCAGCTTCAGCCAGCCTTTTCTGAGAAATGGTCATATGGTTTTAAGACTAGGATGTTTAAAAACATCACTATAATTTTACTATGCCAGAATGGTACTTCCATTTTTCTCTTACAAATTTCAACAAAGGTATAATTGAAACGAAAGTAAAACATTTACAACGACAAGTGAATATGTCAATTCAAAACTGTACTGTGTATGTCACTGAATTTTAAAGCATAATAGTTATATTGCTTATTACCTTGCAAAGAGGCAATTACAAACCAAGAAGACTGGTAGTTAACAAGTAAAATAATAATAACTGGTCTGGGATAATTCCAAATAGTCATTCAAATAGTTTACATTCACACATGGAAGCAAAAACATATTTGTTCACTAGGCTTTCAGATATAGGCGATCAATACTCTACAGATACTGCTTTGGAATTCCAGGCCAATATGTCATGTATGAAATAAGCGAGCCGTGAGCCGTCTTATGCCGAGCATCCAACTGAACTTTATTACAAGAATGTGGATATATATACACAGCAGCCGCAGACCGCCTGACACCAACTCCTCAGATGTCCAATGTTGGCTACGGCAAGCCCCACCAGCCAAATTCACATATTACATTTCCCTCCCCCTTCAGAAAATGTAGAACAACAAATAACATCAGCCAATTATGCCCCCCCCACCCCACAAATTTGGTAAAACAAAACCCCAATAATCACATTAAAATAAAACATTCAACACATTACACAACACATTCAACACAAAGCTGATTCTGATTCTGATTATAAATCAAAACCTAAAACTAGGTTCTGTGGGTGGACTGCCACAAGGCCCAGCATGGCTAAGTGGGGTATTCTGCCACTTCAGGGTTGTTCCAGCTGTGCTCCTAACTAAACAGTCCGTAACTGCTTCTTTTTTTTTTTTTTTTTTTTCTTAATACAGTCTTACACATTAAGGGTAGTTCCATGGGGGGGGGGGGGGGGGGGGGGGACAGTGGCCCTGTGGTGGATGCACCCCTGGAGCTTTGAAGCGGGCTCATGGTGGCCTCCTCCCTGGAGTTACCGGACCCCCGGGGCCAATCTTCTTGGTGCTGGACCCTGGGTCCCATACTGCAGCAGCCAACTCCCGTGGAGCCCCGCCACCTGGAGCCGCCACCCGGACACGCCGTAGTCTGTTCGCATGCGAAACCGAATCGTCCGTCTGCCAAAAGCACATTGTCCCCAGCTTTGCCATGATCCTTCGCGGCGCCCACTGTGGCTCATCTCGGGTACAAAAACAGTCCGGTACCTTTCCTGTGTCGCTCGTTGAAACAGACCCTTCACCCACCAACTCAGTCACTCCCAATAAAGCCGGTCGAGCGTGGGCACCGAAGCCATCTGGCTCCTCCACTGAGCCGCTCTCCTCCCAAGAGCATAAAGTGTGTGCGTCGGTGTCAGTCGTTGAAGCGGACTCTTCACCCGTCCGCTCGGTCGTAACCTCTGTAGTCCACTGAGCAAGGGAATGGGAGCAGTCCAGCTCCTTCTCTCTGTCGTCTGAAGCACTCTGCTGTGCTGCGTCATGCACTGTGGCTATGCCTGGCTGCCACTGCTGCTTTTCGGGGCTCTCAGCATGCTTGCACTCCCTCTCCCGTGGCTTCGACTCTGGCTGCGGAGAAAACTGAGTCTGTATGCTGCTCTCCCACTGTGCTGCAGTCACTCTCAGTGCTGTGCTCTTCAGCTGGCTTGTCATTCTTAATGGACATGGGCTCCCTCTCCTGTGGCTCTGATTCTGTCATGTTAGCTAATGCTGACTGCCCAGGTAACTTCTGTGTTTGGCACCCATTTAGCTCCATGGCTAATTTCCCCATTGCTACTAGCTTCACCATTAGCTCCCCCGAGCTAGCTAGCATAGTGTCTTTTGGCGCCAATAGCATCCCAACCCACAGCTTCGTGCTACGTGTTTGTTCAGCAAAGTAGCCAGCAAGCAGCCCGACCGCATCTGCATATGACTCCGTGTCCCCCAACATGTGGAAAATTCTCTGACCTTCTACGCCGAGTTTGCGAACCATAAGTGCTCGCTTCCTTATTCCATTGGGTTTGCCCAGGCCCAACGCTGCAATGTACTTTTCAAACGCAGCCAACCAGCAAGGCCACATAATTGCAGGTTCCCCTGGATACTCCAGAAACGGTCGTAGAGGTGCCCCACATGCCTCCATGAGTTAATCCTCAGTCGCCAAATGTTATGTATGAAATAAGTGAGCTGTGAGCCGTCTTATGCTGAGCATCCAACTGAACTTTATTACAAGAATGTGGATATATATGGGCTGCACGGTGGCGCAGTGGTTTAGCACTGTGGCAGCACAGTTTTACCCTCGGCCGGGGATCGCGGGGATCATGAGATCGTGGGTTCGATCCCAGCCCCCGACCAACAGTGAGCTGTGTGGAGTTTGCATGTTCTCCCCGTGTTGCGTGGGTTTACTCCGGGATTTCTCCGGTTTCCTCCCGCATACCAAAAACATGTAGGTTTAGGGCGCTCGCGCATGCAGCGACTGGCAGCCGGTGGCTTGTCACCAGACTGCAAACCAAATCTACCTACGGGTACAAATAAGTAACAAAAAAAAAAAAAAAAAATATATATATATATATATATACAGTGGCCGCAGCCTGCCTGACATCAACCTCTCAGACGTCCGACGTTGGCTACGGCAAGCCCCAGCAGCCAAACTCACATGATACACGATAGCTAAAAATATACTCCCACAGCTATGAGTCTCCAGCATGTAACAACAGACAGCAGGAGCAAGCAGCTCTTTCTCTAGCTTCTTCTTCTTCTTTTGGCTGCTCCCTTTAGGGTTCACCACAGCGGATCATCTGCCTCCATCTCACCCTATCCCTCCCATCTTCCTCTGTAGCACCGACCCTCTCCATGTCCTCCTTCACTACATCCATGAATCTTCTCTGAGGTTTTCCTCTTTTGCTCATAACCCCATTTTTAACCTTGGATTGTAAAATTCGGCTTGTGTTTGAGGGGCCCACACACAGTGCTGTACCCAGGGCCCAAAAGTTTGTGCTATGCCCCTGCTGGCAGAGGTAGGAAGTGAAAGATTTCAAAGACTCTGGAAAGAAAATTGGTGAGAGATGTGTCTAAAGAAATCACATGCAAGTAAGCATTCACAGCCTTTGCTCAATACTTTGCTGATGCACCTTTGGCAGCAATTACAGCCTCAAGTCTTTTTGAATATGATACCACAAGCTTGGCACACCTAGCTTTGGGCAGTTTCACCCATTCCTCTTTGCATCACCTCTCAAGCTCCTTCAGGTTGGATGGGAAGTGTCGGTGTACAGCCATTTTCAGATCTCTCCAGAGATGTTCAATTGGATTCAAGTTTGGGCTCTGGCTGGGCCACTCAAGGACATTGACAGTGTTGTCCTGAAGCCATTCCTTTGATATCTTGGCTGTGTGCTTAGGGTCGTTGTCCTGCTGGAAGATGAACCGTTGCCCCAGTCTGAGGTCAAGAATGCTCTGGAGTAGGTTTTCATCCATCCAGGATGTCTCTGTACATTGCTGCATTCATCTTTCCCCCTATCCTGACTCTCCCAGTTCCTGTCGCTGAAAAACATCCCCACAACATGATGCTACTACCAACATTGGTATGGTTATGAGCGGTGCCTGGTTTCCTCCAAACATGACGCCTGGCATTCATGCCAAAGAGTTCAATCTTTGTCTCATCAGACCAGAGAATTTTGCTTCTCATGGTCTGAGAGTCTTTCAGGTGCCTTTTGGCAAAATCCTGACAGGCTGCCATGTGCCTTTTATTAAGGAGTGGCTTCTGTCTGGCCACTCTACCATACAAGCCTGATTGGTGGATTGCTGCAGAGATGGTTGTCCTTATGGAAGGTTCTCCTCTCTTCACAGAGCAACACTGGAGCTCTGACAGAGTGACCATCGGGTTCTTGGTCACCTCCCTGACTAAGGCCCTCCTCCCCCAATTGCTCAGTTTAGATGGCCAGCCAGCTCTAGGAAGAGTCCCAGTTGTTCCGAACTTCTTCCATTTACAGATGATGGAGGCCACTGTGTTCATTGGGACCTTCAAAGCAGCAGAAATGTTTCTGTACCCTTCCCCAGATTTGTGCCTCAATAAAACTTTCGCGGAGGTCTACAGACAATTCCTTGACTTCATGCTTGGTTTGTGCTCTGACTTGCACTGTCAACTGTGGGACCTTATATAGACAGGTGTGTGCCTTTTCAAATCATGTTCAATCAGCTGAATTTACCACAGGTGGACTCCAATTAAGCTGCAGCAACATCAAGGATGATCAGTGGAAACAGGATGCACCTGAGCTCAATTTTGAGCTTCATGGCAAAGGCTGTGAATACTTATGTACATGTGATTTCTTAATTTTTTTAAAATTTTAATAAATTTGCAAAACTCTCAAAAAAAAAAAAAACTTTTCATATTGTCATTATGGGGTGTTTGTAGAATTTTGAGGGAAAAATTAATTCAGTCCCTTTTGGAATAAGGCTGTAACAAAATGTGGAAAAACTGAAACACTGGGGATATTTTACAGAAGCACTGTATGTCCTGTATGTATAGTAGTATTGACAAAATCTTTGAATCTTGAAGATTATGCATACTGGAAGCCTATCCTTTGGTCAGATGAGACTCAACCAGAGCTCTTTGGCTATGAAGACATTGCTGATGTTTGGGTTGTATACCTCTCCCTCTTCTAACACAGTGGTTGGAGTATTATGCTGTGGGAATACTTCTGTGATGGAACTGGGAATCATGTCAAAGTGGAAGGAATCATGAAGGAGAATATGTGAAGATTTTGAAAGAAAACCTCAAGAAGTCAGCAGCAAAACTGCGTCATCGTTTTGCCTTCCAACAGGACAATAGCCCACAACATACATCACTCATGAAGAACTATCTCCAGAAGACCCAAGTGAATAGTATTGACTGGCCTGCACAAAGCCCTGATTTATTTCACTGAAAATCTGTGGGGTGCCTGAAGACCAAGGTCCATACCAGAAACCATCAAATCTGGAGGAGTTTAATTCACCACAGAATGGGCTGGATTGCACAGGAGATGTGTGTGGAGACTTATTGAAAACTACAACAAATGACTGCAGGCTGATATCCAGAATAAAGGATACATAATTGACAATTGGCATAAAGTCATCATCATCATAGCAGTCTGTCGTGGGCGACAATGACTGTTTCATTTAGGTCTGATCAGATTCCTCCACACAGCTCTGTCCTTAGCCTTCTGCTGCCAGGAACTCTTGTCTATGTCCAACTTCTCCAAGTTTCTTTTTACAGTGTCTTTAAATCTGAGCCTTGGTCTACCCTGATTGCGTTTGCCCTCGCATAACTGTGTAGAGTAACTGCCGAGGGAGACGCTGGTAGTCCATCCTCTCAACATGTCCGAGCCATCTCAGGTTCATCTGTATTAGCATGTCCTCCATTGATGGTAGACCAGCTCGTTTCAACACTTCTATGTTGGTTATCTTGTCTTTCCATGAGATGTTCATTATGGCTCAAAGGTGTCTCATCATGTACACGTGGAGTTTCTTCACCTGCACTCTGTAGACAATCCAAGTTTCAGCACCATACAATAGAGTAGCCAGTACTGTCGCTCTGTACACTTTGCATTTCACACGGATAGACATGTCGATTGTTCCACAGTCTCTCCCTCAAGTTTCCAAACACAGCGCTCGCTCTTCCCATTCTGAGAGATAGTTCATCCTCCAGCCTAGCATTCTCTGAAACAGTACTCCCTAGGTACTTGAAAGTCTTGCACTTGACTAGTGGCTCTGTACCAATGCTGATCTCTTCTGGTAGTGATGTTGATAATTGGAACTTTGGTGGTTGATAAAGGCACTGTCTTCTTGATGTTGATTTGGAGGCTGAATTGGCTAGCTGCTCTTGCAAATTTCTCCACTAAAGATTGCATATCTTCCACGCTGTGTGCAAGTAGAGCACTGTCGTTGGCAAAGAGCATTTCTCTTACCATCTTTATCGATGTCTTACTCTTGGCTTTAAACTGTGCCACATTGAACAAGTCTGCTTCTTTCCTTGTTTGAATGTATACTCCTTAAGTGTTTTTGAAGGCCACCTCAAGCATGGCTGCCAGATATAGCGAGAAGAGTGTAGGTGCCAGCACACACCCTTGTTTCACCCCGTTGCTTACTGAACAGTCTTTAGATACTGAACCACTCATTGCCACATTTGCTTGCATACCTGTATGGAGTGCCTCGATCAGGCTGACAAACTTCTCTGTACAACCATATTTCTTGAGTACCTGCCAGAGTCCTTGTCGTGAAACAGTATCAAAGGCTTTACTGAAGTCCATGAAGACTACATAAAGTGGCATGTTCTGTTCGATACATTTTTCTTGAACCCGTTTCAAGCAGAAAATCATGTCCATTGTGCTTCTTCCACTTCTAAAGCCGCACTGGGTTTCCGGTAGTACATTCTGCAAGATGTGTTCATTGAGTCTGTTAAGTAGTACACGTGAGAGAATCCTACCAACAGTGGCTAGTAGTGATATACCTCGGTAATTTCCACAATCCTTCCTGTCACCTTTCTTGAACAAAGGCACAATACTTGCATCCTTCCAGTCTTGAGGTACTTTCTAGGCATCCCATATCTCTTGGATGAGCTTGTGCAGGCAGTTGGTCAGCTGAACACCACCAAATTTCCACACTTCTGCTGGAATTCCATCCCTTCCTGGAGCTTTACCATCTTGTGTTGTCCTGATAGCTGCCATTAGTTCATCAAAATTTGGTGGTTCATCCAGACTTGATACAGCTGGTTGCTGCACTAGAGCTTCTTTAGCCTCTTCAGTGAGATCTTCAGGGTTGTTTAGTAGTTGGTCAAAGTAGTCTGCAAATCTGTCCAGGATCTTGTCTTTCTCCTGCAAAACCGTTTCACCATCCATAGCCTTTAGTTGGATCAATCCTCTTGGTTTAGGGCCGTAGATTTCTCTCAAACTTGTGAAGAATGTTTTCATGTCCTTCCTGTCTGCTGCAGTTTGAAGTGTCTCCGCTTTTTCATCCCACCAGTTAGACTTCATCTCTCTGGTGTACTTCTGTAGCTCACTCTGAGCCTTTGAGTATTTCTTCTTCTTCGACCTTGTGTTACACTGTAGGTTTTCCTGCCTAGCTGTATTCCTCGCTTCTAGTAGTTTCTTCATGTGTTCATCATGCTCATCAAACCAATCTTGATGTTTCCTCTCAGGGTAGCTTAATACATCACTCGCAGTCTGATACACCGTATCCTTCAGTGTTGCCCATTTCTCTTCTATGTCATTCTCTGAGTTGGTGCTGTCCCATTCTTTCAAGTTTTCATCCATTTCCTGTGTAAGTTCTTCCTGCTTCTTTTGGCCTTTCAGTGCATCAGTGTTTAGCTTCCGTGGTGGCTTCACACCCGTCCTGCAGTGCTGTTTTCGTCTGCAAATCCTTAATCTAGATCTCAGCATAACATGATCAGTGCCACAGTCTGCGCCTCTCATTGCTCTGGTGTCCAATACATCCCTTCTGTCTCTCTGCCTGACTATGATGTAGTCTAATAAGTGCCAGTGCTTGGACCTTGGGTGCATCCATGTCTTCTTGCGTGTGTCCTTGTGCTTAAATAAGAGTGTTGGTTATCACAAGGTTGTACTCTGAACATAGTGCAAGTAGGAGTTCTCCATTAGCATTGCACTTGCCTACTCTATGACTGCCTCGCACTCCTTTCCATTTCTCGGTGTCTGAACCAACTCTGGCATTAAAATCTCCAACAAGTATCAGCCTGTCATCAGTCAGTACACGCCTGATAGTCTCACATAAATCACTGTAGAACTCTTCCTTCACCTCTTCTGTGTTGGTCATTGTTGGGGCATATACACTGATGAGTGTGGCATACATCTTCCGCTGTAATGGGAGTCTCAGTCATTATCCTGTCATTGATTGGTACCGGTTCCTCATCAAGCATACTTTTCGGTGCCTGTCGGGAGTGTGAACAGATCAGTGCAGACCTTGTAAGCTCGGGCGACGTCCAAGCCGGTATGAGTTGCTTTCTGATTGACCATTTCATGAAACTGCTTGCAAAGTATTTGAGTACTGCTAGCTTTTGCTGGACTAGCAGCACATTCTTGGCAGATAAAGGTAATATCAGTGGCAAGGACAAGCCAAGACAAACTGACTCCAGTATCTGTTGCAGTGACTGACCAGGTGATAGGTTTGTTTATCTCTGCTCTTTGTGTAGTGCATGTCACAATGCACCGACTGGCACAGTCCACCACAGACCTTGTGACAGATGTGGTTATCTGCCAGGATGTCCAGTCTCACCCTGTAACTGGGAATGGTCCACTACAGACCTGTGACATATTGTTTTTAGTTCTGCCAGGATGCCCCGTTTCACCCTCCATGCCATCGGAAGGGGGGGGGGGGTGCCGGTTGAGTCGCTGACGGCCCGACCCATGAGACAGGTAGTACCAGTTTTCATGGTTATCCGGTAGCAAGCAAGCCAGTGCCTGACTAAACAAAAAAAAAAAAAGGGGGGGGGGGGTTTAAGTGTCAGTTAAAAGCTACCAATTTCTGACCAAAAAAAGTGCAATTTTATGGGTAAAAAGCTGCAACTTTAGCAAAAAGACAAAAAAAAGGTGTAAATTTCCAACTGTTTACAACCTAAGCGGTTGTGTTCGGAGGTGTTAAATTCTGCAAATCTGCATTAATCAGCAGGGAAAAGGAGAAGAAGAGGAATAGGTGATCCCTAGCAGCAGAAATAATCCAGTTAATCCAGGAAGAGTAAACACATGACACCCCATGACACCCAACAGATCACCCCCCCATGACATCAGTGGGAACAGCAGGGACAAACTTCACACCTCTGTCGATTTACATGTTCCCTTCTGAGGACAGTTCAAACAGAGCTGCTGCTGAGATGGAAACCAAAGGGTTAAAGGGGTGACGTGGCTTTATCAGCAGCACTCATTCCCCCCCCCCCCCCCCCCCCCCGCCCTGCTGGACAGGAACTTACAACTCCTCAGGCCTGTTAACACAATTTTAACTAGAAAAGCACTCGGAGAGCACAGACCTCCGCCAAGCGCCACAGTTCCCCCCCATACAGTGTTTGTGTGTACGTTTTCAGATTCCTTGACCATGAAAACATATGACTAGCAATTGGATTCACAATGATAGGATTAGTGGTTCAGTAGTAAAAGCATTACCTCCTTGGCGGTAATAAACTCAAGTGTTGCTGTTGTGTCCATCTCCTTCATGTGCAAAGTCCCAGGCTGTGAGCGTTTTCATAGATCACTGAAAGCAGCACTGAGGGCTTCACTGACGGATGGAAATTGGGTAGACAGGTTGCCATGGGTTTTATTGGGTTTGTGCTCCGCGGAAAAAAAGATGATTTGGAAGCTTCCCCGGCAGAGAGCTGGTTTTTGCGCAGCCCCTATGGCTGCCCAGGGAATTTCTGCCAAATAATCCCGCGCCAGACAGCTGCCCGTCTCAGTTTTTGCAGCGTAGCGCAAACACAGGCACGGTGGCGGGCCCTGCCCACCACTTTTTTCCACGTGCATTTGTGCCTAGAACTTTGAAGAACGCGGAGTTTGTGTTCGTCAGACATGGCGACCAGCGCCCTCTATTGCCCCTGCACACATGTTGAAAATGGCCGTATCTGTGGTATATACTACTCATATATTCCATACCTACATATGTTAGAGCAAGTGGAAATGTTTTGTGACAGCATAGGTAAGGAACTTCACACCTTGGAAAGGACAAAGGAATCTCACCCGCCGTGTGAAGAACAAACACGTCCCAGGACGCGGCGGCAGAGACGGTCTAGACACCTTCGCCCCCCATGGCGAGGAGAGGAGTTCCCATCACCTCCCAAGACGAAGAGAGGAGATAACAGAACAATGGGGGGATTAAGATAACAGGGGATGTCGGCTTGTGTGATGCATGTCTTTGATGTGTGCCTGTATTTAACCAGCGAGCTGGGCAGAAATCTTTGTCTTTGCCTTCTGCCAAGCTCTGCACCAGATGAGACTAGATAGAAGGGCTGTTCATTAAAGACTCTGTTTTTAATACAAAATCACCTCATCCTTTCCAGCTCCTCTACACTGGTGACCTTGACGCGAGTATGGACCTGAGGCGTTCTTCAAGCGACTCATCCGTGGCGACTCTTGCATACGCCAACGACGACGCAGACGAGGGAACAAGCGGACGGCTGTTTCCCCCGGCAGAGGGTACCGAGAGAGCTCAACCGAGCTCCAGCACCGCCGTGAGAGCCGAGGCAAGGCACTCTCACCCGGCGGGCACAACAGTGATGATGTGCACGAACGTCGTCGCTGTCAAACTGCCAGATTTCTGGCGAGAAGACCCAGCCTCTTGGTTTCATCAATTTGAAGCCCAGTTCATACTGGCGGGCATCACGGCAGACGATACTAAATTCTACCATATCGTCTCCAAACTCGACTCCGCCACTTCGAGGTGTGTGCGGAGCTTGATCCAGCAACCACCGGCCCGGGACAAGTATGAGACACTCAAGGCGACCATCGTGGCGAATTACGTCCCGTCAGCGGAGGAAAGAGCTGAGAAAATCCTGGCGGTCTACGGCCACAGAGGGGGCAATCCAAAGACCCTCATGGAGGATTTGCTGCAGCTCAAGGAGGAGGACAATGATAATTTCCTTTTCCAATTTATTTTCCTCAGCACGCTACCACCACACATGAGAGGGACACTCGCCAGTATGAAGTGCAACAATCATCAGGACTTCCGCACACTGGCCAACAAGGCTTATCGGCTCGTCAATGCCTGCAGAGAACTGACACCCGCAGTGGCATCCGCAGACCTCAAAACTGACGCCCCGAGCCTTGGAGAGCCACAACCCATGAAGCAGACTCAACCCACGGTGACAGCGGCGCGGCCCAAGTGCAACAAACAGAATGACGTCTGTTATCACCACCGCTTCGCCGAGAAAGCCCGAAAATGTGTTCCCCCCTGCAAGTTTACGTTGTCGGGAAACGCCAAAGTCGAGGGCCGTTAACAGCAGCAGTTCTCGGCGAGAAAAATAAGCTGTTATACGTGACGGATGGACACACAGGCAAGCAGTTCCTCATCGACACGGGAGCTCAGCTGAGTTTCGTCATGCCCTCCCACGCAGATCGAGCCATGGGCACCCGGGGCAACGGAGCAGTGGCAGCCAACGGCTCTGACATCGACACGTTCGGGGAAAAGAGCCTGCACCTCCTCATTCACGGTCGCAGCTACAGATGGACATTTGTTGTAGCGGCGGTGAGTTTTAACTTGTTAGGCGCAGATTTTCTGTGTGCACACGGGTTATTAGTGGATCTAGCAAATAGGCGCCTGGTTAATGCACTCTTTTGCTTCTATTCCATGCTCAGCTCGAGTTTCTCCACCACCTGTGTAGGCCAACGTCACCACGACAGGAGGTAAGTTTGAGCAACTCCTCACCCAATTTCCAGCACTCACAACCCCCAAATTCTCAGCCACTGTAGCCAAACACGGGGTTAAACACTTCATTCCGACAACGGGACCTCCCGTTTTTGCCAAAGCTCGCCGCTTAGACGCGGCCAAGCTCAACATAGCACGGGACGAGTTTACAACTCTCGAAAAATTGGGCATTGTTAGACGTTCGAAGAGCCCCTGGGCTTCACCACTTCACATGGTTCCGAAATCCGACGGTTCTTGGAGACCGTGCGGAGATTACCGTAGATTAAACAACGCTACAGCGCATGACCGCTACCCCATCCCTCACATTCAGGACTTTTCACTGCATCTAGCGGGTGCGCGCATTTTTTCAAAGAGACTTAGTCCGCGGTTATCACCAAGTCCCAGTCCGAGCTGAAGACATTCCTAAAACAGCGGTTATAACCCCTTTTGGCCTTTTTGAATTCCTGCGAATGCCTTTTGGCCTCAAAGGCGCTGCCCAAACTTTTCAACGTATGATGGACGCGGTCCTACGCGACCTCCCCTTTGTTTTCGTCTACCTCGACGACATGCTGGTAGCCAGCCCGTCCGAGGAAGAACACGAGCAGCACCTCACTACCGTTTTTCAGAGGCTGGAAGAGCATGGACTAATAATCCAGCCAAATGCACATTCGGCGTATCGCAAATTGATTTTTTGGGACATAGTCTCCCTGAAAGGGGCAGTTCCGCTTCCAGACAAAGTTCATGCGATAGTAGGTTTTCCACGGCCCCAAACGGTCAAATCGCTACAGGAATTTTTGGGGATGGTTAATTTTTACAACCGCTTCCTCCCCCACGCAGCTCAGCTCATGCAGCCCCTATATGACGCGCTTAAAAAAAAGAAAGCTTCCAACGCGGTCGAATGGACCCCGGAGCGCGAACGCGCTTTCGCGGAAGTAAAAAACGCCCTAGCTAACGCCACAATGTTAGTCCACCCAGATCCCGCGGCCCGCATTGCACTAACCACAGATGCTTCAGACCTGGCCATAGGGGCAGTTGTAGAACAACTCGTCAGCGGGGTCTGGCAACCTTTAGCATTCTTTAGCAAATCGCTAAACCCAACTGAACGCAAATACAGCACTTTTGACAGAGAGCTGCTGGCGCTTCATTTGTCCATCCGCCACTTCCAGTTTTGGTTAGAAGGGTGGAGTTTCACGGCTTTTGTGGACCATAAGCCGCTCACTTTTGCTATGGCTAAAATTTCAGAACCATGGTCTGGCAGACAACAGAGACAGCTAGCTGCGATTTCAGAGTTCACCACAGACATTCGACACGTAGCAGGCAAACTTAACGTAGTAGCGGACTGTCTCTCTCGCGCTGTGGCACCGCCAGAGCGCGAGGAGACAGATTACACTGCCTCAGCAGCGGAACTCTTCACTAACGCAGACACATACGCAGCACCTATCCATGAAGGGATAGATTATGCAGCCATGGCGAAAGAACAAAGCAGTGATGCAGACGTGCGCGCGCTCCTGTCTGGACCAACAGGGTTAAGGCTGGAGAAAAAAGGGTTGCGCGGCGGCGTGCCCCCCCTAATATGCGATGTTTCAACCGGCCGACCTCGCCCGTTAGTACCAGATGCTTGGTGCCGCCGCATTTTCGACGCAATTCACTCCCTCGCGCACCCAGGTGTGCGCGCCTCGGTCAAAATGGTTGCCGAAAAGTTTGTGTGGCCAGGCCTGCGCAAAAACGTAAAAGAATGGGCAAAAACTTGCATTCCTTGTCAACGCGCCAAAATACACAGACACACAAAAGCCCCTCTGGAGCCTTTTCCAATCCCTGCTAGAAGGTTCGACCACATTCATGTCAACCTCGTGGGGCCACTACCTTCCTCCCAGGGTTTCACACACCTGCTAACAATGATAGACCGCACCACGCGCTGGCCAGAGGCAGTCCCTCTAGCGGCAACTACAGCGGAGGAAGTCGCTCGCGTTTTTCTAACAAATTGGGTGGCACGTTTCGGCGTCCCATCAGACATCACGTCAGATAGGGGGCCTCAATTTGTCTCAGCTCTGGTCAGCCATGTCCAACAGTTTAGGGACAACAATTCACCGTACCACCGCTTATCACCCTCAGGCTAATGGGTTATGCGAGCGTTTTCACAGGTCCTTAAAGGCCGTCCTCAGAGCCTCATTAACGGACACAAATTGGGTAAATAAACTTCCCTGGGTTTTATTGGGGTTGCGTGCGGCACCTAAAGAGGATTTAGACGCTTCCCCTGCAGAATTAGTCTTTGCTCAGCCTATCAGACTATCAGGTGAATTTTTACCAGAAAACCCGGAACCAGGGCACCTCCCAGTCCCAAGGTTTTTAGGCAGTAACGGACCGGACTCTCTCCACGGTCCAGCTCATCACTCCTTTCCACGAGTTTTTGTTCCTCAAACTTTAAAAAAACGCTGAGTTTGTTTTTGTTAAGCATGAAGCTCTAAAACCAACGTTACGCCCAGTATACGATGGCCCGTACAGAGTGCTGGAAAATGGTGACAAACACTTTGTGCTTGATTATGGGGATAGAAATGAAACGGTCAGCATTGACAGACTCAAACCTGCCTTCTTGTTGAGAGACGAACCTGCACAGCTGGCTCGAGCACCTCGGCGAGGTAGACCCCCCAAGGGAAAAGTCTCAGCCCCCAGGCAGGGAACAAATAATCTCTCTCCTTCCCACACTGCAGATTCCTCACAAGAAGGTCCCAGCAGGACGCCTAAACCAACCTACAGCAGTTTTGGGAGAAGATTAAAACCCAGACAGCACAGGGACTGATATTAACCACTCCGCAATTATTCATTAATTGTGCTACAATAGTTTAGGACTGACTTATGATTGTACTATACTGTTATGTTTACCACTGAACTCTCTTAGGAGCATGGCTGCTTGAAAGTTTCTTCTGTGGCAACAGCTGTAACACGTATGTCGTAGTAATTACCCTAGACTTTGAACCCTTCTGTGTCCTTTCCTAGTTGTTTGGGGGGCCTGTGGTATATATTACTCATATTCCATACCTACATATGTTAGAGCAAGTGGAAATGTTTTGAGACAGCATATGTAAGGAACTTCACACCTTGGAAAGGACAAAGGAATCTCACCCGCCGTGTGAAGAACAAACACGTCCCAGGACGCGGCGGCAGAGACGGACTAGACACCTTTGCCCCCCATGGCGAGGAGTTCCCATCACCTCCCAAGACGAAGAGAGGAGGTAACAGAACAATGGGGGGGGATTAAGATAACAGGGGATGTCGGCTTGTGTGATGCATGTCTTTGATGTGTGCCTGTATTTAACCAGCGAGCTGGGCAGAAATCTTTCTCTTTGCCTTCTGCCAAGCTCTGCACCAGATGAGACTAGATAGAAGAGCTGTTCATTAAAGACTCTGTTTTTAATACAAAATCGCCTCATCATTTCCAGCTCCTCTACAGTATCTCACAATATTAAAGAATCCTTTAAAAAATTCCTGTATCCAGACGGTGATCCGGATCATCCCCAAAATTTAATCAGTTCTTCCTTGTACCATTTCCAACAACGCCTGAAAGTTTCATGGAAATTCGTCCAAAACTTTTTGAGTTATCTTGCTAACCAACAGACAAACGCTGGCAAAAACATAACCTCCTGGCCTTCGGCCTGGCGGAGGTAACAACAAAAGGACATACAAAAGAACAAAGATTCCCTTTGATTTAACAGGGTAACAGCGTGAATTTTCTGGTCTGTGAATGAACAGAGCAGCCACAAGTGTTTCATGGAGTCACTTAATGAATTATAGTGGTTAATCTAAGTCACAATTTCAGGAAAAACTTCACGGGAAACTTAAACCCATGACACATTGTTTTAAATTTTGCTGATTTTTCTTTTTTCCCCACTTCTCTTCCAGTCCTTATGGCCACTTTGATTGCTTTGAGTTTTTAAAACATTTTAAGAATAATGTTAACTGACTTAAAGTACATTTCTAACTACACTATATCATACAATATGCCATTTAACATACAATTTCATTTGATCACATTTAGTTCTTAATTCAAACAGTATTTGCAACCAACTTAAGACTTGAACAAGAAGTATAAAGTAAATAATGTAAGCATCCAAAATGAAACTAGGATGTTTGGATAAGCTGTGGTAAAATTCTTTGCACCGTTTAACAGCACTTGGGAAATCCTTAAAAAAAATAAAATAAAATGAAATTTTCGTAAGGGGGCTCATACTTCTGTCCTCAAGCGTACCTCTATTGGTCTAATGACTGTTCAACCTTTTTGTGACAGACTTCCATTAGCTTGATGAATATTACTTATAAAATACTTGAACTGTACCTTAAAAGTTTCATAATCTCAGGACAATATGAAACAGCACAACAGGATGTTAAATCAAACATTTATTGTTCATTTGTCTACAAGGAAAAAAGACCAAATATCTTTACTAAAATATATTAATTGATCTGAGTGTATAAAGACATTTCATACAGAGGAAAGAACAGAACAAAGATGCATCTTAAGACCCTGTTAAGAAAAGCTCCCCGAGGCAAATGGTACACCTCGCTCGATATTATACATTAACTAAATCTTCATATTCAGCCTGAAAGCATTTGATAATTAAAGACACCTACATCCAGGATTTGTGTGCGAGCAATTAAATCTATCTATATGATTAGCATATTATCTTTGTGGTATTAAAGGGACATTCAAGAGACTGGTATGAATATAAACCTTACTGTGAGTGTGGTGCACACTCCTATACAGACAGCTGTCTTAACGGGCATCACTTAATCCATTGGTACAGCACATATCAAGGCCTCTGAGACAGTCTTTTAGTGTCGAGCAAGAAAACAGTTTTGCACATTTAGAGGAACACTGTCCATCATAAAAGGCAAATCTAGAGGTATATAAATCTTTTGCAGCAATGTGATTCCCCCAGTTTCCCTTAGTACCCACCACAACATAAATAACAGTGAACATTAAGAAAACGCGACATGATAAATGTCCAACACAATGTACAAAAAAGGCTGTCCAAATCATGATCAAAGTTTACTGACCAATTTGTATAAGATATGCTGTCAGTGGGAGGTCATTATCAAGGTTTGAGTTAAAAAAAGGGGTGGGTGGGATAAAGTAAATATTTGCAAAAAACCCCCAACCTAAAACCATATAATTTATCTTTGTTCTTTGCACCAAATGATAAAAGTTACACCTTATATGGGTTTATCTTAAAATAAAATTAAAAAATAAGACACCATATCCCTTACAGACATCAAGGGTCCAAAATTAGGCTTCTAGTCCATTTTGGCAAAAACAAAAAGAATATGGAGATGTAAGAAGCAGGGTGAGAGGATTGTCAGAATGCAAATTAAAGGGATGTGGATGTTCAAAAAAAAAAAAAAAAAAAAAAAAAAAAAAAAGGCCAACTTTGTCATTCCCAATCTTGTTGAACCATTTTCATCCTCTGCTCTGTTCAATTAAACTGCAACAACAAAAAGAAAGAAAAGGCAATACATGAGTCACATGACATTTTCCTTCAATTTGAGCATTTAGTGTTTGTAGACCTTACCAAAGATTTGCGTGAGATGTTGGGTTTCTGAGCTAATGCAGGTTTCTTCATGAGAGTGGGCTTGCTGGGCTTCGGTGACCTAGTGCCAGGATGGACCACCGAGGAAGTTTCTCTGTTCCCCTCATTAACCTGTTCTAGAGGAACCCCAGCCAGGTCATAGTGCTTCTTCCTCAGTTCGCCCAAACGCAGACGCTCATTCTCCAGCTGACTCTCCAATTCCAGCACTTTCACCTGAGTGGAGAAAATATGTTTTTTTTCTTTAGCTTAGTGCCTATTCACATTTTGGTTTTCACTATTTGACACTTACACAACATATAATAAAGCAGTGCAAAATAAGACAGATCCTAAAAATGTTTTAAGTATAATTTGACTCACGTGAGATTTAACACTGATTATGAAGACAAGAGCTGCAGTTGTTTTCGGTATGTAAAATATAAAGTGGTAGAACTAAAGCTCATATTTATCACTAACCTGTGACTCCATTTCTTCCTTTTTTAGCTTGATGAGGGACATTCCAGAGAAGTCCATGGTATCTGCGGGTTAAAAACATAACGCAGATATGTCAGAGATACTCATTAGACTCTGATCGTCCAACATGGCAAACTGGACTTACCCTTCTCCTCCAGGTGCTCCTGGCCCGTCTTTGTTGAGGCCACTACGTTGGCTGCCATTTCATTCACGAGGCGAGAGGCCTGCTGGAGTGTTGACAGCTTCTTACTGTTGCGATCTGCCTTAACCTGAGAGAAGTGTAGATTAGACAAGTGAGACCACATGAGACTGTAACAGAAATGAACTACAAACTCGTACTAATTAAAGTTCAACTTAAAGGTCCTGTTAACCACAAAATTGTGTTTTCATTGGTTTAAACCTTTTGAAATGAATCCATGTTATATTTTTCCGTAAACATATTAACACATCTATTTCACTGAGGAATACACACAATTGTTTATTTAGCTATCCTGAGGCAGCACATTGTGATGTTGTTAAAAGAAAGCCCTGCCTTCAGCTGCCCTCCCATCACAGTACTATTGGTTAAATCAATCTAATCAACACCCATAATCATGCAGGTTGTCCCAAACTGTGCTCACATCTGCGCTTCTTCCCCCTAGAGTTCTCAGCCATCACAGCCACAGAGTTCCACTCAGCGCTGTGGTTCTGAGCACGATGTTAACAGTAACGTTAGCTCTGATGCCAACATTACTGCCAGCTACTTGACTAAAATAAAGTTTGGTTTCTTTGTGAAGGTACCTCTTCGGGATGCGGTTGTTCCCACATTGCTGAGCTGTGCTTCAGTCCCCCAACCATTAAGTAAATCATTTAAACATTTCATCAAGGATCTTTGACAAAGTTTGTATGCAACAAGATGGCAGAAGTGGCCATTTTACTAAAGTGTAAAAACACTTTGCCCAAAATTTCTGGGCACAGCAACTACTGGGAATGTTCGTTTTCTCTGTCACCACTTGGTCTGCCTACAGACTCTCTTCATTTGTTGCTTTTACTCTATTTTTTTTTTTTAAGTTATTTGACCTACTTATACTTCGATAGCCTGTCCCCGGGTTGGGGACAGGCTCCTGCCCCAAGTGGAGGAGTTTAAGTATCTTGGGGTCTTGTTCACGAGTGAGGGGAAAATGGAGCGAGAGATCGACAGACGGATTGGAGCAGCATCTGCAGTGATGCGGACGTTGTACCGGTCTGTTGTGGTGAAGAGGGAGCTTAGTTCTAAGGCAAAGCTGTCGATTTACCAGTCAATCTACGTTCCTACTCTCACCTATGGTCACGAGCTTTGGGTAATGACCGAAAGAACGAGATCGCGGATACAAGCGGCTGAAATGAGCTTTCTCCGTAGGATTGCTGGACTCACCCTCAGAGATAGGGTGAGGAGCTCAGTCATCCGGGAGAGGCTCAGAGTAGAACCGCTGCTCCTCCACATTGAAAGGAGTCAGTTGAGGTGGTATGGGCATCTGATTAGGATGCCTCCTGGACGCCTCCCACTTGAGGTGTTTCAGGCACGTCCCACTGGGAGGAGACCCCGGGGCAGACCCAGGACTCGGTGGAGAGACTATGTCTCCCAGCTAGTCTGGGAACGCCTTGGTATCCCCTCTGAAGAGCTGGAGCAGGTGGCTGGGGAGAGGGAAGTCTGGGCTTCTCTGCTTGAACTGCTGCCTCCGCGACCCGGACCTCCGGAAAAGCGGTAGAAGATGGATGGATGGATGGATACTTCGATAGATTGATCAATAAATGCTGACCATGTAAAGAAGTCAAGCTAAAAACTAACCAAAAACTAAAGTTGAAAAAGTATACATTTCAATGGGGAAGGTGGTAGTTGGCTGCTGTTGGCATTAATTATACATTAGTGGAAAAAAAAAAAAAAAGGACACGTGTACTTTTTCCACCTATGATTAAACTGGTGATGGTTTGTACTCTGAGATTTGCTGCTGTCCTACTTTTTGTACAGATACCAAATGTGGTAAGATGGGCCGTTAAAGTTCAACTTAGTAATTAAGGTTAGTTAGCAGTAAGTTAGCAGTTGGTCATTACTTGTGATTGGCCTTACTGCAAATCATTCAGAACGTTTTGCCCAGGCCTCTTTGTAACAGGGTCATATTTATCCTTTTATTGTAATTACACAAAATTATATGTATTTTAGTTTTCTTAAACCTGGCTATAAGTTTTTTTTAAAACCACTGTTTAAGCTTGGAGCCCCTCCATGTCTTCTTTGTTGGTACACCCCATTACAAAAGCTGTGCACGCCTTTCAGCTCCCTTTTGCACGGCCTTCCAAAGGAAGAGGTGGGTGTCTTTTCATCTCTATGCATCCTGTTATTTCTTATTGTATATATATCAGTTTTTGTTTTAATTTTATACATCCTTGTTACTTACTGATGGTGTGGAAATCTTAATATATTTCTGTTAATGTTTGTTGTAGGGTTCTTCGCTAGCTCTAGGAGTTTGTGGGATTAGACTAATTCCTGGTTTTTGTTTTGACCATTGACTGTTATATAGGAGCTGGAGTGGGCAAGCAAGCAGTAAAGCCATGGTTTTGTGGTGTTCTTGTAATTGCCAGGTATGTTATATTAAATTAAATGTATGAGTTTACTGTGTTTTAGTCCTTTTGCACAGCCTTTCAAAGGGAGAGGAGCTGGAGTGGGCAAGCAAGCAGTAAAGCTGTGGCTTTGTGTTGTTCTTGTAACTGCCAGAATAAACGGAGAGCATCTCCAAAGGTGACAGGGTGACCTTCATTATTCCACACAACGCAGAAAATGACCGGTTACATCTCGACTATTAATGAGCAGGCAGAAAATTGAATGTTTGAGACACAGAAGCAGTTTCCAAGGAGCTGTAAAACGGGTATGATTTTTGGTCTTTAAAACTACATCTGTGTCCCTGAGGATAGCAAAACAGAAAATGAATCTCAGGAAATCCCATAACAAGGACATTTAACATGTGACAGGTAAAAGGGAGGGCTGTTACTTTGAAAAAATGGTTTGGAAATATAAGCCCCAACGACAACAAGAGCATTCTGAGGCAAGTGCAATATCCCCTGCCTCTATTAACTTTGAAGATCCCAATATGCAACTTAAGAGAAGTTTTCAACTTTTCCATTTAATTACTGAGGAATCAAATTATAATAAGCCTATTATCCATGAATGTACAACAAAAATAGTTGTATCCAGCCATTATTTGTAGGGCAGGATCCCAAGATGAACCTGTGTACCAAGTTTGGCGACCCCAGCTTTACTCATTCTATAGTAATAAGGCATAGGGAATGCTAACCTTGACATTTCACTTTTTGACCCCAAATCCATAGTCAGAGGTCATGAGCTCAGGGTGAACCTGTGTACCAGTGTTGGTGACTGTAGCTTTACTCGTTCTATAGTAATAGTGCAAAGGGAATGTTAATGTTGACCTTTGACCTCATGACCTCAAACCTATAGATGTAGGTCAGGGTCCCAAGGTACCTGTGTACCAAGTCTGGTGACTCTTGCTTTTTTGTTGAGATATAGTTTATGACATTTTGACCTTGACTCCCAAAACCATAAACAGTTCAGGATCTCATGGTGAACCTTTGTAAGCTTGCTGACGCCAGCTTTACTCATTCTATAAATAGTGCAAAGGGAATGTTAATCATGACCTTTGACCCCAAAGCCATAGTCGGGTCAGGGTGTAAGTCGTCCAAGATGCGTCTTAGATACAACTACTGTATCGATTTGAAAAGCCTACATCATTTCTTTCAGTTGTTATTGTGTTTACAAGATTTATTGGGAAAAACTGACCTCGACTTCAAGGTCATCTGATCAGAGTCAAATTGCAATATGCGCATCATATCAAACCCTGGTACCATGTTTCAAAACATCTGGAACAAAACTGTAGGAGGAGCTGATTTCACAAGACAATTACGGTCCATTAACTGAGGTGAAATAGGGCATCATAAGTCAGGGGCTATAACTCCTGCAAAAATCATCCAATTGGAGCCAAATTGCAATATATGCATCATCAGTGTATATCAAATCCTGGTACCAAGTTTCAAAACAATCTGAATAAAACTGTAGGAGGAGTTGATTTCACAAAAGTGGGACAAACAGATTGACTGCCCCATAACATAATCCCCCTTTGGTCTTCAACCGGCAGGGGATAAAAATGGCTTAGTCCTACTTCCATCTTGTCCAAAGTGAGATGAACACTTCAGCATTGAGCATTACTGTACAGAATCCACTGAGCTATTCTGTTAGTGTGCGTGTGCTGTTCCCCCCAATAAAGCAGGCCATTACCTTTGAGGCAGCCACCAGCTGAGCTGTGCTTGCAGCAATCTCATGGGAGCACACAATCAGCTCCTCATATTTGCCGGTGTGCAGCACCACCTTGTCAGCAGACTCTCTGTTTTGGGAAGGGAGGGGGGACAGGCACACCATTACCAATTCTGGTTTCAAAATCAAAATTTCAATAGTTTATACAGGAAAAAATTAACTGCTGCAATAATTTTGTTTCACTGGTTCCGTGACTGTACAGTGACATATCTTCATAAATGTAAACATTTTATAAGCTGAGGAATCAATTGTTTGCTTACTAGTCCAGTGAGTTTTATAATTTGACAGTTTAAAAAGCTACATAAAACACATTTAGAGTCATACTATAAACTGAAAACCTACACCATCTCTGTGGCTCCCCATCCTACAGCCTTGGCAGCAGAGATGAGACCTTCTGTCCAGCGGGAGTTTTTGGCATAGAACTCCTTGATGCTAGCTGCACCCTAAAAAAAAAGAAAAAAAAAAAGTAGAACATCATTACATAAAGAGCATCTACTATTTCTGAATGAACAATAGCATTTCATTTTTATTTCAGAAACAACAAGCTGCCACTCTTGGATGGAAAATGTGAACAGCGTGACTCACCCGCCCACCCTCCACAATCTCCTTCTGCAAGTCTGTGGATGCTATGACCAGCATGCGGATGGCCTGAGGGAGAGTTGAAGGATAGAAGGATGCATCCAGTTAAAGTTACACCCACCTACTGTATGTTCACTGGGATGTTAAAAAATATACAGTACAATATTGTGGGGTTATCTGTAACAGTGCAGGTTATAATAAAAGACAGAACCATACCTTCATCAGATCTGTGCAGCTATTGAGGATCCTATAAAAGAATGGGATGGAAAAGATGTTTAAAATTTAAACAGTATTTGAGAATGTGTTGCTTTTTAAAACATTTAATTATAACAGTGGAAAAGAGTGCATATAAGTGCTCTGTATTGATCACTAAAATAATGCTAGGAGTTTAAAAATCTCAAAGGTTAAGGTCAAGGTAAATATCCCACAAAAATGAAATTCGTGTGGTCATTCTGCATCACATAACACTGAAGCATACAAAAAAGTTAAAATGCATAACATGGGTAAACAAAGGATTGCATACATGTTGAAAAATAATTACAGTGCCTAAGAAACTTTCATCCATCCATCTTCTTCCGCTTAATCCTTTTTGGGTCGCGGGGGGGGGGGGGGCTGGAGCCTATCCCAGCATCTTTGGGCGAGAGGCAGGGTACACCCTGGACAGATCGCCAGTCCATCACAGAGCCAACACAGAGACAGACAACCATTCACTCTCAGTCATACCCAATGACAATTTAGAATCCCCAGTTTGATGCCAATTAACCTAACTTGCGTGTTTTTGGCATTTGGGAGGAAACCGGAGAAATCCCAGAGTAAACCCACGCAGACACGGGGAGAACATGCTGTTACTATACAGTCTAATCACTCTGGAACAAATGATTTATTGTGCCGAGTTCTGATTTTCCACTGCAGAATTCTGCCATTTGACCGTTCTCAAAAATTTTAAATAAAGCGGCTGGGTAGGATCGTTTTGAATTTGGTCCGTCTTAAAGAGAAGCTCATTAAACACAGCTTAGCTGCTAACACCTGATAAGATTCCAGTGATTTTACTGGCTGTATTAATCATGCTCTCTTGATTCTTAACATTCATGTTTCCAAAAGTACAAATAAGGCCAAAGGACAGAACACTCTGGAGCAAAGCTTTGTAAATCATTTGAAGAATATGACTGTCTAATCTAAAATAATACATTTCCCAGAGGAAAAACATCCACTGCTGCAGCTTCATGGTCTTATTTAGTGTGCATGCATTAAAAGTCAGTTTGCTGTCAACTTCAACACCCAAATATTACTAGGTTGAGACCCGTTCTACCACTTCGCAGTTAATCTTAGGTGTTAACTCCCCATTTGTTAAAAATCTATGACTCTTTTGTCTTCTTAACATCAACCTCAAGAAAACTGAACACCACTGAATAAAACTCTCCCTTTCAAAACTTTCTATAGATGTAATGTCAGATTAAAAAAAAAATACTTATGCAATATCTTCCACATATTTAAAATAAGTATGAGCTGGGGATAGTGCTTGACATTCATAAATATTTAAGAGTATAAAGAAGAGGTGACAAAACACACCCTTGTGGTGCCCATGTATTAATAGTTTTTAAGGATGAGGTACAAGAGTTGAGTCATATCACTAATTTTCTGAATGATGCATTTCATTTTAATCTGGTGTTTAACAGATGTACATACACTAAATCAGAATAGAACAAACCTTTCATTGACTTCCAATTTGACTCCTGTGGTGTCTTTTCGGGCCTGATTCATCATTTCCTAAACAGAAAAAAACCCATGAAACATTTACCAATCATAGTGAATAGTGTTACAAACACAATATAGAAACACTGAAAGTAAGTTTATTTACGTTGATCCTGCGGACAGCCTCCTCAATCGCAGCTGATGTTGCAGCCATTTCCTTATCGACCAGATCTCCCAGTTCTTCTTGACGAATGTCCATGCTTTTAGGCCGCAGCTCCTAAATGTTAAAATGGAAGAATTACTGTAAGTCTATATGAGAATATAAATGTTAATCACATTATGATCCAAAACAACACTAATGGAAATTTAACTTAAGTGTTTGAGTAAATGTAATAGTATGACCATTTAACTAACAAACCAAGACATTGATTATTCTGCAATTGAGGCTGAAAATGCCTCATGTACATGCTTTGTGTATTTAAAGGTGCACTCTGGCGGCTCTAAAACCACCTCAAAAACAAATATGTATTGCCCAAAATAGTATATTGTGGCTTTTTACCCATAAAAAAAAAAAAAAAAAAAAACTTTCATTGCCTTAGAATTGCTTGGAAAGATTTTAAATCTTGCACCTACTTATGTATGCACAGATTTATGAATATTCTCATTAGCGACCTGCAGGGCTTGCACGTGATTGGTCACCACGATTCCTGGTGGGTGGACTGCTAGTCTGTTCAAGATGCTTCCAGACATTAAAGTTTTGCCTATCTATAAATGCACGGAGTGTGTGTGTGTGTTTGTCTGTCTCTCCCACGCATATCTCTTGAACTGTTCGTCAGACCTAAGATTTTATACGCGTTTTGCTGAAGTTACGAGGGTGTGCTTCCCCGAGTATGGAGCTGTTCAGTCAAAATATGTATTTTTTTTTAAAATCAATAAAAGTTTAATCGTTGCCCTCTCATGCTCTGGCTTCTAGAGATGTGGGTAGGGTTTTGCACTGACTCCATACCAATTGGATAATATGCAACATCACGGCATTGGTAACCACAGCACAGTGTGAGCAAAACAAGAGAAAAGTGACAAATTTGACTACAAAAAGATAATACTGAAGATTTAATGCTTAAAAAAAAATATACCATAAAGTTGCGTAGGTCTAAAGGATAACTGAGCATATGTGGAGAACATAAGGCACATGAGCAGACTGGGCGGAGTGTAAGCGGGGACCTGGGTCTGAACATGCCGGGAGAAGCAGCAGTCCAACCAAGCAGACCATGGTCCTTCGCGGGGAGGCACGCCCAGCCTGCCTGGTCAGTAGTAGATGGGAGTCCCTGCTTCTGCTTCACCTGTGTGGTACCACTGTACTTTGCAGGACCGCGACTCCCCCCTCCCGCGCAAGTATCTAAAAATTAAAACAGGACATGCCAGTAGAAGCAGCGGCTCGACCGGGCAGACCACAGTCCTTCAAGGGAGGCACGCCCAGCCTGCCGGTAAGTAGTAGATGGGAGTCCCTGCTTCTGCTTCACCCGTGTGGTACCACTGTACTTTGCAAGACCACAAGTCCCCTCTCCCACATGAGTATCTAAAAATTAAAAACTTAATACCACCATGATTGTGGAGCGGAATGGCCGGAATGATTTAACGACCAAATGCAGGACACAAAAACGCCCAAATAATGAAACAAACCATTTTTAGTTAAATATTTACTGGCAAGTGGGCAACACTGATGCAACAGTTGCAGTTAAACGGGTCCTTCTGCTGTGTATAATAATTTTGGGTGTTTTGTAGTTAATTCAGTTGATTACGGTTTTAAAAAAACGTTTTAATAAAATATTGCTAAAATATAAAATGATGCACTACAATGGGTCTCAAATATTTATCAACGTGTCCTGTTATAGTACTGCATGAGTTTATTGATAATACACAGAAGAAATTCAATATTTCTTTCGGGCAGCACGGTGGTGCAGTGGTTAGCACTGTTGCCCAACAGCTAGAAGATTCCAGGTTCAAATCCCCAGGCTGGCAGGGATAGGAACCTTTCTGTGTGGAGTTTGCATGTTCTCCCTGTGCTACGTGGGTTTACTCCGGGGGCTCCGGTTTCCTCCCACAATCCAAAGACATGCACGTTAGGTTAATTGGTTGTTCTAATTGTCCCTAGATATCCATCTCCTATAGGCCCTTAGAGCAGAGGGTTAGTGCTAGTGATACGCTTCTATACAAGTACAGGTCCTTATCCCTTATTACACTTAACTCCATCACTTAACAAGTGACAAACTAAAATAATTATGATGACTGAACAACTCCCATTCCCCAAAGTGCAAGATACATTATTATCTTGAATATACAGTGGGGCAAAAAAGTATTTAGTCAGCCACCAATTGTGCAAGTTCTCCCACTTAAAAGATGAGGTCTCCAATTTTCATCATAGGTATACCTCAACTATGAGAAACAAAAGAAAAAAAAAAATCCAGAAAATCACATTGAAGGATTTTTAATGAATTAATTGGTAAATTCCTCGGTAAAGTAAGTATTTGTTCAATAACAAAAGTTCATCTCAATACTTTGCTATATACCCTTTGTTGGCAATGAGAGGTCAAACGTTTTCTGTAAGTTTTCACAAGATTTTCACACACTGTTGCTGGTATTTTGGCCCATTCCTCCATGCAGATCTTCTCTAGAGCAGTGATGTTTTGGGGCTGTCGCTGGGCAACACAGACTTTCAACTCCCTCCAAAGATTTTCTATGGGGTTGAGATCTGGAGACTGGCTAGGCCACTCCAGGACCTTGAAATGCTTCTTACGAAGCCACTCCTTCGTTGCCCGGGCCGTGTGTTTGGGATCATTGTCATGCTGAAAGACCCAGCCACGTTTCATCTTCAATGCCCTTGCTGGTGGAAGGTGGTTTTCACTCAAAATCTCACGATACATGGCCCCATTCATTCTTTCCTTTACACGGATCAGTCGTCCTGGTCCCTTAGCAGAAAAACAGCCCCAAAGTATGATGTTTCCACCCCCATGCTTCACAGTAGGTATGGTGTTTCTCCTCCAAACACGACAAGTTGAGTTTTTACCAAAAAGTTCTATTTTGGTTTCATCTGATCATATGACATTCTCCCAATCCTCTTCTGGATCATCCAAATGCTCTCTAGCAAACTTCAGACGGGCCTGGACATGTACTGGCTTAAGCAGGGGGACACGTCTGGCACTGCAGGATTTGAGTCCCTGGCGGCGTAGTGCGTTTCTGATGTAACCTTTGTTACTTTGGTCCCAGCTCTCTGCAGGTCATTCACTATGTCCCCCCATGTGGTTCTGGGATTTTTGCTCACTGTTCTTGTGATAATTTTGACCCCACGGGGTGAGATCTTGCGTGGAGCCCCAGATCGAGGGAGATTATCAGTGGTCTTGTATGTCTTCCATTTTCTAATAATTGCTCCCACACTTGATTTCTTCATACCAAGCTGCTTACCTATTGCAGATTCAGTCTTCCCAGCCTGGTGCAGGTCTACAATTTTGTTTCTGGTGTCCTTTGACAGCTCTTTGGTCTTGGCCATAGTGGAGTTTGGAGTCTGACTGTTTGAGGTTGTGGACAGGTGTCTTTTATACTGATAACGAGTTCAAGCAGGTGCCATTAACACAGGTTACGAGTGGAGGACAGAGGAGCCTCTTAAAGAAGAAGTTACAGGTGTGAGAGCCAGAAATCTTGCTTGTTTGTAGGTGACCAAATACTTATTTTACCGAGGAATTTACCAATTAATTCATTAAAAATCCTTCAATGTGATTTTCTGGATTTTTTCCCCCCCCCTTATTTTGTCTCTCATAGTTGAGGTATACCTATGATGAAAATTGGAGACCTCTCTCATCTTTTAAGTGGGAGAACTTGCACAATTGGTGGCTGACTAAATACTTTTTTGCCCCACTGTAAGTGATAAAAGATCACACAAATAAGTGATCTGACAAACAAATCAACCAGGGATCTGAAACAGTCGCCATATCGGGTATCCCATTCATTTTCAATAATTAGGTATTCTGTAATTAATATTCACGCAATCAAATAAATCTTAGTGCCATTTACGCTGTTATATTTGTCAAAGTCTAACATGTGATTGCTTACATAAAGCCTACACCTCTTTGTATTCTACTTTCAAACACAGCCTTCATTTGGGCCTGTAAAGCCTAATTGGGATACCCATATCAGACAGGAATACTTGCGTTCTATAACCAATGCACTAGTATTTTCAAAAGTAAAAAGCAAAACATTTTTCTGAAAACTGTTGAGGCGAGAGAAATGTCCAGCCATCCATCCATCTTCTACCGCTTTTCTGGAGGTCTGGGTCGCGGCGGCAGCAGTTCAAAGAGAACCCCAGACTTCCATCTTCCCAGCCACCTGCTCCAGCTCTTCAGAGAGGATACCAAGGCATTTCCAGACCAGCTGGGAGACTGTCTTTCCAGCGAGTCCTGGGTCTGCCCCAGGGTCTCCTCCCAGCGGGACATGTCCAAAACACCTCAAGTGGGAGGTGTCCAGGAGGCATCCTAATCAGATGCCCATACCACCTCAACTGGCTCCTTTCAATGTGGAGGAGCAGCGGTTCTACTCTGAGCCTCTCCCGGATGACTGAGCTCCTCACCCTCTGAGGGTGAGTCCAGCAATCCTACGGAGAAAGCTCATTTCAGCCGCTTGTATCCGCGATCTTGTTCTTTCGGAGATAAATGTGGAGTTGCCAAATATGTGTTTACTTTTTACTAACAACCAGTCCCCCGTCCACCTGCAATGGAGCCGGGGGGTGGGGGTGGGGGTGGGATTTGAATGTGGCTGCTCTCAGCTCACAGTGCAGCGCCCCGTCTGCTGGCCAAGTGAGCCGAGAGCAGCTCGATTTGAATGTGGCTGTGCGAGACATTGAAATTGTCCCCCGCCCCTCTCTCGCTGCTGCTACCTCAACCTACTCTGCCTCAATCCTGCTGCTCCTTGGCTCCTCCCCGTTCCCTCGAGGCTGCCAAGAACATCCGTATGATTGGTTAATGTTAGAACCAACCAGGCTAAGTAGGAATAATTACGTAGCTACTAACTGTCCAAATCTGCCTTTTTTTTGGGGGGGGGGGGTGGCGGGGAAGTGGAGCGTAGAAGTCCCAGAAGTTGGCCCTCTTGTGGCCTCTTGTTGGTCCCCTTATGGGTTTTCTAGGTAAAAAGGCCAAATGGCCCCTCTCTGGGACTTCTAGTGTTATTAAGCAGACATTCACAGGAGAAAAAACACATACTTGGGAGTTTGGAATGATTTTGCTCTAGACATGTCTTGCAAATCACAAGAAACATGTTAACAGAAAAAAAAAAAATTGATTTTTGCCGGAGTGTCACTTTAAAAAAAAAAAAAAAAAAAAAGCTGAATTACAGAAACTTTCACACAAAAGGAATATATATAACTATACTGTAGTTACAATCATGTCATTGGGCAGTGGTGGCCTTATGGTTAGGGATGTGCACTTGTGACTGGAGGGTTGCTGGTTTTGATCCCTGGATCAGATCTGGGTAGGACAGATGACAAAGCAGTATTTGCCCCACCCTCATTAACCAGACTGTGGTGCCCTTGAGCAAGGCCCTTAACCCCAAATGTTACAGTGGAGCTGCTCAGTTGCCACAGGTCAGTCTGTGGTTGTACTGAGCCGCTTCCAGGTGTGAATGTGATCAGGGCGTCCTCGAAAAAGAGACATGGCCTCTTAATGGACCTCCCCTGAATATATAAAGGTTAAAAAATATCAAAGTGTTTTCATGTCATGTAAGATGACATCCATCTTCTTATGATGCCAATTAACCCAACCTGCATGTTTTTGACATGTGGGAGGAAACCGGACAAATTCTGAGTAAACCCACGCAGACACGGGGAGAACATGCAAACTCCACACAGAGAGGACAGTAAAAAATTCAGGAGCAGGTAACCCAACACCAACAGGCAAAGGCAAACTAATTTTCAGTCATTAATTTTTCACCTGTGAAAGGTGATATTTTATCAGCTTAAAGGAGTGTTTAACCTATATTAATTTTATGTTGAATCCAACTTGGACTAAAACTTTTTCACCCCCCTTGACTTTTGAAGAATTGATGAGCATTAAAAAAAAGAGTCAATAGCATGATACGCCCATTGTTTGTGTTCAGACACTAAAGACAACAGCCACTGGAAAAGATGAACACCCCCACCCTCCCTTATTGACGATACAGAAATTCAGTTAAAACAATGGAATACAGAATCATAACAATCACCCATTTTCTTATAACACATTAAGACAGACCACATAAAAATTAGCAACAAAACAAAGAAACTGAGGTGACTCCTTAATCAGGAGGCATGACAGGCAAAGAATAAAAATCAAGAAATTCAAGTAATGGAAAACTAAAGACAGTCTTTTTTGTCCTTTCCATATTAGCACAATGAAAAGACAAGTACTTCTGAAGATTTCCACAAAAGTATAATGTGACCCAAGTGCAACATGGTGTTATAGGAGGCTTTGTTCATAATATTTTGAAGTTTAGGTGGTGGGTCAAGTGCGTCTTTCCTGTCATTGATCGATCCACATCGGAAGAGTACGCTTTTTTTTTTTTTTTTTTTTTAAATATAGTCTCTATTTTTGGTAAATTTGAGAAAATTTGTCGGCAGCCTCGGTCTGCCGGCATTTTTTTAAATAAACTTACATTTTTATCGTCAGTCCTCTATGGCATTTTCTCAGAACAGCTTTAGCTGACGAACCAATCAGGTTGCAGTAGGTGACCGCATACACCAACCACGTTTGACTTAATCAGGACCCCACCCACCGCCCCTCCAGAGTTTGGGGAAAAAAAAAAAAAATCTAAATGTAGCAGGTCTGACGTGAATATTAATTTTCAAGTATTTATCTAGCTTACAAAAAAAGTATAGATTGTTGAAAAACAACCAGACAAGTGCAAAATTATAGCGCATAATACATTTATAAGCCTCGATTCATTACTTCAGATTATCACATACATTTTCAGGTTTATTCTGTTAAAATATATAATACCATTAAATGGTAAATAGCATTCACTTATATAGCGCTTTTTTTTCTCATCTCTTGATGACCAAAGCGCTTTACAGATGCTGCTATCCACCCATTCACACACACATTCACACACTGATGCCGGCATGCTACCCAACATGGCGCTTCCAGACCCACCAGGAGCAATTGGGGTGAAGTGTCTTGCCCAGGGACACAACGGCAGGATATCCGGGGAGAGCGGTATTGGACGACCTGCTCTACCTCCTGAGCCACTGCCGCCCCCAGTTAAGAACAATGTATCACAATATCCTTAGTATATTATGAATAAATCTCAAATTTCCTATTATACCAGCATCACTACTTACATGTAGATCTGATCACAATGTTAAAATAAACTAGTTTGTCCGACCCTTATGTCTGCAGCTCAATTTCTTGCTTTGGTATGGGTCTATATTTATATCATGTCAATTATGGCAAGTCAGACATGTGCTTTCATTAGCTAGCATGAATATCAGGGACAGGTATGGAGTGCTGTATGCATGTTACAAGCTCCTTAGAAAATATAATTAAATTTTCAGACAGGAGTTTGAAAAAAAATAAATTGTGCAGTGTTCAATAGAGTAGGTAAATCTTGATACAAAGGAAAGAAAAATAGCTGAAAAAGCAATAGAAAAATATAATTTGCATAATACTCACCCTTCAGATGTCTCAGTTAACATAGGCCATCACAGACAATGCTACATGCAGTATGCTAACAAAAGAAATATTCAAAGAGCCCACGAAAGGACACAAAAATCAGTACATGCAAGTGATGGTGAGTATTCATTTTTAATCTGATGAAATCCATCTGAACTCATCATGTACATTAATGAGTGCAAACATTAATAGTCAATTTGAAAGATTACTTGCACGAAAAAATTGTTTAACGTGAGCAGTTTGCACGACACGTTGACCTCACTCTCTCGTCCAAACTCCTCCTAGATCCAGCAGCAAGACATCATCAAGACAGCTGAAGGAAGAGACCGATGCAGTGGATGACTGACTTCTCGTGCCTCATCATGCTCTTTGCAGTCCACAACATGTTGCAGTGATCGCTATCCAGCTTGCTGAAGCATCTGATTGTTTGAAGCTTTCCGCTGAAGGCTGACTTCACATGCTGGCTAGGCAAGCCCAGAAGTGGCATGCTCACAAAAAGGATTGCTGGGACTGATGCCAAGTTGACAAGCAGAACTACCAAGTGTAGTGACCTAGGCTGTATCTCCGGCCAAGGGAGGCCGAGGGTGTGCTAATACTTGCCCAAGGTTAGTGGAGAGAAGGGGGCCCCTTCTCTATTCTAGACAAGTTCCAAGCAAGGTCTAGCCACTGCCCCAATAGTCAATTTAAGACAAGACAGAATGATCCAGACAGGTCCAGGAGTGTGTCAGGAATGTCTGAGCAGCTGGAGTTACCTGTAGAACAGAACAGACAATGTTAACACAATGTAGTTATCTTTAGAATGAACACTTACGCAGTAAATATATAGTTGTCCCAAATTAAGCATCCCACCCAATTTTGTCTCCTTTAAATTATTTTGGATGAAGAACCACATACTTCCGCTACAAATCCCCCAACCAAAACGGGTTCTCCAGTCAACAAAAACAGAGGTTCCAGTCCACTTAAGAAGAGCCCCACATCTGTTCCCAAGCCAATGCATCATATGCAGAAGGAAAAGTATACAACTCAAAAATATAATCGAAAGAGGCTAAGAGAGAAACTTAAGCAATGAAAATACCACTGTCCAACAAAGAACACTGCATGTCATTAAAGACACTGGGAAAAGCTTTTCAACTACTCCCAGAACAGTATGAGGCCATTGAAAAATTAACTTGTGCTCTGTATGACCTAAAAGGCTCCAAGGATGTGAATTACACAAGATGTTGACTGTTTAAGAGCGGCAAATGCACAGACAGAAGTCTTCCACCAAACAGGGACTCACTATACAAACACATTCAGTGAACAAACTAGCAGGCAGCCATCTATAGAAGATGCCTGCAGAGTCAGCCAGACATACCTCCACCAATGGCCCATGGTTGGAAGATTGAGGGAGAATCCTTTGAGATCGACTGGATGACTCTTCCCCCTGCACCTGTCAGCATTCTGAAGCTTGTATACTGCTCCTGTAAAAAAACAACACCTTGAAAGGGAGATGCACGTGCAGACAGAACGAGCTTCCATGCACTGATGTGTTATTGCTTGGACTGTGAGAACATTTCTGACTAGGTCACAGACACACACGCTGTGTGTTCTGCATGTACTTTTGGGTGTGGTATGTTGCAATAAGTTTTCTTGTTGTGCTTCACTTGTTCTTTGTTTGTTGGTGATTTTGTGGTGATTATAACACCAATAAAAATGTTAAAGCTAATTTAGAAAAATGAGCTACTCCTGTTTGAAATGTTGAATATTTAATCTTTAACCTCTTAAAATTCCGGCGTTCCACCCGTGGAACATTTCACATTGGCTGGAAACTCGCTGGAATGCTTTAAAGCCTTTTAGTGCTATAATTATAATAGTTTGCCTGGTGCTTTTATCTTTTTCTTAATAAATATGTCATAAAATGTCCTTTGTGTAAAATATTTGGCCCTATTTTTCAGGAGAAGTGTACATTTCAAAATCTGACAAGTATGTGTCAATATTATATGTTTTAAATGCTTAAAACCGTGTATAATAAAACATTTGAATTTTCACCGGTTTTCTCTTTATACAGTAAATATTTCAAATGCACATGAGCAAAAGTTTTGCGATAGCAAAAATTAAACTGACCCCTTATACATGTTCTCAAATATTTGCGTTTGCCCAGAACTTAGTGTCCAGTTTACAGGCCGTTTTATGTGTCCATGTCTCAGCGTTTTCTTTGCTCTGTGGTAGTCCAGGAATCAGTTCCTCTCCAGCTGTTCCTGTTCTACTGCTGGTCCTGGTGGATGGCTCTTCATCTGAAGAATCTCTAAAAATAAAAATATACAGCATAAGATTAGATGAGATTTATCCAAAAGAAACTTGTGTTTCAAGAACAAATGTTCAACAGCATACAAATAAGTAATAAATATAACGATGACAAAGCCATTTGAAACAAAGCTAATAAGAAAAAAAATACACTAGATATTGAAAAAATAGAAATAATATAAATACACAGATACTGAAAAAAAAATATTGTAACAAAGCTGGGAATAAATATCCAGTGATACAAACTATCACTGTGGTTGAGATTGTGACACTTCTGAGATTTCCTCCTCTTCCACGGGGCTTACTTCTTTCTAGTTGATCTCATCAACAGTTATTACTAAGCTATTTGCAAATTATTACTTAAAAAAATCCATAAAAATAAAAACTAAAGCAAAAAAAAAAAAACTATGAAAAAAAGGCGCTGCTCCGAAAATGCGACAAAACGCGTAATAAAAACAAACACTCAACAACTCTTGCAATACTAAAACTACTATTTACAATACCAAACTCTTATTTACTGGTGCTGGTCTGATGCTGTTGTATGCCGTTTTTTTCAGCAGGGCTTCTTTAACATCAGCAGGACAACACGAAGGACATGTAACTTTATTTAGCGAAATGCTACACAAGAAAAGGGACAATGGGGAGCAGCACTTGGTTGTAATATTAACTATGTTGATCTGTAACACGAAAAGAAAGTACAGGGACATAAATATAACATTATTATGCTTACCTGGCTGATAAAATTGCAGCCTCGTCAGCCCATCTTTCCTTTACGGTTACTTCTGACAATGACGCAGCTCATTGGTCGAAGTCAAGTGATCATGGAGCACCGTTTTGATTGGTTAAGCATATAGCGGTCCTTAGTGATCGCCTCAGAGCCGCCTTATTAGGTTTTGTAACTAAAGTTTAATTTTCATAAAAAAATATGCACATACTTAACCTGCCAACAAAGATTCATGTTTTGAAAAATATGAGTTAGCCTATCTGTGAAACTCAGCTACTCTCTCGATGGGGATCGATCATCTCAAAAACTAAAGCGGATAGAGCCACCGGTCCACCACCTACAGTAGTTGTGCCCACTAGCAGTAAATTGCACCTGAAAAGCTTTCAAACAGATTAAATCAAAACAAAAAGTCATTTGAATGCAATCTAAAACTTAAAGTAATCAATTGTTTTTTCCCTTACCTGGCCCAGATGAAGGAGCTTTTGAACAATTATACGGATGGAGGCTGGATCTGCATTCTTGAGGGTGGTCTTGGACTTCAGGTCCTTCAAGTACTTTAGACTTTCAGTAGCACAGTTTCTACAGTTCTCCGTCAGTTCTATATTTAGTGCAACAAAGATCAACCATCTACCATTCTTTGGTCATCGATCAAGCATGTTATTAAAACTTTTTTTTTTTTTTTTTTTTTTTAGATACAGATCACATTGCAAAGAGGTTATTCCTTACGGTCTGCTTGGTCAGTGGGAGCCATGTGAGCTGTAGCGCTGCCATTAACAATAGTGTCCGCAGTCAAGTGGGAGAACTGGGTTAGAGCCCTCAGCAACCCTCCAGCATCTGTTTACAGGAAAATACAGTAGTTTATTAAGCAATAAACCAACGTTGTGATTTCACGAGATCAGTGGGCTCAAGTCTGGTTAGGAAACTCACCCTTCATATTACTCAGATAATCTGCATGACCCTTCTTCACTTTGTCGATGGAGCCCAGTGTGGCCTCTGCACGACTTATGAGGTAATCTGTGTTTGGAGAACAAACACAGGATTATAAAGGAAGAAAGGATTTTAGTCTTTAGAGAAGCTCATTTGCTGTATATTGTTTCAAGTGTCATACTCCATTTTAAAATAAATAAAAAAAAATCTTATGTCAGACGTTTATTGTTTTTGATTATTTCAGTATCCCCTCCATGGATCGCCACCTTATAGTGGTGAAGGGGTGTGTGTACCCCAGTGATCCCAGGAGCCATGTTATCAGGGGCAACTTTCACCTGGTAGGGTCCCCCAATGCATATTGGTCCTGGGTGAAGGGCTAGACCAAGAGTGGTCCAGTGGATCTCTATGAAAAGGTTACAACAACAATCCAGTGTACCCAAATGAGCCACATGGGTCCACCTTCCAGTGGGCTCACCACCTGCAGGAACGATCATGGGGATCAAGTTGCTATGTGAACCGGGTGGCAGTCTGGGCTACTCTGCTTGGACTGCTTCCCCTGCAACCCAGACCCCCAGATAAACAGTAGACGATGGATGGATGGAGTATTAAATTACGGAGGAATACTGACCTGGAGAGCTGGTGCAGCGTATGTGGAGGGGATCATCTAGTTTGGCAACAGCATCTTGGATGATGTTTTCAGCTTCTGTTATGGTACCCTGCAGCAGAGCAAACTGCTCCTCCAGAAGCTTCTGCTTCATCTGTTCTTCCTGACTTGCCTGTGCACACACACACACACCACAGACATTATGTAGTACTTGTGGATGGCATGAGCATTATACTGACGTGTATAATCTAAATCATACATCTCAAGCTTAAGGCCCACAGGCCACAATTATTGACCACAGGATATCTAAATAATATCCAACTGACCCACTGATATATAGCGTACAACACTGTTTTTCAACCAGGGTACCCTGGTATGATCAGGTTTCTGTGGGAAATAATCTAATTTCACTTGTTAATTGGTCCAAAAATATTGCAAATAATTTGCCATTTTTTGTGCACAAGTTCTGTAGGTACCCATGCAACTGTAATGAATTCCCAAGAGATCAATAAAGCAATAACTCCCCCACACTGCCTTCCCATGACATAGAAGCCAGTTTTGAAAAAGGCCATAAAGCAAGTGTCATTATGGTGGACTTGGCCACAGCCTAGGACACCCTGTGGCATTGAGGTTTGATCCCAAACTTCTCCAGACAATCCTTGACCGCCATGTAGTGCGTTTCATTGCCAGCCGTACCTTCATACTGAAGATAAGTGATGACAGTTCAGTTGCCTACGAGGTCTCTGAAATGGAGTTCCTCAGAGGTCAGTACTGGCCCCCATGCTTTACATTCAGATGTAAATATTTGTACATCAGCGATCTACCAGACATTGCATTACTATAATATGGTTATGCTGATGACCTTGTCTTCTCTACACAGACAAGAACTGGGCAAAAGTAGACCAAGTTCTTTAAGCGGACATTGCACAAATATCAGCCTATCACGATACATGATGACTGAAGCTGAGCGCAACCAAGATCACCACTACTGCTTACCAAGCTGGCTGCAGCACCTGAAACAAATTGCATAGCTGTCTCATATGCAAGAAGAACGAACTGAAGACAGTTTTGGGCAATTGTCACCTCAACTTCCTCTTTTCTCTCTTGTACCTTCTCTAAAAATATTTTATACTTTCAATAAATCACACACAAATTTTTTTTTTCTTGTTTCATCTTAGTTTGCTACACACCTCAGTTTACACATGTGACACTTGTATTTCTCAAACATTAAAAGTCAAAATACACTCCAGCTGTCTGCTGCTCCTCTGTCACTCAGAGGAGACGGAGAGGAGCCTGTGGACGTGGGAGAGAAAAACCTTACACTTGCGGACCAATACTAGCAATGCTCTTCATCTGAAAGTTGCTAGTTTTGTCTCTGGGCACTTCTTTGAAAAAAGAAGTCCTTATCGGGGTCTGAAAAGTCATTAAATCTACTGATGAAGCCAAATGGAAACAATGGGTAGCAGGTCTGCTCTGAGGGGGACATGCAAATTTGATTGGCTGGTAGCTTCCCGTGGGGCACTGTGCCTGCTAGAAGCAGAGAAGTGCTTTATCCTCGCCTACCTGCACATCAATGGCCAGCACAATTACTGGTGGGTAGGTTGTTCTAGTCTGTTCACAACATGTTGAAATGTTAAACTTTTTCACCTACACACGTGGACAAAATTGTTGGTACCCCTCTTAATGAAATAAAAACCCACAATGGTCACAGAAATAACTTGAATCTGACTAAAGTGGTAATAAATAAAAAGTCTATGAAAATTAACCAACGAAAATCAGACAGTGCTTTTGAATTGTGGTTGAACAGAATTACTTTAAAAAACAAACTCATGAAACAGGCCTGGACAAAAATGATGGTACCCCTAGAAAACATTGAAAATAATGTGATCATAGGGACATGTTCAACCAAGATGTGTCCTCTAATTAACATCACAGGTGTCTACAAACTTGTAATCAGTCCGTCGGCCTATTTAAAGGGTGACAAGTAGTCACTGTGCCGTTTGGTGACATGGTGTGTACCACACTAAACATGGACCAGGGGAAGCAAAGGAGAGAGTTGTCTCAGGAGATTAGAAAGAAAATTATAGACAAGCATGTTAAAGGTAAAGGCTATAAGACCATCTCCAAGCAGCTTGATGTTCCTGTGACTACAGTTGCACATATTATTCAGAAACTTAAGATCCACGGGACTGTAGCCAACCTCCCTGGATGTGGCCACAGGAGGAAACTTGATGAAAAATGGAAGAGACGGATAATACGAATGGTAACAAAAGAGCCCAGAACAACCTCTAAACACATTCATGGTGAACTCCAAGGTCAAGGTACATCAGTGTCAGATCACACCATCCGTCGTCGTTTGAGCCAAAGTGGACTTCATGGGAGACGACCATGGAGGACACTACTGTTGAAAACAAATCATAAAAAAAGCCAGACTGGAATTTGCCAAACTGCATGTTGACAAGCCACAAAACTTCTGGGAGAATGTCCTATGGACAGACAAGACAAAAAACTTTTTGGCAGGACACATCAGCTCTATGTTCACAGACGCAAAAATGAAGCATACCAAGAAAAGAACACTGTCCCTACTGTGAAACATGGAGGAGGTTCTGTTATGTTCTGGGGCTGCTTTGCTGCATCTGGCACAGGGTGTCTTGAATCTGTGCAGGGTACAATGAAATCTCAAGACTATCAAGGTATTCAAGAGAGAAATGTGCTGCCCAGTGTCAGACAGCTTGGTCTCAGTCGCAGGTCATGGGGCTTGCAACAGGATAATGACCCAAAACACACAGCTAAAAACACCCAAGAATGGCTAAAAGTGAAACATTGGACTATTCTAAAGTGGCCTTCTATGAGCCCTGATCTAAATCCTATTGAACATCTGTGGAAGGAGCTGAAACATGCTGTCTGGAGAAGGCACCCCTCAAACCTGAGACAACTGGAGCAGTTTGCTAATGAGGAGTGGGCCAAAATACCTGCTGAGAGGTGCAAAAGTCTCAATGACAGTTACAGAAATCGTTTGATTGCAGTGATTGCCTCAAAAGGTTGTGCAACAAAATATTAAGGGTACCATCATTTTTGTCCAGGCTTGTTTCATGAGTTTGTTTTTCAAAATAATTCTGTTGAACCACAATTCAAAAGCACCGTCTGATTTTCCCCCCTCATGGATCGTCACCTTATCGTGGTGGGGGGGTTTGCGTGCCCCAGTGATCCCAGGAGCTATGTTGTCCGGGGCAATTTGCCTCTGATAGGGTCTCCCAAGACAAACTGGTCCTGGGTGAAGGGCCAGACTAAGAACGATCCAACAGACTCTCATGATAAATTGTATATCAAGGATTCAGTGTACCCCGCCCGGTATGGGGTTACCGGGGCCCCACCCTGGAGCCAGGCCTGGGGGAGGGGCTCGAAGGCTAGCGTCTGGTGGCCAGGTTTCCACCCATGGGACCCGGCCGGGCTCAGCCCGAAGGAGTTACATGGGTCCGCCCTCCAGTAGGTTCACCACCTGCAGGAGGGATCATGGAAGTCCGGTGCTATGTGGATTAGGTAGCAGTCAAAGGCGGAGACCTTGGCGGACTGATCCCAAGCTTTCTAAACTGGCTTTTGGTACGTGGAATGTCACCTCTCTGGTGGGGAAGGAGCCTGAGCTGGTGTACGAGATTGAGCGATACCGGCTAGATATAGTCGGCCTCACCTCAACACACAGTTCCGGTTCCGGAACCAGTCTCCTGGAGAGGGGCTGGAGCTTGGCCTTTTCTGGAGTTGCCCCGGGCGAGAGGCGACGAGCAGGGGTAGGTATTCTTGTATCGCCCCACCTTGCTGCCTCTATATTGGAGTTTTCCCCGGTGGACGAAAGGGTTGCTTCCCTGCGCCTTCGGGTTGGGAAACGGGTCCTGACCATCATTTGTGCCTATGCACCAAATGATGTTTCAGAGTACCCACCCTTTTTGGAGTCTGTGACTGGGGTGCTGGAGGGTGCTCCTCCTGGAGACTCCATTGTCCTACTGGGGGACTTCAATGCGCACGTGGGCAACGACAGTGAAACCTGGAGGGGGGTGATTGGGAGGAACGGCCTGCCCGATCTGAACCCGAGTGGTGTTCAGTTATTGGACTTCTGTGCTAACCACAGTCTGTCCATAACGAACACCATGTTCAAGCATAAGGGTGTCCATATGTGCACCTGGCACCAGGACACCCTAGGCCGCAGGTCGATGATCGATTTTGTTATCGTATCATCAGACCTGCGACCGTATGTCTTGGACACCCGAGTAAAGAGAGGTGCAGAGCTGTCAACTGATCACCACCTGGTGGTGAGTTGGATCCGATGGCAGGGGAGGAAGCCATTCAGACCTGGTAGACCCAAACGTATAGTGAGGGTGTGCTGGGAGCGTCTGGCTGAGGCCCCTGTCCGGGAGGTCTTCAACTCCCACCTCCGGAAGAACTTCAACCACATTCCGAGGGAGTCTGGAGACATGGAGTCTGAATGGGCCATGTTCTCCACCTCTGTTGTTGAAGCGGCGGCCCAGAGCTGCGGCCGCAAGGTGGTCGGTGCATCTCGTGGTGGCAACCCCCGAACCAAGTGGTGGACACCAGTGGTGAGGGGGGCCATTAAGCTGAAGAAGGAGTCCTATCAAGCTTGGTTGGCTTGTGGGACTCCCGAAGCAGCTGAGGTGTACCGGCAGGCCAAGCGGAGTGCAGCTCGGGTGGTTGCTGAAGCAAAAACCCGGGTATGGGAGGAGTTCGGTGAGGCCATGGAACAAGACTTTCGGTCGGCTTCAAAGAGATTCTGGCAAACTGTTCGGCGGCTCAGGAGGGGAAAGCAGCTCCCCGTCCACACTGTGTATGGTGCGGATGGGACACTGTTGACTTCAACTGGGGATATCGTCGGGCGGTGGAAGGAATACTTCGAGGATCTCCTCAATCCCACTGATACGCCTTCCACAGAGGAAGCAGGGTTTGGGGACAAGGGGGATGACTCGCCTATCACAGGGGCTGAGGTCGCCAAGGTGGTTAAAAATCTCCTTGGTGGCCGGGCCCCGGGGGTGGACGAGATTCGCCCCGAGTACCTCAAGGCCCTGGATGTTGTTGGGCTGTCATGGTTGACACGCCTCTGCAACATTGCGTGGAGGTCGGGGGCAGTGCCTTTGGCATGGCAAACCGGGGTGGTGGTTCCTCTCTTCAAAAAAGGGGACCGGAGGGTGTGCTCCAACTTTAGAGGGATCACACTCCTCAGCCTCCCTGGGAAGGTCTATGCCAAGGTACTGGAGAGGAGAGTCCGGCCGTTGGTCGAACCTCGGATTCAGGAGGAGCAATGTGGTTTTCGTCCTGGCCGTGGCACATCGGACCAGCTCTTTACCCTCTCGAGAATTCTTGAGGGTTCGTGGGAGTTTGCCCAACCAGTTTACATGTGTTTTGTGGACTTGGAGAAGGCATTTGACCGCGTCCCTCGTGGATTTTTGTGGGGGGTGCTTCGGGAGTATGGGGTATCGGGCTTGTTGTTACGAGCTATTCGGTCTCTGTACGACCGTTGTGAGAGTTTGGTTCGTATTGCCAACACTCGGTCGGAGTCATTCCCAGTGAGAGTTGGACTCCGCCAGGGCTGCCCTTTGTCACCGGTCCTGTTCATAATTTTTATGGACAGGATTTCTAGGCGCAGCCAGGGAATGGAGGGTGTCATACTTGGTGACCACAGGATCTCATCTCTGTTGTTTGCAGATGATGTTGTCCTGTTGGCTTCATCCAGCAATGACCTACAGCTCTTGCTGGGACGGTTTGCCGCTGAGTGTGAAGCGGCTGGGATGAGAATCAGCACCTCCAAGTCCGAGTCCATGGTCCTCAGCCGGAAAAAGGTGGATTGTCCTCTCCGGGTTGGGGACAGGCTCCTGCCCCAAGTGGAGGAGTTTAAGTATCTTGGGGTCTTGTTCACGAGTGAGGGGAAAATGGAGCGAGAGATCGACAGACGGATTGGAGCAGCATCTGCAGTGATGCGGACGTTGTACCGGTCTGTTGTGGTGAAGAGGGAGCTTAGTTCTAAGGCAAAGCTGTCGATTTACCAGTCAATCTACGTTCCTACTCTCACCTATGGTCACGAGCTTTGGGTAATGACCGAAAGAACGAGATCGCGGATACAAGCGGCTGAAATGAGCTTTCTCCGTAGGATTGCTGGACTCACCCTCAGAGATAGGGTGAGGAGCTCAGTCATCCGGGAGAGGCTCAGAGTAGAACCGCTGCTCCTCCACATTGAAAGGAGTCAGTTGAGGTGGTATGGGCATCTGATTAGGATGCCTCCTGGACGTCTCCCACTTGAGGTGTTTCAGGCACGTCCCACTGGGAGGAGACCCCGGGGCAGACCCAGGACTCGGTGGAGAGACTATGTCTCCCAGCTAGTCTGGGAACGCCTTGGTATCCCCTCTGAAGAGCTGGAGCAGGTGGCTGGGGAGAGGGAAGTCTGGGCTTCTCTGCTTGAACTGCTGCCTCCGCGACCCGGACCTCCGGAAAAGCGGTAGAAGATGGATGGATGGATGGATGTCTGATTTTCATTGGTTAATTTTCATAGACTTTATTTATTACCACTTTTGTCAGATTCAAGTTATTTCAGTGACCACTGTGGGTTTTTCTTTCATTAACAGAGGGGTACCAACAATTTTGTCCACGTGTGTATAGCTTCAAAAGTAAACAGCGAAACATGTTTCTGAAAACTATCGAGGTGAGGAATAAATGTGTGCAACTGCCAAATGTGTTTTTACTTTATACTAACAACGGCTATTTTAAAAATTAAGCACAAGTTCCAGGAAGTGACTGCCCGCTTCTCACTTGTGTAAATGGGGATTCATGTAAATGAGCACCTCCATGGGACAGCTCGAGATTATTGACGCAATGCTACCAGAAAACATGCGGGGCAAACTACTTAGACAATGAATTGGAAGTGTGAAAACATACACCTAGGTGGACATGTAGCTTCAGTGATGCCCACTGAACATAGCGTGACAACAGAAATGCATGCACATAACATAAGCAGTTTGTCTTCACTCAAAGCAGAGACAAGAGTGAGGAGAAATAATTTTCCACCTCTCATTTATTGAGCTGCTGCATCCCACTTTCCCCACAACTATGCATCTTTGGTGACTTACCAGCTGTACATCTGCAAGGTCCTCCTGTTTGTGCTCTCCTCACAGCCCTAACTATTGCCAAGAAAACCATCCTTTTAAACTGGAAATCCAAAACCAATACTAATGTCATGCAGTGGAAGAATCTATTGATATATATCCCTGGAAAAAAAAAACATTGGCATCTTTTAAAAACAAAAGTGTGGAATTTGACAAGGCCTGGTCAGTCAGTCATTTATAAATTAACCCATGTTGCTATCCAACTATCATTATTTGTACAATTATAACGAAATCCTTTCCCTCCATCTGCATTCTGAATTGCATCCCCCCCTTTTTTTATTTTTTATCCATTCTTATAAATCTTCATTTGTTGATTTGGTTTGTTGAGAGTCTTATTACTGTGTTCCTTCCATGTGCCATCTTCTTATAATTTCTGTGTATGTCTGTATATTCAGTTCTAGCTACATCTATACGAATGGGTATTTACACACATGTGTGCGTGGTAATCCTAGGCTAACCTAGCTTTGACGCAACACTGTATATGTCGTATCTGTACAAATGTTCTACCTTTATGTTCAGGGGTTAAAGCAAAAAAATTCCTGAGCCTGAACTTTTTTCTGGGGGCAGGTCATCGGGGTGGACACGCACACAACAGCAACAGTGAACTTTATACAATACTCTAAATTGCATCATTTCTATAATTGTTTTGTTCAAAAGAAATAATCCCCAAGCTTCAAAAACTTACTCTCTATTCTATAGAATGTATGAAAGGTTTTGTGTACATTGAAGGATGAAAACACTCCTACAGGGCTGGAGTGGGACCAATTTTCAGCCTGGGAATTTCATGCCCAAGACCAGCCAGTGTAGTTCAGTCAGGCAGATTTAGGGCTATTAAACATCGGGATAGTACTAACAACATGCCTGTCGCAGATTATCAGATTATATTGATGTTAATTAATTTTACGTCCAACTAGAACACTGGCCCATCAGTGAAGCGGCCATTGGGATATGGGCCACTCCAGTCTGCACTCGCGCCTCCAGTCACACTACATATGGCAACAACGCTTTGACAAAAAGCAGTTCTGCGTATAGGAATAGGACAAATCTTTTGTTTTTATAGGACGGGGTCCTCAAATGTTTTTGCCAGGGGTCCACATTTGTTTTTTTCCAGTGGACCAGAGGTCTAGAGCAGTAAAAGCATGCTGCATGGGCGGATATTTCATTTTTATATTGGGAGAATAAAACAGAACAAGATAATATTGGGACAATAAAACAGAACATTTTCTCCAGAGTAAATATTGAGGGGACACCAAGTATTATTGTTGTCAGTCACAAATTTATGAGAAAGAATGTACAAATGTACACTTATGGGGAAAACACTGCAAATTTACAAGAAAAGTCAAATTTATGAGAAAGAAACTTGCAAATTTAAAAGAAACAATTGCATATTTACAGAAAGTCAAGTTTACTAGAAAAAGTTGCAAATTTAGTGAGAAAAAAATGTCAATTTACTAGAAAAAAGTCACATTATAAAAAAGCTACAAATTTACAAGAAAAAAATTAGATTTAAGATGCAAAAACAGATTTATGAGGGAAAAGTGGCAAATTTACAACAAAAATCTTTTACATTTATAAATAAATGTAGTAAATTAATGAGAAAAAGTTACACATTTATTATAAAAGCTGCAAATTTTAAAGAAAAAAAAAAGGTCCCTCCCATGACCCCCTTGATTTACGCCCATGTCACCAGGCTGTCCTGCTGTGAGAGGAGCTGCTGAAGGCAGCGACTTTCAGAACAGACTTTCACAACTCTGCTGCTTTTTGTGTTATACATGTAAGAAGAATCCTGCTTGCAGCTTGATACGACGATTTCAGTGCATTTATTTTTGTTGTTCTTACCTCTGAATTTTGAGGAAATCTCTCTTCAAAATTCCTATGCTTGCTCTCATAATGCCGTTTCAAATTGTAAATCTTTATCAAGCTGTGGTCTTGTGCTGGTAGGAGGGAGAACAGATGCAAATTTCCCAGTCCATTCATCTTTGAATTGCTGATTTTCACCGTCCACTTTTCTTGTAGCAGCAAACTTGGAACATGCCATTTTCATTCAATCTAGGCTCCAACTACCGCTATTGCTCTGAAAGTGAAAGTAAAATGTGGCACTGGGCTGCAGCCTCTGGCACACTGACAGGCTGTCAGTGCATCGTTGGTATGGAGATAACGGTCCACGTTTACAGATGCTGACCTAACCAAAACACAGTGAAGGAATCGCAGCTCGGGGGCCACAAATAGGGAGTTCACAGGCCACCTATTTTCCCCGTAGCCAAACAGCACACGCCGGAAATCCGGCACCGTGGCATAAAACTTTAAGCCCTGTATGTTATTATCTGTATGAATAGTATGTTACTTCTTTTGCATTTTTTTCCCCTCTCTCTCCCCTCACCCCAACCAGTCGTAGGAGAAGACTGCCACTCCCTGAGCCTGGTTCTGCTGGAGGCTTCTTCCTATAAGGGAGTTTTTCCTTCCCACTGTCACCTAGTGCTTGCTCATAGGGGATTGTTCAATCATTGGGGTCCTTTCTGATTTATTTATGTTTTGTGGCTTATGTATCTAGTGTTTACCTTTAATGTTTGTTTTTTGTTGTAAAGAAAATTAATTAAAAAAAAAATAAAAATTTCCAGGACAATTTAAGTTCCCTTTCGGTCGGTTCACTCGGAACACCACATCAGTATGGGGACTGCTCCCCTCGCGTTACCAACCTGAAGAGTATTCATCAACACAGCCCATCAAGGCCAATGAGACTGCGGCATACCCAGGGAGCTCCGCCCTCCTCTGACAGTATAAATTATGCCGTCCAGTCTCATATCCTCATTCTATTTGCACTTCACCTCGCTAACCTGTGTAGTAAGACCCTTGTCAGTGGCTTAACTGCCTACCTTGGAGGTGAACTAGCTCCCTGCTCAGGGCGTCACTGCGAGGCTGTTCCTACTTTGCAATTGTTTAGCTTGCTAACTTGTCGCATCCTCCAATGTTTAGCTTGCTAATGTTACATTATTGTTTAGCCTAGCTAACAATTTCCCATCCGTTTAGCGTGCTAATGGCTCTCCCCTTTTTCCTCGTCGAGCGTTTAGCTTGCCAACATTCCTGCCATCCAAAATGGCTTTGATAATAGGAGGAAAAATTGAGACAACCGCCAGCTTGTCTAGTAATGCTAGCAGGTAACCCAGGTTCTCAACCGTGCCCCAGCAGTCGTGGCTTCCCCCTCTTCAAGACAAACACCCACGAGACCTACCCAGTGTGTCTTGGCATGTTGCACATGAAAGTTACACTTGCTAATCCTGAGACATGTGCACACTGCTGCCATCTCAGGAAGTTGACCCTGGAAAGATGTCTTGCTTTTCTGTCGGAGGCGTTGGGAGGTTCAACTGCAGCCAACGACTCTTCTGTCCCAAGCCAAGAAGCCCCCTGAAGTGGAGCTTGAGGGAATGGAAAACGAAGTGAGGCACTCATGGGGCGACCATATGGACCACGTTCTCCAGACCTGTCCATTACCATCCATACTGGGGACCCTCATACCCCTGCGGATGATGAAATTTCTCTCACAGCCTCCGGTGCCTTTTCTGAAGGTGAAGCGGATGCTCAGGAGGAGGATCTGGAATCACTACATCTGTTCGACGTTGCTGACACCCAGCAGAGGAAGATGGCTCCACTCCGGCCCTTATCGAGTTGTGTCACCGGGCGGCCGAGCGACTCGAGGTAACATGGCCCCCTCCTCCACCCTGTCAGCTCCAGATGAGGCTTGCAGGGAATTATTTCCTCCCAAAGCAACAGTCCACAGTCAAGCAGAAGTTACCGGTGTGCCCGGACTTCCATGTGGAGCACATTCGGCCCTGGGTGTCCCCCAAAGCAACGCTGTCACTGCCCTTCGTGCAGCTTCTAGATCTGGAGGACATGGAGCGGGCAGGGCTTGCCAACATGCCCCCAATGGATGAGACTCTGGCGGTTCATTTGACTCCTAAACCAAAAATGTCTACCAGCAGACCCACTCTCCCCAGCAAACAATGCCGTTTCTCCTTATCATTCCAAAGAGAGACGGGGGTCTCCATCCCATTTTGGATTTGAGGGTGTTAAATGCCTGAGGTCATTCAAATTCAAAATGCTTACACCGTGTCAGGTCATTCAGGCGGTACACTACAGTGGACCTAAGAGACACTTATTTCCACATCCCAATCCAGCCCAAGCACAGGCAGTTTCTGCGCTTTGTGTATGAGGGGGTAATATTCGAGTATCAGGTACTTCCCTTCGAGTGTTCATAAAATGTCTAGAGGTGGCTTTAATCCCCTCAGAAGCCAAGGCGTTCAGGTCCTGAGTTACCTGGACGATTTATTAATTCTGGCAAACTCCGCTCATCAGGCCAGAGCGCACACAGCACTACTGGTGATGCACCTACAGTCTCTAGGCTTTGTTATAAACCGAGAAGAGTCACCTCACACCCATCCAGAAAATCTGCTTTCTGTGTCTGGAGTTGGATTCTGTAAAACCGGGCTCAGTTATCCAAGCAGAAAATAAGCCTTATCGATGCCTTTGACGCTTACAGACGGACTGTTGTATCTCTATGCCAGTGCCAGCATCTGCTGGGATACATACGTAGTTTTTATGATAGCAGCAGTCCCGTCAGGCTTGCTTATGATGAGGCATTTTCAGAGATCGTTTCCCCTCAAACAGAAATGCTCCCCGAACTTGACAGGTCTGGTTCGGGTCTCCCCAGTCTGTGTGCATGTGCTGCTCCCCTGGACAGATACAGCGCATCTCTGTTCCGGGATGCCCATGGGGCGAGTCTCATCGCGCCCAACGGTCACCACAGATGCCTCGAAATGGGGCTGGGGTGACATTTGCAACTCCAACCTGCACATGAACGGGGTGTGGTCAGACAAGCAGAGACAGTGGCATATCAACCTGCTGGAACTGCAAGTAGTTTTTCTCTAGCTGAAACATTTCTGAAGTGTGGGTCTTCTAGCCCACAATCATATTCTGGTGCACTGCAACAATACAGTACATGTGTGGTAGCTCATATAAACAGGTGGGGGAAGGGGGGGCATGTTCCCTCCCCCTTTTGTTCCTCACTCACAGAATGTTGGAGTGGTGTGGTCAATCAGGGCGACGCATGTCCCGGGGGCTCTGAACAATGGAGCAGACCTGCTCTCCAGGGGTTTTTCCCTGGCAAGAGAATTGAGGCTGCACCCAGAGGTGGTACAGCAGATTTGGGATTGGTCTGGTAAGGCTGACGTCGATCTGTTCGCCTACAGAGAAAACGCACACTGTCCTGTGTTCTTCTCGCTATGGGATGAGAGTGCACCGCTAGGGCTGGACGCGCTGTCCAACATCTGGCCACAGACGCACTTGTACACAATTTCCCCAGTGGCGCTAATAGGAGCCACGCTGGAGTGTGTGGCGGGACACTCGCAGATCCTGATCGCACCTCATTGGTCCAAAAAGACATGGTTTGCAGAAATAGTCTCATTGTTGGACGGAGAGCCCTGGCATCTCCTTGTGCGCAGAGACCTGCTGATCCAGGTGCAAGGCCAGATATGGCACCTGCGCCTTGAGATCTGGGACCTGTGGGCCTGGCACCTGAAAGGGGGAGGCTGATGTCCACAGAGTTACCCAATAATGTTGTTGATACCATCCAAGGTGCCAGAGTGGCATCTACTCAGAGCATTTACATGCTTAAATGGCGTTTTTCAAGCACTGGTGTCAAAGGAGAGGGAAGGGATTCCTTTCCAAAGCTCTTTAATAGTGATACTGACCTTCCTGCTGGAACTGCTGGATAAAGGCCACACTTTCTCTAAAGGTTTACTTGTCCACCATTTCGGCATGCCATGTGGGATGGGATAGGAAATCTCCCAGCTCTCACCCCCTCCTTAGGCACTTTATGAAAAGCACCCTCTGAAAGAGACCTCCATCTAACGAGATAGTTCCCCCTTGGGACTTATTCCTGGTCCTGGATGCTCTATGTGAAGCACCTTTTGAACCGATCAAGTCTATCGGCTCTGATATGCTCCATATAAGACCACATTTCTGTTGGCTCTATGCTTGGCCAAACGTGTGTAACATTCATGCGCTCTCGGTTCACCCTTCATGCATCCAGTTCGCCCCGGTCAGCTCCAAGGTAGTCCTGTGCACAAACCCTGCATATGCACCCAAGGTGCCAACCGCCTATAAATCCATGCCATTCGAAGTGACAGCATTTTCACCTCCCCCCTTCACATTGCTGGCACAAGAGCGATCGAATCATCTCTGCCCGGTGAGCGCTTTACACACGCACAGTACATTGTCTGGACCCAAGAGGTGCAGAAAACAGATCGGTTGTTTGTCTGCTTCGTGAGCCCGGTGGCAGGGAATGCTCTGTCAAAGCAGCGCCTCTCTCATTGGATTGTAGAGGCCATCTTGCGGGCTTACGCCAATAAGGGGGTCGACATGCCAGGCAGAGTGCGGGCCCACTCTACCCAGAGCATGGCTGTGTCTTGGGCGCTGTTGAAAGGGATTTCTGTAGGGGAGATGTGCTCAGTGGCCAACTGGGCCCCCCCAATACGTTTGTGAAATTGTACTTCCTGGATGTGATGGTGTAGAGCAGGGGTGTCAAACTCATTCCATGGAGGGCCAAGACCCTGCATGTTTTGCTTCTACCCAGTGTCTTCATCAGGTGTTTTCACTGATCAGCAATCAGTGGGAAGAAATTCAGTGAAATCACCTGTTGAAGACACTGGGTGGAGGTAAAACCTGCAGGGTCTTGGCCCTCCATGGAATGAGTTTGACACCTGTGGTGTAGAGCCTAATCCAGGCAGTGTTGTCAGCGTAAAACTGATGTTCTCATCATCACCATCGCTGCTGAGCCATGGCCACATTTCCTTGCTCTATCGGCACTAGTGGCTCGGGGTGTGTTCCATGTCCCCATACTCTGATGTGTTGTACTAAATGAACTGACCGAAAGGGAACGGAAGGCTATTTACATAGCCAGTATTCTCTGAGGAAGGGAAATAAGATACAACACAAAGTTGGCCCCTCATCGCCTAAGGACTCAGTGAAGTGCAGTTTAGAGTGAGGACATGAGACTGGACGGCATAATTTATACCCTCAATTCAATTCAGCTTTATTTATAATGCGCCACATCACAAGGGGTAGCATACCTGGGGTGCTCCACCCTCAGAGGAGGGTGGAGCACCCCAGGTATGCTGCAGTCTCATTGGCCTTGACAGGCATGTTGATAAATACTCTTCAGGTTGGTAATACGAGGGGAGCAATCCCCATACTGGTGTGTTGTACCTTGTTTCCCTTCCTCAGGGAACACTGGCTATGTAAATAGCCTTCTGCTTTTCCAGGACATTTGACACCCCCCCCCCCCCCCCATTTCCATATATTTTCCATGACTGGCAAAGTGGTCAATCATTTTCCAGGTTTTCCAAGACACGTGGGAACCCTGTGGACCTTACCATTTCCTATAACATCAACAATGCTGCTGACATGAACACACAAGCTCATCTCTGTGTCCCCCAACAAACTAAAAAGCATCTGATGTCAATACAGCTTTTGAGTAAAAATAGAAATACAGGTTCACACATTTTTTAACACATTCTTTTTTGATAGATTACTGTCCATCAAAGAGACTGTTAACGCGTCTGCTGCTCACGCTGCTGAGGTCATCTCTAATCACTGACCTTTTCCTTCAGTTTCCTCTGCAGCTCTCCCAGCTCCCTGCTGTTCTTATCACGCTCCTCTTGAAGTGACGAGTGCTGCATCTGCGCAGACTGCCGCAGAGAAGACAGCTCCGCCTCCTTCTCGCTCACAGAGTGCATCAGTCGCTCCTTCTCTGCTTGCAGCGCCGACATTGAGCTGTTCATTTGCTCCGATGTCTGGCAACAACAGAAGGTGATGGGGGAAGCCACAAGAGGCAGTTAAGTGTTGGGACAGTCCATGCAGGAATGTGCAGCAAAACCAATGGCTACAAAACAAAGACTATTTATCTGGTCATTTTCAAGGTTGCAGCAGACTCACCTTCTCACTGTTTTGCAACGTTGCTTTGATGCGTGTCATTTCTGCCAATTTCTCTTCCAGTTCTCTCTTCATCTTTTCCATCTCAAACTTCTGCTCTTCCAACTACAGTAACACCAGAATAAGTTTAGGCATGCAATCCAACTTTCAGCTAGAATTAATGTTCCTGAAACAAGCAAACACCAACCTTCATGTCAGCTTCCTGTTTTATCCTTTCCACCTCAAAGGACAGCTGCTGTTTGGTCCGCTCCACTTCTTCCTGTGTCTCTTGAGTTGCTGACAGCATCTTCACAGTGTCTGCACTCTGTTAGCACAGTGACCCACTTAAAGTTAACACACGCAGGCAAGTGCTGACATCTAGTTTGAAACAAGCATCTCTGGACCATTCTGCAGTCAGTCTGTACCTTCCGGAGTAGCTCAGCATGGCTGGCCACCAGCTCTGTGTGCTTTTCTTTCAGCTTATTGTACCGCTGCTCTGTGGCCTGTGCCCTTTCTGTACAGACAGGGGAGATGGCAAACTTATCTTATTTGTGATAATACCTTCACCGTAAGAGAGTGCAAACTGAGCATCTTACTTTCTGCCTCAATGAAGGTGGTCTGTAAGCTCTCATGCTCTGCATTTCGGCGGCGGGCCGCCTCCAGCTCCATCCGCAGCTGTTCATTTTCCACAAGGGCACGTTGTTTCTGTGCACGCTGTTCTTCTAGCTCGGCCTCCAAACTGTTGATTTGGGACTTGAGCTGTGTGATGTAGTGCTGAGCCTTAGCGGACAGGAAGAGAGAAAATCAGGAAACAATGTAATTAGATTTTTATATGTACGATACAGTGTTCACATAAAAAAAACCCTTCTCTTGATGTGAATTTCATGAAACATGTTTATTAAGAGGGACACACTGACTCCACACTGTATGAGCTGCTAAAACATTTACTTGGACCGTCTTTGAGTATCACATTAAAACAGGTAAATTGTGTAGATACACAGCTGGCAAACAACGTAGCAAACACTAGAAAAGAGTGCTATCCTCGTAACTAGCAAATTTGGGCAAAATTATGATGACGAGGACATACAGAAGTTTTTAGTTGAAGACAATCAAATACCTGATTCATACAGCATCAAAACAAGCTAATGACAAGCTAACAGAATTTACATATGAAAAATATGGGGAATTTATTACCGTTTGTGGGTCTTACTCAAAACGTCTGTGGCCCTTGAATTAAGAATGACCTTTAAACAGTCAGGAACAACATTTAATTTCTTTTTACCTGCATGCTTTATTTTGTGTGTCTTGTAGTTGTGCATATACCTAGCAGCTACTCACTGCTAACTTAAGTGTTTGCTGTTTGTGATATGAGACTTTACCGCAGCTTCTCTGGGTTACGTCTATAACAAAATAAATGTTTGGAAGTTATTCGACTAAAGGCTGGGCAGCATGTTGATATCCTGAAAAGGTTTTATGGAGGCATTACACAGTATCAACAAGAGTGAGCAGGATGAAGCCACTTAATTTGCATGTACTCCTGTGTTAGGATCAGAAGAGGTGAATGGCACAGAAAATCACACACCTCACAACTAGATCTATGGAGAGAAAGAAATTCTATAATCAGAAGTTAATAAATCCCCTAATTATTGTGTAGATTATTATAAAAATCACTGCTTAAAGCACACACGCTAGAGCCTTCCTAAAATAGAGCTTTTCTACCAGGCTGCTGTCGCCAGCGCCATCTTCTTTGTGGCTGTCTGTTGGGGTAGCAGTATCAAAGCCATCAACACCAACAGACTTGACAAGATTATCAAGAGGGCTGGCTCTGCAATCGGTCTCAGGCCGGAGACCTTTGAGACTGTGGTGGAGAGGTGGACACTAAAACTGCAATACTTCATGGACAATCCTGATCACCCCGTCCACCACACACTGGACAGACAGCAGAACACTTTCTCCAGCAGACTACTACAGCTTTGCTGCCGAACTGCTAGGTGCAGGAAATCTTTCCTGCCACATGCCATTTCACTGTACAGTAACTCACTCTGATGTTGAATTCTGGTCATAACTATATTGCCATACTGCACCTTGCAGTCTAACTGGTGCCTCACATTTCACCCTGCACCTGATAGTCCTGCATTGTACAGCAAGTATGATTCATGTATCTATACAGGTCAGCATCTATTCATCTATGATATATACAAGTTATTTAGGTGGTTTTACTTTCCATGGGTAATCCCTTTGTCTATGATGCTGTGTGCGTTTCTGTAGTTTTGGTTGTCAACTGTCATGTTGCTGGTACAGTGTAATTTCCCAGTTTGGGATCAATAAAGTACATCGAAATAGTTAGGTGACATTTAAAAATCAAGTTGAGATTTTATTATATTTAGTTTGAATGATGTGGTAAAAAAAAATTAATTTTCATTACAACTAAAACCTTTCAATAAATCTAAATGGCAAGTACTTCATAAAATAAAATCTTCAAGGACGTTACATCTCCTTTAATAAAGTAAATCCACTATAAAAAGTCTGAGAAGCTGTAACTACATCTGCAACGTTGAAAATCTCGACCGGACTCCTGTCCCCTCTCATTCAGAAGCTACTTGCCACATTCTACACGTGAGGAGTAGCATTTGCATCCACCCAACACATGACTCAACATTCCTCTGCACATAGTTAACCCTAGCTGCAACTGTCACATGGACACAGGAAGCTGTGTGAACTCCAACTGAAAGACTTTCCAGCTGCTTTTACCTCTGCTTTGACTCTTTCTAGTTCAGCTCTCAACAGCTCCAGTTGGTTCTTCAGGCTTTCAATCTGGAGATCCCTGTCAGACAAAAACACTCTTCCCTATAAATCTGTAGCACATTTAACAGAGACTGTTGGGAAACATAAAAAAAACCACATTAGCTCACCTGTCATCAAACCCTCCATTGGGCGGCCCAAATGCCTGATCAAACATGTCCATCTGTTCAAACAGAAATAAAAATCAATTACCATATTTAGCATAACAACTTCATTTTATTATGGGCATGACTTTGCACCCCCTCCCCCAGTCACTGCTGGACCATACCGGTGGCTGCGAATGTACATTGGATGCCGAGTCATCGTCGACCTCAATCAGTGGCTCTGGCTCATCGTCATCATCATCATGATGATCTGGCTCATCATCATCAGGGATGATCACAACAGGTTTCACATGCTTCGCCAGTGAAGCAGCATGCAAGAAGTTTGGAGGGGACTGAAAGAATGGAAGAAATTCAATTCAATTCAATTCAACTTTATTTATATAGCGCCATTTCACAACAACAGTCATCTCATAGCACTATCAACTGTAGGGAGGACCCCCACAGTTGCAGATTAAATTGTCATTACTGTCAGGTGAGTATGATATTTGGCCTTCATCAGCATTATCGTGTCAAATTTCAACATTGATTTCCAGAGGAAAAAAGAATGAACCAGCTTTCCCAGTTTGAGTGTAATAGTATAGGTATATGACGCAGCATTTTGTGTGCATAATGAATGTTTGTGGTCTTACATCAGGCAGTCTGGGAATATGGATCAGTCGTTTGAAGTACGTCATCTCTCTGGCTTTATTGAAGAAGGTTTTAAGGCTGTGGGACAAAATGAAAACAAGACAATATTCACCTCATTCACACTCAAAGTATAACCTCAATAACAGCTTGGCTCCATTTTGCAATATTACATTTTTGTAAGATTTTTACACCCATCTGTGTGTTTTTCTGTATTGGGGATATCAACACAAATTGGCGTAGGAATACTACATGTGGTGCATGTTGACATGTATTGATTTTGGGATCAAAACACCAGAGGTCAATGTCAACGAATGCAGAAAATGCATTTCACTGCATTGTACCATCTCTGAAGATATCCATGCACAATTCAACATGTGCATTCAAGGGGCAATGGCACAAAAAATGATCTTTGCTTGACCTTTAAGAACAGTAGGGATGAAATTGAGTTTAATTTATATACAGTCATTCAAAAAGTTGGACACTCCTTGACAAATAGAATATTGCATTTTGCATATCACTGTATGCTGTGTATATATATATATATATATATACATACACAAGGATGGGTTTGCACCTCCACTGAATACCTTCCAGTTACTTCAGTCTTTCCACAGTTGCATATCTATTGACAGGTAAAACTGTGACTCTTGTTTTGGTATAATGACAAACCATCCTTACACACAAATGTATCAGAAAACTGAGTGACAAAGAATGAGTTTGGGGTACAATTAAAGTGCTACAATTGTTTTAAAAGTGCTTTGTTTCAAAGGTGAGGAAAGATTCAGTTGCTGGATCTCTAAAGTTACAAAATGTCAAACATCTTTTAGGTGTTGGGACACATACCTGCGAAACTGGTCATGAAAACGATCTCGATGTCCTTGTAAAGTATCAGCAGGCAGACCTAAAATTAATGACAGTCGAGCCTTTTCAGTTTGAAGCAGTGGTTAAATAAGAGGTCAGCAACCTTTTACTACTGAAAACAAACACAGCAATTTTTGACAAAATAATCTGCATGGAGTAACAAAACTGGAGGTAAAACAACTGACAAAAATATAAACTGGCCTGTAAGGAAAGCCTTTTCCTCCTAAATATGCAACATTCTCACACACATTTGTGACTTCTGTTGAAATTTTTATTTCCTTAAACTTGCAATTTCTGCTACAAAGTTGCACCTTTTTCTTTTGAGTTTTTCTCTCCCAAGTTTGAACATTCTTACCTAAAGTTGACATTTTCTAAATTTATGACTTAATTTTCACCAAAAATCTTTTATTGCTCTTAAAATTTACCATTTTTTGTAGTTTGTCTTCATAAATTGCCATAAATTTGCATTTTTCCTTGAAAATTTTTTTTTTTTTAAATAAATTTGCACGTTTTTTTTCTTGTAAATTCATACACTGTTTCTTTTCAAACCCACAGAGAGTCATGGTATGGGTTTAAAAAAAAAAGAAATTATGTTGCTCCAGATCTACAAATTAGACCCCTTAGTTAGACTGAAATAATCTAATACTGCAGAAAATATCTTCAATGGCTTTATTATTTCATATTTTCCTTAACACCTTATAAATAAACTCATTTTTTTCCCAGAGAAGTAGTTATCCTTACAGGCATGCAGCTTGAATAGCAGCTTGACGTTGAAGTGGTACAGGTTACTGCAGTCCTGGATAACTTGGATGAGAGGAGCCAGACGACACTGGCCCGACGTGAGTGAGGTGATGGCGATGGACGAGCTGAGCTGTCGGAGCACTGGGAGAGAAAGCAGAGAAAGCAGCATGTAAATATGCTACGTTGTTAAAAGGGTTAGTGCTTAGACTAAGAATGAACGATGAAACCACATTTCATTCAGATGCAGAATAGGGCTGGAAAATTTGCTTATGGGGTTTAGTCTTGATCCTGGTGTTCCACCCTGCAGCCTGGGAGGAGCAAACATCACTGCTAGAGGAAATGGACATAATTTCTTGCAATTTCTGGCATTTCCTCATCAGTTAAAAGAGCAAAGATGAATGAAAGCTTGTGCATGAGCAAATTATGACACATTAAGTCAGACTGTAGTCTACATTTAAACAGTAAAACTTGCTCACTATAACATTTTCCTCATGGGTTCTTAGCTTTGGTGTATGAATAGATAATGTCAGCAGGCAGTGGCCCTCAGGTGTGGTTCAGGTTTCTCTTTCTTGGGATGGTCGGATAGGTGAAAAGTAGGAGGAGTTTGTTTTCACCTGTGTCTGCCAGCCGCAGCTCTATGTCCATGTAATCAAACACTTCCACTGTGAGCTGGAACCTGCAGGAGAGAAGATGATACTGCCATCAGACAGAAAAGAGGACTCGCTCTCAAGCAAGGATAATGTGAAAGGAAAGGAAACTCAGTATGTTCACTGTTTGAACAAAGACAACAGCAGCTGATTATTCATAGGAATGATTGGGATTTATGGGTAAATGGGCACTTGAGAAAATTGCTTTTCCAAAAACTCACACATTATTAATGTCTGTTCCTGCTGCACGCTCCAGTTCATCATCCGTCACCTCCAGGTTTGGTGGGATGTCTGAATGCTGCAGTTGGGTATAGTTTGGGGCTTTAGTTCCATTTACAGCATGGACTTAATTACACATGCACTGTATTGCCAAAGGTATTGTGACGCCCCTTCAAATGACTGGGCAACAATACACAAAGCAAGGTTCATAAAGATATGGATAGACGAGTTTGGCATGGAGAAACTTAACTGGCCTGCACAAAGTCCTGACCTCAACCTGATAGGACATCTTTGTGATGAATTAAGGCAGAGACTGTGAGCCAGGCCTTCTCATCCAACATCAGTGTCTGACCTCACAAATGCGCTTCTGGAAGAAAAATTCAAAGTCAAAAATTTCCATAAATGCACTCCTAAACCTTGTGGAAAGCCTTCCCTGAAGAGTTGAAGCTGTTATAGCTGCAAAAGGTTGCTTACCACAAGGTTTACAAGTGTGTTTATGGAAATTTTTGGACCATTCTTCCAGAAATGCATTTGTGAGGTCTGACACTGATATTGGATGAGAAGGCCAAGCTCACAGTCTCTGTTTTAATTCATCCCAAAGGTGTTCCATCACGTTAAGGTCAGAGTTCTGTGCAGGCCAGTCAAGTTCCTCCAGACCAAACTCATTCATCCATGTCTTAATGGACCAACCGCTTCTGCAGCGCAATCTTCAAGGCTGCCCATACTGCAATCCCACGAGGCTACCGACCCCTCTATGTCCCATGTTTGGACGGAGAAAGTGCTGCCCTCCTACAATCCTATCAAACATCAGGGGACCCAGAGATAGCAGACCATCTCATTGAATCGCTAAATACAGCTCGGCGAAAGAAATGGGAGGAGACAGTTGCTGACCGGAGCTTTACCCACTCTAGCAGGAAATGTTGGAGCCTCATCCGTCGCCTAGGAGCTGCACAGAAGCCCCCTAGCCAAAGCCGAGCATCCGTCACACCCAACCAAGTTGCATCCCACCTACTGACTATCGCCAAAGCACCCCAAGACAAAGACACCAAAAGAGCAGTTACAACTGAGCTAAAAAAAACACCAAAAAATGCCTGTAGAGGAAACGAACCCTGAACCCTTCGAGGCTGCTGAACTGGAGAAAGTCCTACAGAGCCTGAAATGTGGAAAGGCAGCAGGATACGATAACATCTTCCCAGAATTCATGAAAAATCTTGGCCCCCGAGCCCTAACCTGGTTGACACAATTCTACACAAGGATCACACAAACAAACTCGATCCCAAAGAAATGGCGGACAGCAAAGGTCATTGCCATCCCAAAACCTGGCAAAGACCACAAATTACCAGCAAGCTACCGCCCAATCTCCCTACTCAGCGTTCCTTACAAAATCATGGAGCGCCTAATTCTGCAACGCATTTCCCCAAAGGTAGAGGATATTCTAAGTGTGGATCAAGCAGGTTTCCGCAAGGACCGCAGTACAGGAGAACAAGTACTGGCTCTAACCACCTTCATCGAAAATGGCTTCGAGAGCAGACTGAAGACAGGGGCTGTGTTTCTCGACCTTACAGCCGCCTATGATACGGTCTGGCACAAAGGCCTCCTCCTGAAACTTATAAAGGCGATCCCTGCTTGGGCAACAGAAATTATAAAAACCCTGCTGACCAACCGAAGGTTCAGAGTCCACCTCAGTCAGAAGACAAGTGCATGGAGAATGCAGAAAAACGGACTCCCACAAGGCTCAGTTCTAGCTCCAACTCTGTTCAACCTCTACATAAACGACCTGCCTACTACAAAATCCCGCAAATTCACCTATGCAGACGACATCTGTTTGGCATTCCAAGCACCAGACTTTGAACCACTGGAACGGGTGCTCACGGAAGATCTTGCCAAACTGGACCAGTTCTGCAAAATCTGGCGCCTAAAACCAAGCCCAGCAAAAACCGTCTCCAGTGTATTCCATCTCCACAATGCAAAAGCTGCCAGAGAACTAAACATCCACCTGAGCGGACTCAAGCTTAAGCATGCCCCAAATCCAACTTATCTTGGAGTGACCCTTGATAGGACCTTATCCTTCAAGGAACATCTAAAGGGGACGGCTGCTAAGGTGAAGGTACGAAACAACCTGCTCTGCAAGCTCGCTGGTGCAAAATGGGGGGCGGCAGTCTCCACCCTGCGCACCTCAGCACTGGCCCTTTCATACTCTGTAGCAGAATATTGTGCCCCTGTCTGGTCCAGGTCATCTTACACACACCATGTAGACACCCAGCTCAACACAACCATGAGAACTATAACTGGAACAATCCGCTCAACACCACTCCCCTGGCTCTCTGTACTGTCAAACATAGCCCCTCCACACATCCGGCGAGCAGCATCAACTCAAAGGATGCTCCAAAAAGTTAAAGATTCTCCTCACTTACCAATCCATGCAGATATCTACACTCCACCCACTGCCCGACTTTCATCCAGACGGCCGATTTGGAAAAACCCTCCCCCAGCTGACTTTACCATCCAGACAGCTTGGCAAGAGGAATGGGAGACCAAGGAGGTCCCAAACAAACAGCTGGTGATAAACCCCAACCAACAGGTCCCGGGCACCAACCTCCCAAGGAGACAGTGGTCTACACTCAATCGCTTCAGGACTGGACATGGCCCCTGCTTGGCCAGCCTTCACAGATGGGGCAGTAGCCCTAGCCCACTGTGCGCATGTGGAGAGGAGCAAACAATGGAACACATCATAGAGGCTTGCCCGCTCCAAAGACTGGAAGGAGGATTACACACCCTCCATACAGCAAACCAGGAGGCAACTGCTTGGCTTAAGGACTTTGCATTCGCTAAATAAAATGGACCTTGCTTTGTGCATTGGTTCCCAGTCATCTGGAGGGGCGTCACAATACTTTTGGCAATATAGTGTAGTTTGGACCATATAACTGAAGATGTGCTACCTTCACATGAAACTGTAGTTTAATGCAGAGTAGTTTGGTGTAGATAGCAACCAGCTGTCCATATCTGTCATGGAGGTCTCTCTGGAAGACAGAAGAAGAGAAAAGTAGAATTAAAGGGATAGCTTTTCATTAAAAAAAAAAAAAAGAAAATGAGTGTAGTAACTGTAGAATGACATTCAACATTTACAGTTTTTGCATTTAAAGTTTCACACTAAGACTGCCTAACAAAAGGTATGAAATCTCAACAAAAAACCTGCACTGAGCAACCAAAACAACAAAATGTATTTCCCCTGGCAGCTATAGGTAGTTTGACCCCAGATAGTGAAATGGAACAGCATAAACTCCAACTAGCAAAAGAAAAATAATCTGGATATCACAAGAGGAAAAGAGGAGGAAGAGGCCGAGTAGAGAAACTGAACCTAGAAGTAACATTAACAAGATGGCGAAACGGGATTAGGAGTTTAAAAGCAGCATTTAGAAACAATTTCTCCCAATTTAAAAGTATAAATAACATGATAAATATTGCTGTAGTTTAGCATAAGACTCACCCACATTTTTCCAACTTCAATTAGAGAACTGTAATGCCTCATGCAGTCTTGAAGGACCTGTGAAAATTACAGCAAAGTTTGTAAAAATATTCAAAAATCTTACAGGTTTTAATATTGGACCATTTACAGTGGTGTCAGAAAGTGCCCCCTTCCTGATTTCTCATTTTTTTGTATGTTTGTCACACTTAAATGTTTCAGATCATTAAACAAATTCAAATATTGAATTATTCAAATTATGAATACTGAATTATTGATAACACAAGTAAACACAAAATGCAGTTTTTAAATGAAGGTGTTTATTATTAAGGGTAAAAAAAAAAATCCAAACCTACATGGCCCTGTGTGAAAAAGTGATTGCCTCCTAAACCTAATAACTGGTTGGGCCACCCTTGGCAGCAACAACTGCAATCATGTGGAATTTTGGCGCACTCATTGTTGTAATTCAGCCACATTGGAGGGTTTTTGAGCATGAACCGCCTTTTTAAGGTCATGCCATAGCATCTTAAATCGGATTCAGGTCAGGACTTTGACTAGGCCACTCCAAAGTCTTCATTTTGTTTTTTCTTAAGCCATTCAGAGCTGGACTTGCTGGTGTATTTTGGATCACTGTCCTGCTGCAGAACCCATGTGCGCTTCAGCTTGAGGTCAAAGAGATAGCTGGGCATTCTCCTTCAGGATTTTTTGGTAGACAGCAGAATTCATGGTTCCATTCACCAAAGCAAGTCTTCCAGGTCCTGAAGCAGCAAAACAGCCCCAGACCATCACACTACCACCACCATATTTTACTCTTGATGACGTTCCTTTTCTGAAATACTGTGTTTCTTTTACGCCAGTAATGGGACACACAGCTTCCAAAAAGTTCAACTTTTGTCTCGTCAGTCCACAGAGTATTTTCCCCAAAGTCTTGGGGATCATCAAGATGTTTTCTGAGAAAACTGGGACAAGCCTTTATGTTCCTTTTGCTCAGCAGTGGTTTTCGTCTTGGAACTCTGCCATGCAGGCCATTTTTGCCCAGTCTCTTTCTTATGGTGGAGTCATGAACACTGACCATAACTAAGGCAAGTGAGGCCTGCAGTTCTTTGGATGTTGTTGTGGGGTCTTTCGCGACCTCTTAGATGAGTCGTTGCTGCACTCTTGGGGTAATTTTGGTCGGCTGGTCACTCCTGGAAAGGGTCACCAATGTTCCATGTTTTCGCCATTTGTGGATAAAGCTCTCACTGTGGTTCGCTGCAGTCCCAAAGCTTTAGAAATGACTTTACAACCTTTTCCAGACTGATAGATCTCAATTACTTTATTTCTCATTTGTTCCTGAATTTCTTTGGATCGCAGCATGATGTCTAGCTTTTGAGGATCTTTTGGTCTACTTCACTTTGTCAGGCAGGTCCTATTTAAGTGATTTCTTGATTGAGAACAGGTGTGGCAGTAATCAGGCTTGGGTGTGGCTAGAGAAATTGAACTCAGCTTTCCAAAGATGTGATAAACCACAGTTAATTTACATTTTAACAGGAGGGGGGGGGGCAATCACTTTTTCCACACAGTGCCATGTAGGTTTAGATGTTTTTTTACCCTTAATAAACACCATTTAAAAACTGCATTTTGTGTTTACATGTGTTATCTTTGTCCAATATTTAAATCTGTTTGATGATCTGAAACATTTAAGTGTGACAAACATACCAAAAAAAAAAAAAAGAAATCAGGAAGGAGGCAAACACTTTTACAGCACTGTATGCTTCAAGTCCAGTTGTGTCTGCTGTCAGACTGTTGCAGAAAGACAAAAGGACAAAAGGCCTTACATTACGGTGGCCATCACGAAGAATTTTGTGCAGTACGTGGCAGAACTTCCAGCTGAGGACGGAGCTGCTAGCCAGAGGGAAACCCAGAGCGTAGGACCAGAAGGTGAAGGCACCTTTCTCCCTGTGAGTCCCCAGGATGATTCCTGACATCATTAAGGAGTCAAAAACCACAGTCGGAACTAAGCATTCTCTGTAGCCATGAACTCATACAAACATAAAAGGTTCTTATGAGCTGCATATTGTGCTTGTTCGGAAAAAAGATCAATACAGTGTAATATCACAATAGTTTGTGTCCACAATACTGTAACGATTCAGAGAAACCAGTACTGCAATATTTAAAAGTATCAATGAATGTCACAAATACAAATTCAGTTTTTTGGGGGAGGAACAGCATAATTAAAAAAAAAAACAAACCAAAAAACTAACTCTTCAATCCAGATTGATGGTGCCAAATGGTCACTGTCTGGTTAGGTCAGCACAACAAAGGAGTAACTCCTGAGATCTAGCTGAGAGCTGAATAAGACAGCTCAGGATAGGAAATTGTAATATATGATGCAGCAACAATCAGCACATCACAAGATCATGATATTATCATATTGCACCCAAGTATTGGGATAATATTGTATTGTGGAGCTTCTGGTGACTTACACCCCTAGTGTTTATATACAAAATAACTAAAATCTCACTCACACTTCAGAAAACCGCTCCCACACCACAGGTGATTTCACCCTCACAGAAAACAGTGCTCCAAAATACTACATCAATAGCTTTATAAAGCTTTGTAAAGTGTTCAGAGCGAGAATAAAATTGAGACTGCCATCTACCATAAGATAAAATTATGTGTTTAGGTCTGACAACTGCCTTGAAATAATTCTCAACACACTGCTGAGACCAATACATGTCATGTACCCCTGGTCTTGACCAACTACAAATAAATTAAATTTGAAAACTGACATTTATTTAAAAAATTTCCAGCCTCACTGTGAGAATTTCAAAGTACTCAAACTGCTCATGTCAGGGTTATTGATGATGTAATAATGGTGATCCTTACAACTTTAAACCAGTGGGCAGTGGTGGCCTAATAGTTAGGGATGTGGACTGGTGAGCGGAGGGTTGCAGGTTCGATCCCTGGAATAGCAGGATTAGATCTGGGTGGGACAGATAACACAGCAGTGTTTGCCCCACCCTCCTTAAAGCTAGATTCATGCTGCACCTTCGCTGTCAGTGTACGTGCAACCAGAAACCTTGTGATGAAATTTACGTCATCGTCTTCACTCCGCTAGTGTACGCAGGACTCTACCGCGGATGACCACGTGCAGCCCAAATTTTGTGACCGCACGGCCTGCCCACGATCTGAACGCATTGACAGAGCATGCGCAAGACTGAACGTCCCATTCACGAGATGGCGCCATCAACACAGCATACAATGACAAAGTAGTCGAGCAAGACAATGAGGAGGCGGAAGATGAGAATAAACATACATGAATCCTTTTGCAGCAGCAGCGGCTTGAGCAGAGAAGAGCACTGGAAAACGGTAATTCCTCCTGTTCCTTGAAACAACACCATTGTTGTTGCTACAAAAAAAAATGTGTCACTCTTGTGTTTTATAGCCGGTGAACAAACTGCCGTGTTAGCGCATTTGCGCTACCCGTAGGGCTGGGGCGAAACCATAAATAACCATTGTGCGCATGCGTCAACTGCTTGGCCTGGTAGACGAAAAAACTGAGCATGTACAATGCCGCGTGCGCGCCGGGCTCGTCCAAAGTGCACACGGACCAAAGGGGACTAGAGGGGAAATACAGCATGAATAAGACTTTAACCCCATTGTGGTGCCCTTGAGCAAGGCCCTTAATTCCAACTGCTCCAGCAGAACTGCTCAGTGGCCTTTGGTTGTACTGGCCAGCTTTCAGGTATGAATGTGTAACTGTATGAGTGTGAAAAGGGCATCCTTGAAAAAGAGAAGTTGCCTCTTACTGGAACTACTCTGTATAAAATAAAAAGGTTAAAATAAATAAACCATGCATGTATTACCTCAAACATGACCAAAAAAAAAAAAACTAACCTTAGCCGTCACTGGCAGACCAGATATGGTCATTCTGCTAAATGTGCACCAGTGACAACATGGCAAAACAAAATCTAACAACCATTTTTGAAGAAAAGAGGGGAAAAAGATCAACTAGTGACATTTTGTTTTGTTCATAGTTTGTAAATATTATCAAGGATACGTCGTGCATGTTTCTCCTTCACAGGCGTCTCAGAGGAATTAATGGCTTTGCTGATGCTGCTTAGCTGTAAATGGAGAACAGACAAGGTTAGATTTCATGTCCCGATTACTCCCACAAAAGTCATCTGTAATCTTACAACATTGCTCCAATATACATTTTAGTTCACACTTTCACTTCTGAAATAACAGCCTCAAAAGGACAACACACACAGTACCAGAACCCTTAACAAGAGCACTCTGAGGCGAGTGCAATATCCCCCGCCTCCATTTTCTTTGAAGATCCCAATACTTACTGACAGAGAGCAGTTTTCAATATTTCAAATTAATTACTGTGGCAGAATCAATAAATGATAAACCCATCATCCACAAATACACAACAAAGTATACAACCCATAGTTGTAGAGCAGGATCCCAAGGTGAACCTGTGTAGCAAGTCTGGTGACTCTAGAGAGCTTTACATGTTCTATAGTAAGAGCATAGGGAATGTCAACCTTGACCTCTGACGTTTTGACCCCAAACCTCAAGTCAGAGGTCATGATCTCAGTAAACTTGTGTACCGGGTTTGATAACCCTAGCTTTCTTTGTTGAGATAACTGTAACTAACTGTAGTGAGTTACAGTGTAGCTGATAAAATCCAGAAGTAATGCATCAGTAGAAATGCATAGCAAAACTATTTTCTGGGACAAAGGTACTTGCATTTACTCTTCACACGAACTGAGTTAGTGGTCAAGCATACAGATGATCCAAAGAGCCGTTCTCCCCCATGACAAAGGCAGACCACACTGCATAATTTACAACACAGTAGGAGTGGGAGAAATAATTATTTTTCCGATGGATCTCGATGCAAATGTGAACAATTCTGAATCGATGCACAAATGGCAAAATTTTGATTCTTAAATATCCATCCATCTTCTTTCGCTTAATCCTTTTCGGGTCACAGGGGGGCTGTAGCCTATCCCAGCATCTTTGGGCAAGAGGCAGGGTACACCCTGGACAGATCGCCAGTTCATCGCAGGGCCAACACAGAGACCGACAACCATTCACTCTCACATCCATACCTAAGGATAATTTAGAATCCCCAGTTGATGCCAATAAACCTAACCTGCATGTCTTTGGCATATGGGAGGAAACCGGAGTACCCGGAGTAAACCCACGCAGACACGGGGAGAACATGCGAACTCCACACAGAAGGGTCACCGATGGTCTGGGGGTGGGATCGAACCCACGATTGACAAGGGTGGAATCAATCCCATGACCTTCTTGCTGTGCTGCCACTGTGCTAACCACTGCGCCACCGTGCTGCCCCTCTTAAATATGCATTTATAACGTAATTTTATGTGGCTGGAAAGAAAAATAAAGTGGAAACTTAAACGCAGAAGTTGGTGCCCACCCAGATGGCATTTCACATGATGCACAACACTGAAGAGACACCAGTTATAAAACACACATCTTATTTGGATTGGGTTGCGAGGGCAGTGTTTCCCCTAGGTTTACAGCCTTGGGGTGGGTGGTGGCAAGACTGGGACATTTTTGGTCCAGGCCGCTCACCATAACCGGTCAAACGACATCAGCACAGACGTCCAGGAGAGAGAGCGCTCGTAATATTGAGAAAAGAAAATCACAAACCTATAAAATAAAAGCTTCAAATTTATTATAGTGTCACACATTGATAAGGATGCTCTTTAAAAAAAAAAAAAAGTACTAAATTCATGAGAAAAAAAATGCTAAATTACAAGAGAAACAAACTTCACTTTAAAAGATAAGTTCTAAATTCATGGCAAAAGCTACAAATGAGGAAAAAATTCACATATGTACAATTTCAGTCATTGAGAATGTAAACACAGGAAGTTACAAGATTTAATAAACTCATTTCAGGGGTCATTGCACTTTTTCCACATTTTAATAGCTCAGACATGTCTTAATGAAAGGTTTGACATTTTGTTCACATTTTCTAAAATTTTAATTACTGAAGCAAATATGTTTTTTTTGTTTTTTAATTTTTCCTGGCTTTCTTTAAACGCTCCGATTTAAGGCCCGTCACTTTAAGAACCATCCTTCACCGTTTCAACTCCGCACTCCCTCTTACGTCAGCCATTACACAGTGCATCTGGAAAGCATTCACAGCGCTTCCACTTTTTCCATATTTTGTTATGTTACAGCCTTATTCCTAAAGGAATTAAATTCATTTTTTCCTCAAAGTTCTACACACAATACCCCATAATGACAAAGTGAAAAAACTTGAGATTTTTGCAAATTTATTAAAAACAAAAGACTAAGAAATCACATGTACATAAGTATTCATGGCCTTTGCTCAATACTTTGTTGATGCACCTATGGCAGCAATTACAGCCTCAATTCTTTTTCAATATGATGCCACAAGCTTGGCACACCTATCTTTGGGCAGTATGGCCCATTACCCTTTGCAGCAACTCTCAAGCTCCATCAGGTTAGATGGGAAGCGTCAGTGTACAGCCATTTTCAGATCTCTCCAGAGATGTTCAATTGGATTCAAGTCTGGGCTCTGGCTGGGCCACTCAAGGACATTCACAGAGTTGTCCTGAAGCCACTCCTTTGATATCTTGGCTGTGTGCTTAGGGTTGTTGTCCTGCTTAAAGATGAACCATCGCCCCAGTCTGAGGTTGAGAGCACGCTGGAGCTGGTTTTCATCCAGGATATGTCTAACATTGTTGCAGTCATCTTTCTCTCTATCCTGACTACTCTCCCAGTTCCTGCTGCTGAAAAACATCCCCACAGCATGATGCTGCCACCACCATTGGCGTGGTTCTAAGCGGTGCCTGGTTTCCTCCAAACATGACGCCTGGCATTCACGCCAAAGAGTTCAATCTTTGTCTCATCAGACCAGAGAATTTTGTTTCTCATGGTCTGAGAGTCCTTCAGGTGCCTTTTGACAAACTCCATGCAGGCTGCCATATGCCTTTTACTAAGGAGTGGCTTCTGTCTGGCCACTACCATACAATCCTGATTGATGGATTGCTGCAGAGATGGTTGTCCTTCTGGAAGGTTCTCCCCCTCTCCACAGAGAAATGCTGGCACTCTGACAGAGTGACCATCGGATTCTTGGTCACCTCCATGACTAAGGCCCTTCTCCACCAAATCGCTCAGTTTAGATGGCCGGCCAGCTCTAGAAAGAGTCCTGGTGGATCTGAACTTCTTCCATTTACAGATGATGGAGGCCACTGTCCTCATTGGGACCTTCAAAGCAGCAGAAATTTTTCTGCACCCTTCCCCAGACTTGTGCCTTGAGACAATCCTGTCTCAGAGGTCTACAGACAACTCCTATGACTTCATGCTTGGTTTGTGCTCTGACATGCACTGTCAACTGTGGGACCTTATATAGACAGGTGTATGCCTCTCCAAATCACGTCCAATCAACTGATTTTACCACAGGTGGACTGCAATTAAGCTGTAGAAACATCTCAAAGATGATCAGTGGAAACAGGATGCACCTGAGCTCAAATTTGAGCTTCATGGCAAAGGCTGTGAATACTTATGTACATATGATTTCTTAGTCTTATTTTTAATAAATTTGCAAAAATTTCAAAAACTTCTTTCACATCGTCATTATGGGGTATTGTGTGTAGAATTTTGCGGAAAAAAATGAATTCAATCCCTTTTGGAATAAGGCTGTAACATAACGTGGAAAAAGTGAAGCGCTGTGAATACTTTCCGGCTGCACTGTAGCTGACTAGCTTCTAACCTCCCAGCTCGGATGAGCAGCGCTCTGGTTCACTGATCCACAGTCGATGGTGTATCTCGCATCAGTCCAACCTATCTGCCAATAATTTTTGCTGTGATTCCACAACAAATCACTAGCACCATGCACTTAACGGCTCTCCCGATCGCCGCAACCTGGCCCATGATCTGAGGCGAAGTACCAAGCCAAGGGATCTCAAAGGGCAGTGTAGCTCTGTGGGACCCAACTCTGCTCTAATGGCCAGCTGAAAGCTGGCGCGATTAGGCTGCCCGCAAGAGAAGCGCGGATCCACAGATGACTGTAGGGGGGCCAGTAGCCTCCAGCCAGCAGCATCTGGTCTCGGGACAATTTGATTGCAGCGAGCTGGAAGCTTTGTCGTGATTCCATGGCAGATTGCCTGCCTTGTACCGGCTTGTGGCTTGCATGGCCAGCTAAAACAGTTCCTCCAGGATTTTGCAATGCTGTGATTGCATCAATTCACGAGAAATCAGTGCAACTACTGCACGACCTTGCAACTTTGTCCAATCACCGCATCTTTCTTGCAATTTTGGCCAATCCTCGTCAACTTCCGCCAATTTCACCAATCAAATTTGTCTGACTGGTGCTAAAATGCTCAGTCGAACCCATCAAATGCACGGCTGCACTGCATTCACTTCTGTGTTTACAGCGAGTATTAACGGAACACATCAGCAAAAAGTGTGATTAAAAAAAAACAAAACACGAGGTTTCCAACACCACCCCTTTCTCGGTCTCCCCCAGTCTGCCAGTGAACATCTCCTGTTTCCACTGATCATCCTTGAGATGTTTCTACAGTTTAATTGGAGTCCCCCTGTGGTAAATTCAGCTGATTGGACATGATTTGGAAAGGCACACACCTGTCTATATAAGGTCCCACAGTTGATGATGCATGTCAGAGCACAAACCAAGCATGAAGTCAAAGGAGTTGTCTATAGACCTTCGAGACAGGATTGTCTCGTGGTACAAATCTGGGGAAGGGTACAGAAACATTTCTGCTGCTTTGAAGGTCCCAATGAGGACAGTGGCCTCCATTGTCCGTAAATGGAAGAAGTTCAGAACCACCAGGATTCTTCCTAGTGCTGACCGGCTGTCTAAACTGAGCGACTGGGGGAGAAAAGCCTTAGTCATGGAGGTAACCAAGAACCCGATGGTCACTGTCAGAGCTCCAGCATTCCTCTGTAGAGAGAGGAGAGCATTCCAGAAGGACAATCATCTCTGCAGCAATCCACCAATCAGGCTTGTATGGTAGAGTGGCCAAACAGAAGCCACTCCTTAGTAAAAGACACATGGCAGCCTGCCTGGAGTTTGCCAAAAGGCACCTGAAGGACTCTCAGACCATGAGAAACAAAATTCTCTGGTCTGATGAGAAAGATTTTATTCTTTGGTGTGAATGTCAGGCGTCATGTTTGGAGGAAACCGGGCACCGCTCGTCACCAGGCCAATACCATCCCTACAGTGAAGCATGGTTGTGGCCGCATCATGCTGTGGGGATGTTCTTCAGCAGCAGGAACTGGGAGACTAGTCAGGATAGAGCCAAAGATGAATGCAGCAATGTACAGAGACATCCTGGATGAAAACCTGCTCCAGAGCTCTCAACCTCAGACTGGGGTGACGGTTCATCTTTCAGCAGGACAACGACCCTAAGCACGCAGCCAAGATATCAAAGGAGTGGCTTCAGGACAACTGTGAATGTCCTTGAGTGGCCCAGCCAGAGCCCAGACTTGAATCCAATTGAACATCTCTGGAAAGATCTGAAAATGGCTGTGCACCGACACTTCCCATCCAACTTGATGGAGCTTGAGAGGTGCTGCCAAGAGGAATGGGCAAAACTGCCCAAAGATACAGTGGGGAAAAAAAGTATTTAGTCAGCCACCAATTGTGCAAGTTCTCCCACTTAAGATGAGAGGTCTCCAATTTTCATCATAGGTATACCTCAACTAAGAGACAAAATGAGGAAAAAAAAAAATCCAGAAAACCACATTGAAGGATTTTTAATGAATTAATTGGTAAATTCCTCGGTAAAATAAGTATTTGGTCACCTACAAACAAGCAAGATTTCTGGCTCACAGACCTGTAACTTCTTTAAGAGGCTCCTCTGTCCTCCACTCGTTACCTGTATTAATGGCACCTGTTTGAACTCGTTATCAGTATAAAAGACACCTGTCCACAACCTCAGTCAGACTCCAAACTCCTCTATGGCCAAGACCAAAGAGCTGTCAAAGGACACCAGAAACAAAATTGTAGACCTGCACCAGGCTGGGAAGACTGAATCTGCAATAGGTAAGCAGCTTGGTGTGAAGAAATCAACTGTGGGAGCAATTATTAAAAAAGGGAAGACATACAAGACCACTGATAATCTCCCTCGATCTGGGGCTCCATGCAAGATATCACCCCGTGGGGTCAAAATGATCACGAGAACGGTGAGCAAAAATCCCAGAACCACACGGGGGGGACCTAGTGAATGACCTGCAGAGAGCTGGGACCAAAGTAACAAAGGCTACATCAGAAACACACTACGCCGCCAGGGACTCAAATCCTGCAGTGCCAGACGTGTCCCCCTGCTTAAGCCAGTACATGTCCAGGCCCGTCTGAAGTTTGCTAGAGAGCATTTGGATGATCCAGAAGAGGATTGGGAGAATGTCATATGGTCAGATGAAACCAAAATAGAACTTTATTGTAAAAACTCAACTTCTTGTGTTTGGAGGAGAAAGAACACCATACCTACTGTGAAGCATGGGGGTGGAAACATTATGCTTTGGGGCCGTTTTTCTGCAAAGGGACCAGGACGACTGATCCGTGTAAAGGAAAGAATGAATGGGGCCATGTATCGTGAGATTTTGAGTGAAAACCTCCTTCCATCAGCAAGGGCATTGAAGATGAAATGTGGCTGGGTCTTTCAGCATGACAATGATCCCAAACACACCACCCGGGCAACGAAGGAGTGGCTTTGTAAGAAGCATTTCAAGGTCCTGGAGTGGCCTAGCCAGTCTCCATATCTCAACGCCATAGAAAATCTTTGGAGGGAGTTGAAAGTCCGTGTTGCCCAGCGACAGCCCCAAAACATCACTGCTCTAGAGGAGATCTGCATGGAGGAATGGGCCAAAATACCAGCAACAGTGTGTGAAAACCTTGTGAAGACTTACATAAAACGTTTGACCTCTGTCATTGCCAACAAAGGGTATATAACAAAGTAGTGAGATGAACTTTTGTTATTGACCAAATACTTATTTTACCGAGGAATTTACCAATTAATTCATTAAAAATCCTTCAATGTGATTTTCTGGATTTTTTTCCCCCTCATTTTGTCTCTCAGTTGAGGTATACCTATGATGAAAATTGGAGACCTCTCATCTTTTAAGTGGGAGAACTTGCACAATTGGTGGCTGGCTAAATACTTTTTTGCCCCACTGTAGGTGTGCCAAGCTTGTGGTATCATATTCAAAAAGACTTGAGGCTGTAATTGCTTCCAAAGGTGCATCAACAAAGTATTGAGCAAAGGCTGTGAATATTTATGTACATATGATTTTCGTTTATTTTTAATATATTTGCAAAAAATCTCAAAACTTTTCATTTTGTCATTATGGGGTATTGTGTGTAACATTTTGAGGGAAAAAATGAATTTAATCCATTTTGGAATAAGGCTGTAACATAAAATGTTGAAAAAGTGAAGCGCTGTGAATACTTTCCAGATGCACTATACATGACAATTAGGCAGGCCATCAATAGAATAGTGGGCTGCTCTAAGGACAGCAGTGGGTTGGCTTTAAAAAAAAAAAAAAAAAAAAAAAAAAAAAAAAAAAAAAAACGTGACATACAATTTCCACAGAAAAGTCAAATGCTTCTGGTGTTTCTAGGAGAGAAAAATGAGAAAGGCTGTGTTTTGTTTTTTAAGAGAATTGACTGTTTAGAAAATTTTGGGCTAATTATGTGACCAGGTGACACATTTGAGACATTTAAAATCTACAAACACACCATTTTTTGTGCAGCAGAAAGTCTAAGCTCTCTCTCCGCGGATGCGGCGGGCCAGCTGGATGTCTTTGGGCATGATGGTGACCCTCTTGGCGTGGATGGCGCACAGGTTGGTGTCCTCGAAGAGACCCACCAGGTAGGCCTCGCTGGCCTCCTGCAGAGCCATGACGGCGGAGCTCTGGAAGCGCAGGTCCGTCTTGAAGTCCTGAGCGATCTCCCTGACCAGGCGCTGGAAGGGTAGCTTACGGATGAGCAGCTCCGTGGATTTCTGGTAGCGACGGATCTCTCTCAGAGCCACGGTACCGGGCCTGTAACGGTGAGGCTTCTTCACTCCGCCGGTGGCCGGAGCACTTTTCCGAGCAGCCTTGGTGGCCAGCTGCTTCCTGGGGGCTTTTCCTCCAGTAGATTTACGGGCGGTCTGCTTGGTTCTCGCCATCGCTTTTTATTTTTCTGTCTGTGAGCAGCAGAAAAGTGCAACAGCGGCTCGATTCCGAGTTTTTTTTTTTTTTTTTTTCCCTTCCTCTCTTTTGATCACTTTTTTTTTCACCCCACTTATATCACGGACACACAGATTGTCCCAAATGTCTCCTGAGCCGGTGGACGGAGCCACTGTTTATAGCAGGATTCGATACAACAGGGAAGAGCTGCTAGCATTTAACCGCCACCCGGTCCCACTGGAAAAACTCGACATACCGAGAGAACTGAGGCGAAAACGCCGCGGCTGCCGGGCTGGAGTAAGGCGGAGGACAAAAAATATAAGGTACAGACCCCCCCTTCCATCTGTTGTCATGGGAAATGTACGGTCGATACTGGGAAAGTTAGATGAGCTAGCGGCTATCTCCTGTTATGATAGCACTTACCGGGAGTGCTCTCTCCTTTTGTTTACTGAGACGTGGCTAACTGAACTAGCAGCAGATGCTAACATTGAGCTGGAGGGTTTTCACATGATACGAGCTGACCGAACACCAGAGAGTGGCAAAACTAGGGGCGGTGGAGTGATAATGTATGTTAACAACAACTGGTGTAGACCGGGACATATCACTGTTAAACAACAACACTGCAGCAAAGACATTGAGTTGCTAGCTGTTAGCATGAGGCCTACATATCTCCTGAGAGAACACTCACACGTGATCTGCATTGTTGTTTATGCAAATCCGACGGCGAACGCTGGGACAGCGCGTGACGTCATCCATTCAGTAACCAGCAGGCTGCAGACAGAACACCCAGATGCTCTTCTCCTCATCTCAGGCGATTTCAACCACGTTTCACTGTCTCCCATTCTGCCCACTTTCACCCAGTATGTCACATGCCACACTAGAGACAATAAAACACTGGATTTGTTCTACGCAAACACTAAGGAGGCGTACACCTCATCACAACTCCCCCCACTTGGGAGATCGGATCACAACTTGGTTCATCTCCGACCGGTGTACAAACCCCTAGTGCACAGACAACCTCCGGCCATGCACACTGTGGAGTTATGGTCTGAGGAGACAATGGACACTCTAAAGGACTGTTTTGAAGCCACTGCCTGGAAGCAGCTCTGCGATCCACATGGTGAGGACATCGATGGCCTCATTCACACCTTCACGGGCTACCTCAGCTTCTGTGTGGACAAATCCGTTCCCACCAAGACCATACGGCGTCACTCAAACAACAAACCCTGGATCAACCCTGAGATAAAAACACTTCTGAGAGAGAAGAAGAGGATCTTCAGGTCGGGGAACAGGGAGATGCTGAAGTCCGTACAGAGGGAGCTGAGGAGAAAGATCAGAGAAGGCAAGGACAGCTTCAGGAAGAAGATGGAGGACAAGCTGCAACAGAGCGACATCAGCGGGGTCTGGAGAAACCTCAAAACCATCTCGGGGCTCCAGAATACCTCCCCCCAGGCCACGGGGGGCAGGGAGTGGGCGAACAACCTGAATCTGTTTTTCAATAGATTTGACCAACCGCCCTCCCCCCTGTCTGCACAACAACCACTGCTGCCTCTAAGAAATCAAGTCCTGCTACCCACTCCCCACTCCACCGACACCCCCCCCACTCCCAACACACAGCCCCCCATCCTGACCCTGACCAAGACCCAGGTGAGGACGGAGCTGAGGAAGATAAAGGCGAGGAAGGCGTCGGGACCGGACGGCATCAGCGCAAAGCTCCTCAAGTCCTGTGCAGACCAGCTGTGTGGGATTGTGACGTATATCTTCAACATGAGCCTGAAACTGGGGAGGGTACCACAGCTGTGGAAAACATCTTGTGTGGTACCTGTACCAAAAACTTCCCACCCCAAAGACCTGAACAGCTTCAGACCGGTGGCCTTGACGTCCCACTTGATGAAGACCCTGGAGAGACTGCTCCTTGCTCATCTCCGCCCCCTGGTGGAACCAGAGATGGATCCACTCCAGTTCGCCTACCAGCATGGCATTGGGGTGGAGGATGCGGTGATCTTCCTCCTTCACCGTTCTCTGTCCCACCTGGAGAAGCCCGGGAATATGGTGAGGATCATGTTCTTTGACTTCTCCAGTGCTTTCAACACCATCCAACCGATGATCCTGAAGGACAAGCTGCTGCGCGCAGGGGTGGACCAGCACCTGTCATCATGGATCCTGGACTACCTCACGAACCGGCCTCAGTTTGTGAGAACCCGGGACTGTGTTTCCGACACGATCATCAGTAGCACGGGGGCCCCCCAGGGAACGGTGCTGGCTCCCTTCCTGTTCACTCTTTATACTGCGGACTTCTCACACAACACAACACATTGCCATCTACAGAAGTTCTCTGATGACTCTGCGATCGTTGGTCTCATCTCCAGCGGAGATGAAGCTGAGTACAGAGGGCTTATCCAGGACTTTGTGGACTGGTGCCATCGGAACTGCCTCCAGATCAACGCGAGGAAAACTAAGGAGCTGGTGGTGGACTGCCGCAGGCATGGGCAGCCCCTCACAGCACCAGTAAATATACAGGGAACAGACATCGAGATGGTGACATCCTACAAGTACCTGGGTATTCATCTGAACAATAAACTAGACTGGTCACACAATACTGACGCACTCTACAAGAAGGGACAGCGCAGGCTGTTCCTGCTGAGGAGACTCAGGTCTTTTGGTGTACAAGGGGCACTGCTGAAGTCATTCTATGACACGGTGGTGGCATCAGCCATCACTTTTGGAGTGGTCTGCTGGGGCAGTGGCATTACTGCAGCCGATAGGAAGAGACTGAACAAACTGATTAAGAAAGCTAGCTCTGTCCTGGGGCAACGCCTTGATCCGATGGAGGAGATAGGAGAGAGAAGGACGGTGGCTAAACTGTCATCTCTGCTGGAGTCCGAGTTCCACCCTATGCAGGACATACTGGATGCACTGAGGAGCTCATTTAGCAGCAGACTACATCATCCCAGGTGCACAACCGAGAGGTTTCGTAGGTCCTTCCTACCAACGGCTGTCAGACTGTACAACCTAAGCAGGGCTGCTCGCAGAGATAGCAAAAAGACGTAACAAACTAATAGTTTTTTTTGAATGCAAAAGATGCAATAGACTTACACAATGGTCCTCTCCGGCATACAACTAGGAACATACCGGTCGCTATGGAGGGTGAGAATATGTATGGGCACATAATCATACCATGTAGGATAACTAAATAGACGGTTATGCTGTTTCATCCCACCTAGCAACAATGCTCTGCACTGTGTGTGTTTATATATTTACATATTTATTCCATCTAGCTACAATGCTCTGCACTGGGTGTGTTTATATTTATATATCTATATATTTATTCCATCTAGCTACAATGCTCAGCACTGGGTGTGTTTACATTTATATATCTATATATTTATTCCATCTAGCTACAATGCTCCGCACTGTGTTTTTATATATCTACATATTATTCCATCTAGCTACATTGCTCCGCACTGTGTGTGTTTATATACTTGCATATTTATTCCACCTAGCTGCAATGCTCCGTACTGTGGGTGTTTATATATTTACATATTTATTCCATCTAGCTACAATGCTCTGCACTGTGTGTTCATATATTCATATATTTATTCCATCCAGCTACAATGCTCTGCACTGTGTGTCTGTGTGTGTGTGTGTGTATATATATATTTTATAGTAATATGTACATATGTATATTAGCTGCTCTTGCTTTTTTTTTTTTTTTTTTTTTTTTTTTTTTTTTTTTCCCTTGCCTTCTGATTGTTGCTCTGAGTGTTACTATCCCTGTGCTGTTGCAATCCTGGAATTTCCCCGTTGTGGGACTAATAAAGGCTTATCTTATCTTTTTCAGTCAATGACCCCTTTAAGGAAAAGAAAATTAATAAATTGAGACAAAAGTCAGAAAATCACAAGAAAAATGTAGCTCGTTTGCAATAATTAAAGAAAAATTAAAGAAAAATAAATCAAAGGAGGGAAAATTCAGGCAAAGGTGTAAAGATGGAAGAAAAAAAGATGCCAGTTTATGATACAAAAGTCACAAATTCAAGAACACAATGTCGATCCATGAGCAAAAACTTTTCATGAAGTTTCAAGTTTCGTAAATTTTCAAAATTTTAGCAAGTCCATAATAATAATAAAAAAAAAAGAATAAAAATAACCTTAAGAAAAAAGTAGGTAACTTCTCTCCAAATTCACAAATTCCACATTTTCAACTAAGAAAATCAAATTTAGGTGGCAGAGTAGCCTGAAATTGTACATGAGTAAAAGTATTGGAGCCGGGGGGGATTGAAAAGTTCATAGTGGTCAAATTTGACCAAATGTGGTTTATTTTTCAACACAGTCTCCCCTTCGGTCCACACATTTTTTTCCCCCATTGGTGTTGCAGTGCTTGAATCCTTGCAGTTGAAAAATAAACCACATTTGGTCAAATTTGACCAGTATTAACTTTTCAACCCCCCCTCGTAGGTTGTCTTTATATATTATCATTCATACATAAGAGTAATTACCCAAAGAAGTTACTGAGATGTGAGTTTAGTCTGGACCGTTTGAGATTTGTCCTAAATTTGACAATTTTATTCTAAATTTACTACTTTTTCTTTGTAAATTTGAAAGATTTTTTTCCCCCACTTAAACTCTCGTAATTTGTGTTTAGTGCTAATTTAGGGCCTTTTCTTGTACATTTGAGACTTTACTCAAATTTGTGAGGTTTTTCGTCATAAATTAAACATCAAAAATAAAATAACCAAAGATGCAGTATTTGTTTTATTATAGGCTATTTATAGCCTATTAATAGCCCATTTTCCAACCCCACTCCAGGTGAAAACCTCACATACTGTGAAACCTAAATGTTTGCAGGTATGCATGCTCTTACTGAATAAATTCAGACAGACCCAAAAGCTATTCATAACATTGCAGTATATTCAAGCTGAGGCTGGTGTCATACATCATTATGAGACGTTAAGTTGTTACCTGTAGTAGAGCTGCAGCGGCCTCCTGTCCGCTCACCTTTCCCGTTATTGGAATAGGGAGGGCCCAGGGTGATGTAATCTGATGTTGCATTCAATTACACTCAAAGTTTGACTTTATATCAGAATTAGTAGGCAAAAACAAAGTTTGACACATAAGACTTTGTCTAGAGCTTTGACCGACCAATATGCCCTTTATTTTAATAAATTTAGTGGCATCCATTTCAATTTTTTATATTTTTCCCCCTAATCTTTTCAACTCCACGTTTACTTGTCCATTTTCATGCAACGCTTCTGTGGCCACACAATTTCTTCCACACGAAACTCTGCTCTGAAAGGAGCCGGTGTGCACTGGGAAGTTAGACCTTGTTGCACAGAGGGCAGAGAGGAGAAGAGATAGAAATTTGTTTCATTTTGAATGTGTAACCATACAGTGAATTTGTACCAAAATTATAATTTTACATACCGTATAGTGTCAAATAGTAAATAAGCAAACCGAAGACAAAACAAACAAATCTCAAAAATGATTAGTATAACCAAAATCACACAAAGAAGTGAGAAGAACAAACTTAGAGCCCCACCCCTTCTCCCCAGCTAACACACCAATAAATTAGATGAGCTCCATTCCTTACATACTCAAGTTTCCTTATACTCTTACTTTTCTTACTAGTGCATGTGCGTAGAAAGCAAGTATTCCTGTCTGAAACGGGTAGCCCAATCAAGCTTTCAGGCCCAAACGTAGGCTGTGTTTGAGAGTGGAATACAGAGGTGTGGCCTACATGTAGGCAATCACATACACACGTGGACAAAATTGTTGGTACCCCTCTGTTAATGAAAGAAAAACCCACAATAGTCACAGAAATAACTTGAATCTGACAAAAGTGGTAATACATAAAAATTCTATGAAAATTAACCAATGAAAATCAGACAGTGCTTTTGAATTGTGGTTCAACAGAATTATTTTAAAAAACAAAGTCATGAAACAGGCCTGGACAAAAATGATGGTATCCCTAGAAAACATTGAAAATAATGTGACCATAGGGACATGTTCAACCAAGATGTGTCCTCTAACATCACAGGTGTCTACAAACTTGTAATCAGTCCGCCGGCCTATTTAAAGGGTGACAAGTAGTCACTGTGCTGTTTGGTGACATGGTGTGTACCACACTAAACATGGACCAGAGGAAGCAAAGGAGAGAGTTGTTTCAGGAGATTAGAAAGAAAATTATAGACAGGCATGTTAAAGGTAAAGGCTATAAGACCATCTCCAAGCAGCTTGATGTTCCTGTGACTACAGCTGCACATATTATTCAGAAATTTAAGATCCACGGGACTGTAGCCAACTTCCCTGGACGTGGCCGCAGGAGGAGACTGATAATACGAATGGTAACAAAAGAGCCCAGAACAACCCATGGTGCATTCCAAGGTCAAGGTACATCAGTGTCAGATCACACCATCAGTCGTCGTTTGAGCCAAAGTGGACTTCATGGGAGACGACCAAGGAGGACACTACTGTTAAAAACAAATCATAAAAAAGCCAGACTGGAATTTGCCAAACTGCATGTTGACAAGCCACAAAGCTTCTGGGAGAATGTCCTATGGACAGACGAGACAAAACTGGAACTTTTTGGCAAGGCACATCAGCGCCATCTTCACAGACGCAAAAATGAAGCATACCAAGGAAAAGAACACTGTACCTACTGTGAAACATGGAGGAGGTTCTGTGATGTTCTGGGGCTGTTTTGCTGCATCTGGCACAGGGTGTCTTCAATTTGTGCAGGATGCAATGAAATCTCAAGACTATCAAGGTATTCAAGAGAGAAATGTGCTGCCCAGTGTCAGACAGCTTGGTCTCAGTCGCAGGTCATGGGGCTTGCAACAAGATAGTGACCCAAAACAAACAGCTAAAAACACCCAAGAATGGCTAAGAGTGAAACACTGGACTATTCTAAGGTGGCCTTCTATGAGCCCTGATCTAAATCCTATTGAACATCTGTGGAAGGAGCTGAAACATGCCGTCTGGAGAAGGCACCCTTCAAACCCGAGACAACTGGAGCAGTTTGCTCATGAGGAGTGGGCCAAAATACCTGCTGAGAGGTGCAGAAGTCTCATTGACAGTTACAGAAATCGTTTGATTGTAGTGATTGCCTCAAAAGGTTGTGCAACAAAATATTAAGTTAAGGGTACCATCATTTTTGTCCAGGCCTGTTTCATGAGTTTGTTTTTTAAAATAATTCTGTTGAACCACAATTCAAAAGCATTGTCTGATTTTCATTGGTTGATTTTCATAGAATTGAACCGCTTGTTTATTTTTTTGTCAGATCACTTATTTGTGTGATCTTTTAATGGGAGTTGTTCAGTCACCATTATAATTTATTTTTATATGTGTAGTTTATAGTCTATCATCAACAAAGTCATGCAGTACTATAACGGGACATGTTTACAAATATTTGAGACCCATTGTAGTGCATCCTTTTATATTTTTGCAAAATTGTAAGTACAAAACACCAAACTTTTTTTTTTTTTTTGTATTTGTATCTTGTATACTTTATTGATCACCAGAGGGAAATTGAGGGCATCCACAGGACAGCGCCGATCCCTTCACCAGCGTTACACACACACCAGAATGACCCATTTGGCTGCAAGTTTTGCATCATTGTTGCCCATTTGTCTGCAAATATTTAAATAAAAATGATTTCATTATTTGGACATTTTTGCATCTTGCTGTCATTCACTCAAAGCATGTGTCCCCATGTAATATGCAATTGATGTGGTCATTCCGCTCTACAATGAAGCAGCAGTCGGGACTTTCGTGTACCACTGACCGGGCAGGCTGAGCATGCCTCCCCCAGAATGTTTATGGAGCGCACGGTGGGACACCGGTGTTAGCTGGTTAACGGGAGTCTCGGCTGCTGCCCTACCTGTGTGCCAGTGATGTCACTGCAGCACCACGGGTCCCCGGCAGCACCCCCCCCCCCCCCCACCTCGTGTTCTCTATGGTGAATATATCCATTAGACCTATGCAACTTTATGGTATACAGTGGGGAAAAAAAGTATTTAGTCAGCCACCAATTGTGCAAGTTCTCCCACTTTAAAGATGAGAGGTCTCCAATTTTCATCATAGGTATACCTCAACTATGAGAGACAAAATGAGGGGGGGGGGAATCCAGAAAATCACATCGATTGATTTTTAATGAATTAATTGGTAAATTCCTCGGTAAAATAAGTATTTGGTCAATAACAAAAGTTCATCTCAATACTTTGTTATATACCCTTTGTTGGCAATGACAGAGGTCAAACGTTTTCTGTAAGTCGCCACAAGGTTTTCACACACTGTTGCTGGTATTTTGGCCCATTCCTCCATGCAGATCTCCTGTAGAGCAGTGATGTTTTGGGGCTGTCGCTTGGCAACACGGACTTTCAACTCCCTCCAAAGATTTTCTATGGGGTTGAGATATGGAGACTGGCTAGGCCACTCCAGGACCTTGAAATGCTTCTTACAAAGCCACTCCTTCGTTGCCCGGGCAATGTGTTTGGGATCATTGTCATACTGAAAGACCCAGCCACGTTTCATCTTTAATGCCCTTGCTGATGGAAGGAGGTTTTCACTCAAAATCTCACGATACATGGCCCCATTCATTCTTTCCTTTACATGGATCAGTCGTCCTGGTCCCTTTGCACAAAAACAGCCCCAAAGTATGATGTTTTCACCCCCATGATTCACAGTAGGTATGGTGTTCTTTCTCCTCCAAACACGACAAGTTGAGTTTTTACCAAAAAGTTCTATTTTGGTTTCATCTGACCATATGACATTCTCCCAATCCTCTTATGGATCATCCAAATGCTCTCTAGCAAACTTCAGACAGGCCTGGACATGTACTGGCTTAAGCAGAGGGACACGTCTGGCACTGCAGGATTTGAGTCCCTGGCGGCGTAGTGTGTTTCTGATGTAGCCTTTGTTACTTTGGTCCCAGCTCTCTGCAGGTCATCACTAGGTCCCCCCGTGTGGTTCTGGGATTTTTGCTCACCTTTCTCGTGATCATTTTGACCTCACGGGGTGAGATCTTGCGTGGAGTCCCAGATCGAGGGAGATTATCAGTGGTCTTGTATGTCTTCCATTTTTTAATAATTTTTTTTTTTTTTTTGTTACTTACTTGTACCCGTAGGTAGACTTGGTTTGCAGTCTCGTGACAAGCCACCGGCTGCTGGTCGCTGCGTGCGCGAGCGCCCTAAACCTACATGTTTTTGGTATTATTGCTCCCACATTAATTGCTCCCACAGTTGATTTCTTCACACCAAGCTGCTTACCTATTGCAGATTCAGTCTTCCCAGCCTGGTGCAGGTCTACAATTTTGTTTCTGGTGTCCTTTGACAGCTCTTTGGTCTTGGCCATAGTGGAGTTTGAAGTCTGACTGTTTGAGGTTGTGGACAGGTGTCTTTTATACTGATGAGTTCAAACCGGTGCCATTAATACAGGTAACGAGTGGAGGACAGAGGAGCCTCTTAAAGAAGAAGTTACAGGTCTGTGAGAGCCAGAAATCTTGCTTGTTTGTAGGTGACCAAATACTTATTTTACCAAGGAATTTACCAATTAATTCATTAAAAATCCTTCAATGTGATTTTCTGGATTCCCCCCCCCCCTCATTTTGTCTCATGGTTGAGGTATACCTATGAAGAAAATTGGAGACCTCTCTCATCTTTTAAGTGGGAGAACTTGCACAATTGGTGGCTGACTAAATACTTATTTGCCCCACTGTATAGTGACTCCACACTCATGGATGCGTGGGTCCCTGGCAGTGCACCCCCCCCCCCCCGTGTTCTCTATGGCGAATATGCAACTTTATGGTATATATTTTGACTGAGCGACTCCATATTCGTGGATGCACACCCTCGTAACCTCAGCAGCAAGGCAGCACTTCCAAAATCTTTGTTTGCCAAGTGTTGTGATGACTGACAGGTCGTGATTCTGTGTTATCCAATCAGTATGGTTGTGATGTCGTGTACTGTCCAGTCAGCATGGCCAAGATGCGGCGTATCCTCCAATGAACACTGAGTCAATCCGAAACACCGCCCTCACTTCTTGAAGCCAGGGGATGAAGACAGAGTGGTCTCATAGTAGTGGCTAAACTTTTATTGATAAAAATTACATATTTTGACTGAGTGACTCCATATTTGGGGATGCACACCCTCATAGCTTCAGCAAAACGCGTTTAAAATCTTAGATCAGTGTGACAAACGGTTTGCGAGATAGCTGAGCAACACACATGCAAACAGATCTTGAATTTATAGATATATTTTTTTATGTTTTAATCTATTTTAACATATTCCCTTATAGTATTCTATATTATACTGCATTTTCTTATACATTATATTTTCTTCTATTATTGTATAATGTCCTATTATTAATACTAGTGCATTGCCCGTAGAACCAAGTTTTCCAGTCTGAAACAGGTATCCCAATCAGGCTTTCCAGGCCCAAATGTAGGCTGTTTGAAAGTGGAATACAGAGGTATAGCCTATATGTAGGCAATCACATGTTAGACTTTGACAAATATAAAAGGGGCTAAATGGCACTAAGATTTATTTGACTGTGTGAATATTAATTACAGAATACCTAATTATTGAAAGTCAATGGCACATCCAATATTAGTGACCGTTTCAGATCCCTTGTTTATTGGATCACTTATTTGTCTAATCCTTTATCACTTCTATTCATAATAGTATATCTTGCACTTCGGGGAATGTGAGTCGTTCAGTCACCATTATAATTATTTTAGTTTATATCACTGTTCAGTGATGGAGTTCAGTGGAATACTGAATTTCTTCTGTGTATCATCAAACTCATGCAGTACTACAACAGGACACGATAAATTTGAGACCCATTGTAGTGCATCATTTTATCTTTTAGCAATATTTTATTAAAAGGTTTTTTTAAAACTAATCAACTGAATTAACTACAAAAACACCCAACATCAAAAAAGTACATCTATTATTCACAGCAGAAGGACCCATTTGACTGTAACCGTTCCAGTGTTGCCCATTTGTCAGTAAATATTGAACAAAACATGATTTCATTATTTGGGTGTTTTTGTGTCCTGCATTTGGTCATTAAGTCATTCCGGCCATTCTGCTCCACAATCATGGCGGTATTAAGTTTTTAATTTTTAGATACTCGTGTGGGAGGGGGGACTCGCAGGTCTGCAAAGTACAGTGGCACCACACAGGTGAAGCAGAAGCAGGGACTCCTGTCTACTACTGACTGGGCAGGCTGGGCGTGTCTCCCTGGAAAGGACCGTGAACTGCCCGGTTAGGCTGCTGCTTCTCCTAGCATGTTCTATGTTGATACACTTGTATTCTTTGTCAGACCCAGGTCTCCACTGACAAAACAGTCTATGTTCTCCAAATATGCCAAATTATCCTTTAGACCTATGCAATCACGGCAACTTTGGTATTATTTTTCTAGTCAAATTTGTCATTTTTCACTTCCTTGTTTTGTGCAGGGAACACTGTGGTGACTGACAGGTTTGCAGCACCACAGGTCCCCGGCAACCCCCCCCCCCCGCATTGTCTATGCCGAATATAACCAAGACCTACACAATCACAGCAACTTTATGGTACGGTATATATTTTGACTGAGCAGCTCCATACTCGTGGATGCACACCTCAGCAGCAAAGCACTTCTAAAATCTTTGTTTGCGAAGCGTTGTGGTGACTGACAGGTCGTGATGCTGTGTTATCCAATCAGCATGGTTGTGATGCGGCATATTCTCCAATGAGCAGAGTCATTCCGAAACCCCGCCCACACTTCTTGAAGCCAGGGGGATGAAGACAGAGCGGTCACACAGCGGTGGCTAAACTTTTATTGAAAAAAAATTACATATTTTAACTGAGTGACTCCATATTCGGGGATGCACACCCTCGTAGCTTCAGCAAAGCACGTTTAAAATCTTAGGTCAGGGTGACGAACGGTTTGAGAGATAGCTGAGGAACACACACACACTAACAGAGGTCCCTTGAATTTATAGATAGATGTTCTCCAGTCATTTATATGAAATGTAATGATGTCATTTATACCAGTATATCTGACAATAAAACAGGAGCAAAAAGAGGAAAAATAAACAGAAAAAAAAACAGGAAAAAAAAAATGTGCATACCAGGTGTCAAACCCCTTCTCCTTCGTGAACATCCTTCTGTGCTATTTTTGAACTGTGTGATGTTTGTGCATTTCTTTCATTCCACAAAGTACCCCATAGTTTCGCTCCATACACTGAAACAAAAACTTCCTTTTCATTCTCACCCATGCCAATTTAAATAATCCCCTTAAGTTATATTCACCCTCTTTCTGCGAATATGTTTTGTATATTGCCTGGCAGGTGATTATATTTTCTTTTCAACATGATTTGTGCCATTTGATAATCTACTAAATCTGATAGTTTGAGTATTTTTGACTGTAAAAATAACGTATTTGTATGATCCTTATACCCTGTGTTGTGAATGATTCTTATTGCTCTTTTCTGGAGAGTGATTAGTGAGCAGATTGTGCTGTTATAGTTACTGCCCCAAACCTCTGCACAGTAACTCATGGTCAAACCAGAGAACAGTACACAATGCGGAGTGAAACATGATCAAGAACCAGCTTTTCTTTATTTAATATCGCTATGTTTCTTGCCATTTTGGAGTGGATGTAGCATATATGTTATAGATTCTATGAGAAGTGCTATATAAATAAATGTGATTCCCAATTAAGTTGTTCATCTATTATGACTCCCAGAAATTTATTTTACCCAACTCCATCAATGGTAACACAATCTACTTGAACTGTCTGTGAATTCAATTTACTGTTTCCAAATATATATATTTTTTTATTTATTTATTTATATATTTTTTTTTAAATCAAGTTTACTGACAATTCGTTTCTGTCGAACCATATTTTTTGTTTTCCCATTTCAGTGTTACAAGCTGCAGGCAGTGCATCCAGTTGGCTTCTAGTACAGAAAATATTAGTACTGTCAGCAAATAAAACCATTTTCAGTATTTTTGATACACTGCATATGTCATTAATGTAGAGAATAAAAAAAATTTGGGCCCAGCACTGACCCCTGGGGAACCCCACAAGTAATGTTTAGTTTTGAGGAGCAACAGTCAAACTTAATAAACTGTTTCCTGTTTGTGAGATAACTCTACACATTCTAAAACCACACCCCTAATACCATAACGTTCCAATTTCATTAACAATATGTTGTGATTTATTGTATCAAATGCTTTTTGTAAATCAACGAATAGTCCAACTGCTTGCTTCTTTCGATCTATGGTGTTTGTGATTTCTTCAACTCAGTCTAAAAGTGCAAGTGATGTTGATCAGTTGGCTCTGAATCCTTATTGGCCATCACTAATCAGATTATGTTTGCCTATGAAGTTTTCCAGTCGTTTATCAAATAGTTTCTCAAGAATTTTTAAGTACTGGGGTAATAATGAAACCGGTCTGTAGTTTGTGAAGTGGTGCTTGCTGCCAGACTTTTACAGAAGCATAACCTTCGCTATTTTCATTTGTTCTAGAAATGTACTGGTTTGAAAAGTTACAAATGTGTGTCAATGGTTTTGTAATAACGTCAATGACCTTTTTTTTACTGTAATCATGTCAATGTCATTACAATTAAAAGACTTAACATTTCTTGACAGTGTCAATTTCTCCTTTGTTTACCGGTTCAAGGAACAGTGAGCAGGAATTGCTACTAATTAATTTTTCCATAGTTACTTTGGATACCTCCTTTCTCAGATTTTTTTTTTTTGCCAAATTAGGTCTCACATTTACTAAGAACGTATTAAAATTATTGGCTATAACATCCATATTTTATTCTTCCCCGTCATTGTATATAAAATACTTTGGTAGCCCATTTTGTCCTGTTCCATTCTTAATACTATTCACGATGCCCCATATTCCTTTAATATCGTTTTTGTTATTATCTAATAACTTTTTATAATACTCTTTTGCTATTCTTTATAATATTAATTTATTTTTATATTTATATTCTGCTTTAGTTCTCCATCTTATCTATAGCATTTTTCTTTTAGCAGGGATTCTGAATTCCCTTTGTCATCTATGGACTCCATTTCTAGTTTTTCTACTATATATCAATATTGGACAATTTCTATTATAAACTGCTGTGAATGTTCTTAAAAATTTTTCATATGCTTCATCAGTGTCCCATTTCTGACAGATCTCATCTCAATTCTGTTCCATTAAGTCATTTTCAAAAGCGTTCATGGCTTCCTCAGTTTTCACTCATCTGTATCGTTTTTTCCTGTCTGGTTTATTACTCCTATAATTCCCATTATACACCGTAAATACTGGCAAGTGATTACTGATGTTTATTAATAGTCCACCTACTGTATTATTTTCTATAGAAAATGTATTATTTGTATTATTACAAATAACTATTATTTTCTATAGAAAATAATACAGTAGGTGGACTATTTTTTACCAACAACATAGATGTTGTTGGTAAAAATACTGTCTATGAGTGTGGCAGGGTGAGATGTGATTCTTGTAGGTCTGGTAATTTAGGGGTAAAGGCTCATACTATAAGGAGTGTTGATAAATTCTTCTGTTTTATGTTTGTTTAGATTTAGGAAGTCAATACTGAAATCCCCACAAATGAAAATTATTTTGTGGCTCCTTTTAGAAAAGGAATCTTCCATCCAGTCTTTAAAAATCTCGACACTGGGCCCCAGTGCTTTATATACACAACTAATGATTATACATTGTTTTTTTGTTTTCTTTGTAAATTTCCACTGTCATGCATTCCAACACATTATCAACCACTGCTATCATATGATCCAACACCTTGAATTTCAAAGCGCTATCCACATAGTGCTACTCCTCAAAGGACGTCTTATGAACTCATGCATCATAGGACAGACAAATGTGTCTTTATGATGTCATATAGACCATGAACTCAGGCATCATAGGACGACTTGTGATGCCTATATGACAGCACATAAACAAATATGTCTTTGTCATATACAGTGACAGACATCAGGCAACGTGTCTTTATGGTGTCATATACATCAAGGCTGCCTTCATGTCTTGATGTCATATACCAGGGGTCACCAACCTTTTTGAAACCAAGAGCTACTTCATGGGTATCGAGTCATGTGAAGGGCACCAGCTTGACACACTCCTCTAAAATAACAAATTGTGTGTATATATATATATATATATACACACACACACACACACACACACACACACACACAAAAATAAATAATTATCAATAATTTAGAATGGGTAACAGACAAGATCAATATTCAACACTTTATTTTTATTAATCTCAGCAATTGTTCAGATGATCACTTCTACATTTCATAAAAAAAATGTCCAGTTTTCACCAGTCCCTTTTAACCATAAAAAAACTAAACCCTTTTAATTCATGAACTATGTTGAACCATGTTTGAAAAAGTTATGCAACATTTAAGAAAAATCAGCTTTCATATTAAATAAATCTTATCACATTTTTAACTGAACAAATCTGCTGCAATTCTGCTCAAAATCTGTTACATTTAATAAACACACTTTTGTGTGTTCTTCTTCACTGGAATTATATCCATACAGTTCTTGCCAAGAATCATGCTGGAGTAATAACCAGCACTGTCCTTCCATGAGAAGAAGCTACACGGTGGCGCAGTGGTTAGCACCGCGGCAGCAGTTTACCCTCGGCCGGGGGATCGCGGGGATCGATCCCTGCCCCCGGCCAACAGTGACCTGTGTGGAGTTTGCATGTTCTGGTTTTTCATGCAAAAAACATGCAGGTTAGGGAGTTAAGGGGCGCTTACGCAGCCACCGGCAGCTGGTGGCTTGTCACCGGACTGCAGAACAAATCCACCTACGGGTACAAGTAAAAAAAAAAAAAAGTGGGTAGTGAAATGTCGCTCCGTGGCGCTTCGCTGTCGCCCCGCAAATGAAACTCACGCAGCTTCCTTTCACGGTAGTAAAAAAGAACTCTTCCTCCCGCTCACTTTTTTTGCCATGTTTTTGGCCTAGGAAACTGCACTCCGCTGACCAGCTTCACTGGCCGCTAGCTAAGCTTACGCTCCACAAGCGCGAAGGTTTTGTCATGCGCACAATACTGACCTTTGAACTAGGTCAGATTCACCTTAACTTTACGTATAATCATATTTTCATTTTTTTTTTATTTTTAAGACCTTGTCATTTTAAAATCTATATAAATGCAAGTGTGATTTTAAAAAAACAGTGTCAGAAAAAATTACATCAGACGCAGCTCACTTGCGAGTTGTGCTATTTTTAGAACAGGCCTGCGGGCGACTCATGTGGTCCCTGCGGGCGACATGGTGCCCGCGGGCACCGCGTTGGTGACCCGTCATATACAGTGAGTCCATCCATCCATCCATCTTCTTCCGCTTAATCCTTTACAGGGTCGCAGGGGGGTTGAAGCCTATTCTTTGGGCCCATGCCGAAAAGCCTCTTTTTGCTCAGATCTATTTTCATGATCCTGTCCATGAAGTAGAATTACGACGCACCTATCCCTCAACCAGTGGTCTCAACGAAGAAGATCCACCAGATGGTCAGCAATAAGCCACTTTCGCATTACGAGTGCGCATGTGCGGCCTATGAGTTCAAAGTTCGCGACTACCAAACATTCCGGTAGCTGCCTTGCTTTTGTATAGAGACAGTACTGTCACACCTGAACAATTGCCGTTTAAAGTCTGCTTCAAGCTTTAAATCGCCATTATGCCAGGTGCACACTGTGCTGTAGTGAAGTGTGGGAAAGGCATGTATCATCTAGAGCGGTAGAAAAAGCAAACAGCATACATGCATGTAACTTTGGGACCAGCATGTGCACATGTCCGCCACCATTCATATATACATTCCCCACGGAACTGAAGGATCCGGACGGACGTAATTGTTGGATTAAAGCAGTAAGTCTGTATTATAACATAATCAAATAGTGTTGTGTATTGTTCAAGTTCTAGCCTAATTGACAAGTCTAAACCCTGAAGTAGTAGGTACGGACAGGCAGGCCTGGATCTAGGATATTGTTCTTTGTATATTGGTAATGAAGCTTGATCTACACACACACACACACACACACACACACACGTAATTAAGGCCATTGATAAGTAGGCTGGTATAAAATAAAATTGCAAATCATTGAAAATGTGTGGTACTTAAACTACAGTAGTATCGACCTATAGATCTAAGTAAGCAGGCTATGCCTTGTAGTGAAATTTACTCAAAATGACAAAACCAAAGTTGAGCTGTCAACCCACTCGCTTACCTTCTTTGTAGTCGTTTTGGAGTCTCGCAAGTAAGGGTGCTTGGTCCTTTGATAACAAAAAAATCTACTATGTCAGCGTACATACAGGGGGGCCATTTTGGCCAATTTCTGCAACGTGGCTGCGAATGCAAGCGCAACTAGTTTATCCTTGCGTTTGCGGGTACAACCAGGAAGACCCCTACGCATACAATATGCTCGTAGATCAGGAACTTTCCATAAATTAAATGTATCGATAGAGCATGTTTGGTAGCCACATTCCCATGATGCTTTGTGCGAGCCGAGATGCGAAAGTCGCTTATAGAATGACAACTGCTGCACATCAGAAAAGATACCATGAAGATAAAACACCTGAGGTTCCAGCAGTACATCGCACCCGTCTGAGACAGGAGGACACCTTTCACCAGCATAGGGTACGACAGACTTTAAAGCACGTTTCTAGGACATTATAGGACGGCCTATGATCTCTGCCTCACCATCATAGCGCATCCTATGAACTCAGGCATCATAGGACGACTCACTATGCCTACATGACGGCAAATGTGTAACCTTGACGAATGCCAGTCTACACTACAAATGTGTAAAATGCCAAGCAAAGCGCTGATTTTTTCCGGGTGCTCCGGTTTCTTGGTTTCTATGGGCATGCACGGGCCTTCCTGAACACGGTCGAAAGCCACTTTTTCAGGATCGTGCCCATGAACTGGAATTACGACGCACCTATCCCTCAGCCAGTGGTCTGAACGAAGAAGAAGACGACCCACCAGATGGAGAGCAATAGAATGAGGAGAACTGCTGCATGTCAGAAAGGATGCCATGAACATAAAACACCTCAGGTTCCAGCAGTACGTCGCAGGCATGACAGTGAACAACACAGCCATCTGAGACAGGAGGAGACCCTTCATTGGTCTGAACGAAGAAGACCCACCAGATGAAGTCTATATGATGGCACATAGAGCACATGACTCCCTACAAGACATATATACGTATATATACACTGCCGTTCAAAAGTTTGGGGTCACCCAGACAATTATTTTGTGTTTTCCATGAAAAGTCGCACTTATTTACCACGAGTTGTAAAATGAATAGAAAATATAGTCAAGACATTGACAAGGTTAGAAATAATGATTTGTATTTGAAATAATTTTTTCCTTCAAACTTTGCTTTCGTCAAAGAATCCTCCATTTGCAGCAATTACAGCATTGCAGACCTAACATGATTGCACAAGGGTTTTCTGATCATCCATTAGCTTTCTGACGCAATGAGCAAACACATTGTACCATTAGAACACTGGAGTGATAGTTGCTGGAAATGGGCCTCTATACACCTATGTAGATATTGCACCAAAAACCAGACATCTGCAGCTAGAATAGTCATTTACCACATTAGCAATGTATAGAGTGCATTTCTGATTAGTTTGAAGTTATCTTCATTGAAAAAAAGTGCTTTTCTTTCAAAAATAAGGAAATTTCGAAGTGACCCCAAACTTTTGAACGGTAATGTGTATATATATATATATATATATATATATATATACACATATACTGTATATACACACACACACAGATAAGCAACATAATGCAGAGTAACAAGCAAGGGCAAACAGCCCCAGATGGCAGGGCAATGCATCCCCTCTACGGGCATGCATGGGTTTCCGGGAGCTGAAATCGGTGGAAGACAGCTCACAACTGGTTGTGTCGACCAATCAAGCGTAGCCTTTGCGTTTTCTCCAGCACACCAATGAGAGTCTTTTTCCTGGAACAGAGCCCTTTGACAGAGTATGAAACCAACAGTCAATCATTTCTGTCACCCCACCTGGTTACACCGCAGCCCTGCACTCAGCGCATCCCCTGATGAGATTCCTTCCAACAAAAATATGGACCAGTGGACACTGGCTGCAACAATAAAGTACTCCCTCCATTTCATTGCCACGAGTGCCACGTAAAACTGTTGTATCTGAGTGCCTCCATTAGCAACAGTAGAGCAGTGGCGTGGGTTGGAATATGGTAAAAGAATTGCGTGACTGTAGCTGTTCATTTGCCCATTTCAGCTTTAGTTTCGGAAGAGCTATGCTCACATTTAGATGTAAAAACAAATACAAGGCATGACAAGCTGAATAAGGCCAACTGTAAATCAAATGACACACTATAATTATGCAATGTGGCATGGTAGTAGGATGAATACAGAAAAGCAACAATCCCACTGTGCTGCTCAAAAGAGTTGCTTTTCCCGTCATTTTATGGTAATTTTGACCAACTAAAAACAATCTGGATAAGCAAAGCACATCTAGGAAATAGTGAAAGAAAAAAGCTCATTTTTTTTCCTCCCTGTGAAATGCCCTGGCCATTTAAAATATACACTCAGGCTAAATGCTTAATGTGCACTTTCCTCCTGAACTACCAGTGTGATGCATCAAAACCAATGTATGTGGTAAGTTTTATGAATGAGCTTGGATCAAAAAATAAATGTCATTGTGTGTATAGATAACATTTATTCTTCCTGCTGATGAGCACTGTCAGCGTGAGCATCACCTGAGTCGAGGGACAAAGAAAGTCGTTCTGCAACCTGTCCAGCAGGTAAAACGAGAGTCAGAAAAAAAGACAAACATGCTCAATGTCACGTTGACTATAACAATTTCAACCAGCCTCACGTACAGTCCAGTCCATTCCCAAGATAAAATGTGGTTAATATGGTCATCATCACAGTGCAAAAATTGAGTCAAAGTGGGATGTCCTTTCTCTGAGGCACTACTGGGCATGATTATGTGTCTACTCATGTTGTTCAGATCTTCTCTCCTAGTTCAAAATCTGGGATAAAACAAGAATTTCTCTCTGACCTTAATTTCCACAAGACTTGAAAATGTTATGCGATTAAAATAATTGAAAAAAAAAATTCTTTGAGTTTCAATGTATAAGAGCATCCAAAAGCTAATCTTGATAAAAATGACCACAGATGGTCATGACATTCCTATTTTGGGACCATACAGAGATTCAAATCGCTCTCAGCAGATAATGATTACGTAATCTGCAAACCAGCAGTCAGACAACACAGATTATCTGGACTACAGTGATTCCATTCTTAGCCAAATCTGGCTTCAAATATTGCCTTGAGTAACAATACAGTACAGCGATTTAAATGACAAAACTACAGTAGAAAAACAATCCAGACAGCCAAAAAACAAACAAAAACAAAAAAACACTCAGGCAACTCAATCATGATGCATCTATGAGGTGTTGTAGTCAACTTCACCTGGGAGTCTGTAATTTCCAAGTTTGGGATCAATAAAGTACATCTATCCATCTATCTAAAACATGCAAGCAGAAAACAGCAGGGTGCAGTTAATGAGGACAAACTGGGAAAGTGCGTAATGTCAGAATTACTCCAAAAAGTGACCACTCCTTGGATCAGATTCATACTGTATCTGTTTGCTTGCCCTGGGCCCATATATAATATCTGTTTATGTCCATCCCATCTGTCGGACTGGGGCAAACAATCCAGCTTCAACATGCTGGTATTACATACGTAAGACAATAATCCAACATACAGTTAGTGTTTTAACATTCAATTTCAGCCTCTTATATAAATTACAGTGTTAGATTAAAAATAAAATCCCTTGAAATCACAAGCATCTGACTTTTAGGCTAAAACAATTGCTTAAAATAAATCCATATGACAACAATTTGTTTAAACTACATTCTCATATCAGTAGTTTATAATCCATCATTTAAAGCCTCTTTAATGCATTAGAAACCTGGAAGTCACCACCACACTGATGCATACACCTAAACACACATGGCGACAAGAAAGCATAGAGGGGCTACTGTGCGTGAGAACCGAGGTTGTGAGTGTCAAACGGGTGCACTGGTTCAGAGACCCCCTTTCAATCCCCCCCATACACACACGCACGCGTGCCTCCTTCTGACGCAAATGAACTGCAAGAGCCTCGTTTACAGAGTGAACGCGGGGGGGCTTGTATGGAGGTCTGTGTCACAATGATGGGTTTGTTGGGGGAGGAAGGCCGTCAGCTCGGGGGAGAAGATTGGGTTGGATAGGGGCCACGCTCTGGCATGCAGATCCTGGCACAGAGGCCTTAACAGATGGCTGCTGAGCAGTGAAGCTGCAGGGAGACTCGCAGTACATTCAGAAACCAGCAAGACGGCAATGAAAGGGACAAAAAGTAGACTTGAAATGCAGGACAAGAGGTGAAGGATGACCAAGTTAATTTAAATCGGTTAGCACTAAAATACGTGCACAATGAGTAGATCAGTACTGCAACATTTCTGTTCACTATGCCCAGATTTAGAGTCGCTCAATGAAGCAGTGGAGTGTTTGTGCGTTTCTTTTTCATCTGATGGTGAAACCCAGTGGATGAAGTGACATCACATATGAGTCCATAAAGGATTTACTGGAATTTTTAGACAAATTTAACTGACACACATACATTACCATCTGGCTGATCTACTGAAGCACAGAGTAAAAAGGAATTTTAACTTTTAGACTTTAGTTTCTTTTGCTTCATTGTATGAGGTGGGAGTTTTGCTCCTGGCAGTTAGCCATTAGCTAGTGTTAACACCCACTGAAAACAACAGTACTCAGACATTTGTATATGCATCAACTTTTTCAGAAATAGAAGATGGGTAGCACTGTGTGTACACCCAATCAGAGATGACACAAAACAGCAGTGCTAATAAATTGTACATTTTGCCATACTGTTGATGCTTGGCACATGGGGCAGCCATCTCCATTTCTTTACTCAATTTCATGTCTGGAAGTAGTAGAGTGGCAACTCCCCCTAAATCTGAACTGTGTCGAGAAATGGAATGCACTATCGATACTTTGGCTTTTCTGAAAGCCAAGTAGGAAGTAGTAAAAAGTGGTAAACCTATATTTAATCAGTTTTTACACAAAAATTAGTGAGCGTGCCTGGTAGGTAAACACCTAAATAAAACAACCATAAAACAACTCCTTCCCATTGTAAACACACTCAGATCTAATCCTCAGAAGACAGCTTTTTAGATTTTTTTTTTTCCATCCAGTATGTTGCATTTGTCATCATCAGTTTAGAGATTTCACAAACGTGCCAGTCCAGGAAGTCAACAAAACCATGGACACTGGCTTTTTTTGCCTTGTACTTTTGTCCCCCTGTCAGATAATAAAAACTCAGTGCAGACTGAACCCACATACAATTGTGACTGTTCCTAGCTTCAATTGTTTTGGGCCTCAGCTACTAGCATGACAAATAAGTCATCACTTTAAAGTGTGCACTGGTGTGCGATCTTCACAATGTTGCCCATCGTAGATGATGCCAATAAAAACCCTTGTGTACTGCGGAGTCACTTGACCTGGCAGTGAATAACAGTGTTCCTACTGCTGACAAAACCCCGGTGATGGTGATTTCTGTGGCATTTTTTAGCTACATGGAAAGTTGCTTTACGAGTAGTAATACAGCTAACAGTTTAAAGGATTTAATCTGACAGATATTTCTTGGATAAGCTATGGGACCTAAAAAGTAATGTTAAAATACTAATCTTTACATTTGAGAAACACAAACAAGAGTACATTATCCCTATTGTAAAATGCACACAAAAGCACAACAGAAGAGCCAAATGTATATTGTTAAAATATTAAAACACTCACTTCATAAAGAAATACACTGCCTTTATATAGTTATGCAGTAAAATGGATTGCACTTCACAGGTAATATTAAGTAGTCCAATAGGCCCCATCTTCAGTTCTCTAAAGCCCCTTTCAAACTACCTCAGTAATCCAGGAAAACAGTAAGATCCAGGTTCCCTTTGTTGTCTGAATAGTTATCCAGGCTACTTGACCCAAGCTAAATGCCTCTGTACGTGATATGAGTCAGTGGTCACCTCACCTGACGTGAACAGGACAACACGGATAAACGCAAAATAAAGTAGGAGTCATAGCCACATCCCAGCAACAAAGTGGAAATGAATCTGAAGGCTGACATTCTGACAGATTATGAATTTTGAAGCTGCAGCAGACAACTGGGTGTACCACAATTACACAAATATCACAGCAGCTGAGAGTGAAAAGTTTAAGAGCATCACGTTTCAATCCCCCTGGAGACTACAGCAACTCCGACTGTCTCCAGCTGCTGTCGAAACGAGACCAGCCCATCCTGGAACAAAACATTGCTTTGCCCTGGTGCAATCTCTCTGTTTTAGCCCACAGAGACATGCATGGTGAAACCCTCCACTCTGCGCTTGTTCAGACATCCTGGTTCACCCCGCATTAGCATGTACCGTGTGATCCTCTGATCTTTTTTCTTACATGACAGTCCCTTCCAAAAAGAACTTGTCCTGCTTTGTGTAGTGCTGGACACAAAAAGTGACACAAAAAGTGACACAAACACTGTGATGTCACTTCATCCCCAGCAAATAAGTGCAAGCGTTCATGCACGCGCGCACACACACCCACCATCTCTTTATGGATGAGAGCTATTCAGTGCCAATATGAAAAAATGGCCAGTAATTATGTAAAATGTTGGGTGCATTTTATAACCCTGTCCATCAAGGAGGACAAAGAGCAGCAACAACTGAGCAATACAGATCAGTATATTCCAATCAACCACTTATCTGTGCTGATGATGCACCAATTGTAGTTTTAAAGTAGCTTAAGAGAAAGCTGGATTTATGCACCTGTGTTGACATGATGCAGCAGTGTCAAAGCAATAGTGACGCAATACCCCCCGTGTTGCCCAATGTGCACCTCTCCCGAGATGGAGAGACAGACGTTGGCGACAGACGTTGGCGACACAGGCCGCAAGAGCTGTGACTGGTCTGCTTCGTCCCCTCCTTCACATTTCCTGGTTTTTGTCTCTGCTCCACTCTGCTCGTTCACCGCAACACTTCTTCCAAAGTAAACTAGATAAACAACAATCTCAATTCAAAAGAATATTGAGGAAGTTAAGCAGAGAAAGCATTTGTATGTCCTAACCCCAGTAATTACAGAGATTGTCAAATGACGGCAGTGGTTGAATGTATTGTAACTTTTTTCCCCTTCTGTTGCAGCCACTATAAGAAAGGTTGCTTTTTAGAACATTGATTAGCTCCAATTCCATCACAGTCTGCTTCTGTTTGTTATTTAATGAACAAAAACACACAAATGCAAGTCACTCTACTCATCAGCAGAAACCCGTTTTGGCAATGAAACAACACATTCAAACCAGCACAAAAACAAAAAAAAAAACCCCCACCGCAGATCACTGTATAAATGACGCATGTCAACAATGCCGTTGACAGGATGCAGGTGCATAAATCCACTTTAACCAAGCACACCTTCAATGCCTCACTGGCTCATTCAGAAAACCTTCACCCAATCAAATCAGGTGCTTCAGCTCAGAGCAGGCTGAAGACCATCCCAGATCGTGGTTCAGACATTTTTTTTATAAGTTGTAAAATTCCCCATTGTGGGACTAATAAAGGCTTATTTTATCTTAAAAACAAATGTTTTTAGTCTTTAAAACTGCATACATATGTCCTGGAGGATGTCAAAACATTAAATTAATTCTCCACAAAATGCACAACATGGGTCTTTTCAAGTATATAGCTTTTACGTAACCATCAAAATTACAGCAGATTCCTTTCTGCCTTTCTACTAAATAGTCTAACAATTCTAGTTCTAACTAGTCAGCTTTTGTGGATTTAATGACAATGGTCTACTGTAACGATTAAAACCTTGACAGATCTTGTGGGAGAAAAAAAAGTGCTGCCATAGCACACAATAGAAGCTCTCAAATTTTAAGCCTCACATCCACCTACATACACGGATCAAACACTACTGCACAAAAATACCATTTTCTGAAGTTCAAGTAATGATAAAATCCAAACTTTTAACCTGCAGAACAGTTCAGTCCGAGCACTCCCAACATGCCAACAGTGTCCTGTGTGACTGCCCAGACACTTGGTGCCGCTTCCTGTTCAAGCTGATAAATCCCCGAGCAGCAGAGAAGTGAAAGGGAGGGAAGCCTGGACTAATCCCAGGCCTGCCATAAGGTCTACTGCCAGCTAGCATTACTACACACTCACTCTGGTGTTACAGTTAGTCTCCGCTTACCTTTTCATCTTTGCTTCTGAAGAGCACTTCCATGGGCTCAGATATCCGGGTTAGCAAAGGGAAGTTGATGAAGTCACAACATCAAGGGTAAACGAGACCTGCTCAGAGCGAGCATGAGCACTTGCTGCATGTCCTTATCAGCTTAATTCAACAGACTGCAAGTGAGGATCTGGCTGACAAGGTCAGAGACTGACTTACACCACTCACACCTCCCAGCTGAGCTTACCTGCATATACTATAAACAAAGGTGGCAAATCACATGACTAGTGTGATGACCAGTCACAAAATAAACTTGAAGAAAAATTACTTTCATTATTTCTCAGATCAAACTGTTTTGCAAGGTTACTTTGACATCTTGTCAAGTTTCATATTTTTATAAAGGTCTGAATGGTTTATGGCCAAAATACATTTCAGATCTTCTGCTTCATTATGAACCCTCGAGCCCTCAGGTCGTCAGGGTCACCGTCTGTGCCCAGAGTTAGAGCCAAACATGGTGAGGCAGCATTCAGTTTTTATGCTCCTCACATATGGAAAAAACTCCCAGAAAGCATCAGGGCTGCTGAAACTCTGAGCCGCTTTAAATCGAGTTTAAAAAGCTTCCCATTTGCTGTTGCCTTTCAGTAGAACAATTGTTAGTCTCTCACAATACACTAACTTTTATTTCTTGCACTTTTCTGTCTTATTCCATTTTATCTTGTTTCTGTTTCTTTTTTTAGTTTGATTTAAATTCTTATGTATAACTCTTGCAACTTTCTGTAATGCTTTACATAAAACATTAAAGTACTTTAAACAGTCTTGTACACGAAATGTGCTATATAAATAAACTTGCCTTGCGTTTCACTTTCCTTCTTATGATGAATTCCTCCCGAGTTCATTTTCTGATTAAACTGATATTGTGTCTCCACATCAGCACAGGCAATACACCAAGTAAGAGCCCACACTGGCAGTCCTAAGTGTTGTACTGTCCCAACAGAAGACACTGCACACACCAGCGTGACGCACATTGCAAAGACCCAAAACGTCAAAGTCCTGGTAAATCCCAATGTTTGAGATCTAATTCACTTAATACTGAAAATTACCAATCACAATTTCAACTCAACATTTACCAACCGTGTTTTTCCTTCATTTTCTCCCATACTGCTAAATTACAATAAGATCCATAAGTATTGGGACACTGACAAATTTTGTTATTTTAGCCATTTACCAAAACATATTTCTCATTCACTCATGTGGATACCCTGTAATTTCCCCACTGTGGGACTAAAAGGAATCTAAATCTAAATACCAATGACACCGCACAGGACACAGACTGAAACACACCTATATAGACAAACGGGATAGTCACTCCAATACAGTCCAGCTGGAGAGAGTAATCAAGACAATGGCTGAAACAGATGACAGGACGGGGCTACACGCACACAATCACCAACAGAGGACACACAGAACATAACAGGATTAAGGACAAAGCGGGGATAAATACAAAAATAAAAACCACAACTGGGACCTGCACAAGAACAGAAAACGCTCACAAAATAAATTCCAAACCAAAGATGACGGGAATAATGATCATCATCACATCATCATAGAGTTCATGAACTCTATGTACAGCATGAGTCTATATCCCACAATAACACATCCCAGTAGAATCACAGTTCACACTGCTACACTTATTGACAACCTGTTTGTTAATATTATTGATAAGAAAATAGAAAGTGGATTATTGATAAATGATATAAGTGACCACTTGCCAACCTTTGCACTTATCCATGGCCACACGGGGGCCAATACAGAAAAATTTTTAAAATCATTCAGATACAAATCACAAAATGCAATCAGTTCTTTTAAAGAGGACTTGCTGAAGCAAGACTGGACAGAAGTCTATGTATCAGATGTAAATGAAGCCTATGACACATTTAAACATTGTTACCACTCTTTATGAAAAAAAATTGTCCATTAGTAAAGAAAAAGCTTAAACATAAATTTGCCGATAAGCCATGGTTAACCAAAGGATTACAAAAGACGTGTAAAAAGAAAAATTTATTATATAAAGCTTTCCTAAAGAAAAGGACAAAAGAAGCAGAGCAGTGGTATAAAACATACAAAAATAAGTTAACATTTTGGCAGCACATGGGGAGAGCAATATTGTGTAACATCTTAGACAAGAACAAGAGCAGAGGTTCCCTGGTGAGATAACAGGGAGGTGTGAAGGATGAATGCAGTGTGACCTTTTGTGTGTTAGAAACTTCTAGAGGAATGGTAAAGGATTAAGGAAGTGAATGCAATGTGACCTTTTGTGTGTTAGAAGCTTCTAGAGGAATGCCATAGTATTTAAGAGAAGAGTCTTTGCTGAGATGTTTTTCTGTCTGTGCTTCTTGTGTGAGATGTGTAATAAATCGTCTGAGCCAAATCCGCCTTGTTATTTACACGCTCCACAACATATATAATAAGATGTAGTAAGAGACTATTACAGTAAAGAACTGGAGAAAAAGAGCCAATATTAAAAATATATGGACAATACTTAACAGTATTCTTTGAAATAAAAACAGAAATACAAGCTACCCAACCGATTTTTCAAAAAAATAAAACGACTCGGTGTGAATGGAGCTTCACCAGCAGATGAATTTAATAACTTTTTTGTTAACATTGGTCCTAATTTAGCTCAAGAAATACCCATTACGGCGCCTACAGGTGATACAATAAGCAAAAACACTGCTATAAAAGACTCCATTTTCATAAAGAACACAGACGAGAGAGACGTCATTGAAATTGTTAAATCGTTTAAAAGTAAAACATCTACGGACTGTGATGGTATTGACATGCTCTTGGTCAAAACTATTAGTGAATGCTTAGTGAAACCACTGACATATCTGTAACCTGTCTCTCCAAACAGGTATACAGTGATCCCTCGCTACTTCGCGCTTCACCTTTCGCGCCCTCAGTGCATCGCGGATTTTTCAAAAATATTCATCAAAAATTCAAAATTGAGAAATAATGGGCGGGCGCTAGCAGAAGGCAGGGAGACTACATTAGACCATCACGTGTCAACACGGAGAGCAGCACAACTCTCTGTTCGCTGTTGTCGTGTTGGCTGGGCTCGGAAATCTCGCAAGCTGATTGGCCGAGACGTTTCACCCCGCAAGCCGATTGGCCGAGACGTCTCACCCACCTCCTCTCCCTGCCAAGCACCCATGAAGGGAAGAAAGACCGCATTCATTGCTTTTTATCGCTCGTGTTACTTAGTCTCGCCGCGTGGAACTTTTTGCTGTTCTCTTGTGCCATTTTGTGCGAAATAGTCTTCCCGTCGAGGCACTACGCCGCCTCCTGCAGCTTCAGCTCTATCGGAAGCTGCCCTCGCTGATCCTGCGCCTCCAGCACCTCACGATGAGGCGTCACCTGAGGAGCAGTAAAGCTCTCATTAACCTGTGCAGTAAATCATTTTCATCTTGAGTTACGTATCTTGTTATAAGAATAAAAGAGTTCTAAAAACATATTTATGTATACTTTGTTTACATCTAAGTATGTATGTACACGTACACACACACACACACACGTATCATATGAGAGAGAGAGAGTGAGAGAATGAACGTACGTATTGTTTATGGATGACGTCATTGGGGTGACGCTACTTCGCGGTTTTTCACTTTTCGCGGTCGGTTCTGGAACCCATTAACCGCGATAAGTGAGGGATCACTGTATTTCCAAATGCAATGAAAATAGCTAAAGTAATTCTGATATACAAGATGGGTGACAGAGGGGAATTCTCAAACTATAGACCAATTTCACTATTGCCACAATTTTCCAAGATGCTTGAAAAAATATTCTATGAGAGAATTGACAACTTCATACTGAAGAATAATTTATTGTGTGAGCAGCAATATGGGTTCAGACACAAGAGGACAACTGCATTTGCTCTAATGGAATTTATAGAAAAAATATCAACTGCCATTGAAAATAAAGAGTATTCAGTTGGGGTATTCCTGGATCTTAAAAAAGCATTTGATACAGTGGATCATAATTTATTATTAAAGAAACTACAAAATTGTGGTATTAGAGGGGTAGCACTGTCCTGGTTATGTAGTTACTTAAAGAAGAGATATCAGTATGTATGTGTTGGTAACAAAAACTCCGTTACTAAAGGTTACTTGTGGAGTCCCACAGGGTTCAGTTTTGGGGACATTGTTACTCAATATGTATATAAATGATATATGTAAAGTTTCAGAAAAAATGGACTTAATATTGTTTGCCGATGACACTATTATGCAGTGGAAGCAATTTGGAACAACTTTTGGATACACTCTGAAAGGAATTAGGAAAGCTTAAACTGTGGTTTGACTCAAATTAACACTCAATTTAAGTAAGACAAAATTTATAATTTTTAACAACCATCACAACAACTTAGTATCTAAACTCAGTGTAAATGATGTAGAGATTGAAAGGGTATCTGAAACTAAATTTCTTGGAGTAATAATTGATAAACTGTGTTGGAAGTCACATATTAATTATATTAAAGGTAAAATATCCAAATCAATTGCAATACTACACAGAGTGAAATATTTGCTGAATCAACCCACACTATATACCTTGTATCATTCATTAATACTCCCATACATGACATATTGTACTGAAGTATGGGGAAATACATATAAAACAAACATATCCAGTCTTTATGCTTCAGAAGAGAGCTATTAGAATAATAAACAAAGCTGCTTACAGGGAACCAACAAACCCACTTTTTCTTAAATTAAAAGCTCTCAAGTTGAAAGATCTGGTTGATTTTAAAACTGCAGTAATAATGTTTAAAGTGAAGAATCTATCACTGCCCGCAAATATCCAGAAGTTGTTCCAAATAAGGGAGAAACAATATCATTTCAGAGGAACATGTATATTTCAAAAACCTTCAGTGAGAACTACCACCAAGCAACACTTTCATTGCAAGGAGTCAAGATTATGGAACGATTTTGGACCTGAATTAAAATCATGTACAACACTTGGACAATTTAAACAAAAACTAAAGGAAGAAATACTCCAAACATATATACAAGATGACATGTAAAATCACATAAGGATTGTCATATCCAGTCTGCGTTGTGTTGTAGCTTAGTTTTGTCACATTTTGTCTTAGCTTTGTTCTGAATTGTAATCGCTCTTGTTTTGTTTTTCTTTTGAATTCTTGGATGGAATATGGGTGGGCACTATATGCTGCGGCTTCAGCCATCACCCATTTCGGATAACTTACAGTGGGGGGAAAAAAGTATTTAGTCAGCCACCAATTGTGCAAGTTCTCCCACTTAAAAGATGAGGAGTCTCCAATTTTCATCATAGGTATACCTCAACTATGAGAGACAAAATGAGAAAAAAAAAAAATCCAGAAAATCACATTGAAGGATTTTTAATGAATTAATTGGTAAATTCCTCGGTAAAATAAGTATTTGGTCAATAACAAAAGTTCATCTCAATACTTTGTTATATACCCTTTGTTGGCAATGACAGAGGTCAAACGTTTTATGTAAGTCTTCACAAGGTTTTCACACACTGTTGCTGGTATTTTGGCCCATTCCTCCATGCAGATCTCCTCTAGAGCAGTGATGTTTTGGGGCTGTCGCAGGGCAACACGGACCTTCAACTCCCTCCAAAGATTTTCTATGGGGTTGAGATCTGGAGACTGGCTAGGCCACTCCAGGACCTTGAAATGTTTCTTACGAAGCCACTCCTTCATTGCCCGGGCGGTGTGTTTGGGATCATTGTCATGCTGAAAGACCCAGCCACGTTTCATCTTCAATGCCCTTGCTGATGGAAGGAGGTTTTCACTCAAAATCTCATGATACATGGCCCCATTCATTCTTTCCTTTACACGGATCAGTCGTCCTGGTCCCTTTGCAGAAAAACAGCCCCAAAGTATGATGTTTTCACCCCCATGCTTCACAGTAGGTATGGTGTTCTTTCTCCTCCAAACACGACAAGTTGAGCTTTTACCAAAAAGTTCTATTTTGGTTTCATCTGACCATATGACATTCTCCCAATCCTCTTCTGGATCATCCAAATGCTCTCTAGCAAACTTCAGACAGGCCTGAACATGTACTGGCTTAAGGAGGGGGACACGTCTGGCACTGCAGGATTTGAGTCCCTGGCGGCGTACTGTGTTACTGATGTAGCCTTTGTTACTTTGGCCCCAGCTCTCTGCAGGTCATTCACTAGGTCCCCCCGTGTGGTTCTGGGATTTTTGCTCACCGTTCTCGTGATCATTTTGACCCCACGGGGTGAGATCTTGCATGGAGCCCCAGATCGAAGGAGATTATCAGTGGTCTTGTATGTCTTCCATTTTCTAATAATTCCTCCCACACTTGATTTCTTCACACCAAGCTGCTTACCTATTGCAGATTCAGTCTTCCCAGCCTGGTGCAGGTCTACAATTTTGTTTCTGGTGTCCTTTGACAGCTCTTTGGTCTTGGCCATAGTGGAGTTTGGAGTCTGACTGTTTGAGGTTGTGGACAGGTGTCTTTTATACTGATAATGAGTTCAAACAGGTGCCATTAATACAGGTAACGAGTGGAGGACAGAGGAGCCTCTTAAAGAAGAAGTTACATGTCTGTGAGAGCCAGAAATCTTGCTTGTTTGTAGGTGACCAAATACTTATTTTACCAATGAATTTACCAATTAATTAAAAATCCTTCAATGTGATTTTCTGGATTTTTTTTTTTTTCCTCATTTTGTCTCATAGTTGAGGTATACCTATGATGAAAATTGGAGACCTCTCTCATCTTTTAAGTGGGAGAACATGCACAATTGGTGGCTGACAAAACTTTTTTGCCCCACTGTATGTTGAACTGTATAATCAGAGGAGTTATTGTCTAATTTGACCTTGGATTTTTCCCCCCTTTGTTATATTATTCAGTTTCTTTTAATCTGTACTTTTAATCTATCCGAAATAAAGATTCATTCATTCATTCATTCATTCATAGCAGTCTGTTGTGGGCGACAATGACAATTTCATTTAGGTCTGATCAGATTCCTCCACACAGCTCTGTCCTTAGCCTTCTGCTGCCAGGAACTTTCGTCTATATCCAACTTCTTCAAGTTTCTTTTTACAGTGTCTTTAAATCTGAGCCTTGATCTACCCTGATTGCGTTTGCCCTTGCATAACTGAGTAGAGTAACTGCCGAGGGAGATGCTGGTGGTCCATCCTCTCAACATGTCCGAGTCATCTCAGGTTCGTCTGTATTAGCATGTCCTTTATTGATGGTAGACCAGCTCGTTTCAACACTTCTGTGTTGGTTATCTCATCTTTCCATGAGATGTTCATTAGGGTTCGAAGGTGTCTCATGTACGCGTGGGGTTTCTTTACCTGCACTCTGTAGACAGTCCAAGTTTCAGCACCGTACAATAGAGTAGCCAGTACTGTCGCTCTGTACACTTTGCATTTCACACGGACAGACACATGTCGATTGTTCTACAGTCTCTCCCTCAAGTTTCCAAACACAGCCTTTGTGTCTTTGAAGGCTACCTCAAGCATGGCTGCCAGATATAGCGAGAAGAGTGTAGGCGCCAGCACACACCCTTGTTTCACCCCGTTGCTTACTGAAAAGTCTTTAGATACTGAACCACTCATTGCCACGTTTGCTTGCATACGTGTATGGAGTGCCTCGATCTGGCTGACAAACTTCTCTGTACAGCCATATTTCTTGGGTACCTGCCAAAGTCCTTGTCGCGAAACAGTATCAAAGGCTTTACTGAAGTCTATGAAGACTACATAAAGTGGCATGTTCTGTTCGATACACTTTTCTTGAACCCGTTTCAAGCAGAAAATCATGTCCATTGTGCTTCTTCCACTTCTAAAGCCGCACTGGGTTTCCGGTAGTACATTCTGCAAGATGTGTTCAAGTCTGTTCAGTAGTACACGTAAGAATCTTACCAATTCCATCCCTTCCTGGAGCTTTACCATCCTGTGTTGTCCTGATAGCTGCCATTAGTTCATCAAAATTTGGTGGTTCATCCAGACTTGATACAGCTGGTCGCTGCACTAGAGCTCTTTAGCCTCTTCAGTGAGATCTCCAGGGTTGTTTAGTAGTTGGTCAAAGTGGTCTGCAAATCTGTCCAGGATCTTGTCTTTCTCCTGCAAAACCGTTTCACCATCCATAGCCTTTAGTTGGATCAATCCTCTTAGTTTAGGGCCGTAGATTTCTCTCAAACCTGTGAAGAATGTTTTCATGTCCTTCCTGTCTGCTGCAGTTTGAAGTTGCTCTGCTTTTTCATCCCACCAGTTCAGGTTCCTTTATTTGAACCCGTAGGTAGATTTGTTTTGCAGTCTGGTGACATCCATATTTACAAGCCACAAATTACATTCAACATAGACACAAACACAGGCACACATGAAGCTTACTATAAACATGATAAAAAATACTCAAGGCTCCATCAATCAGGGTATAAAAAGACAAAGAGATGGGAGAAAAACCAGAGGAAAGAGAGAAGGGTCATATTAAAAGTTAAAAACTAGTCAAAGAGATTAAAAACTCAAAGGTCTAAAACCCAATAACATATTTAGAACCCAAGTAACAACCACAAAAATAAGTAAATATAAAATGGAGTTAATAAATAGGTACCTAAATTATGTGCAATATATTGTTACAGCTTGTTCAACTCTGACAGCAGCAGGAACAAAGCTGTTTTTGTAGCGCTGGGTTTTACTTTTTGGGACAGCAAACCTCCGTCTTGAGGGAAGAAGCTGAAAGTTGCAGTGCAAATGGAGGTAGCCATCCTCTGTACTTGTCTGGTGTACAGGGATGTCAGAATCAGCTGTGACTCACCAAGCAAACGACTGGACCATCTAACTACCTGATCCAAGGATTTCCTGTTTCAGTTTTATCTGACCAAACCATGACACTAAAGAAAAGGATAAAACAGATTCAATAAAAGCCTGATAAAACATTGTCATTATGGTTCGGTCAATTTGGAAGCGTACAAGTTTTCTCAAGCAATGCAAATGTTGCTGACCCTTTTTGCACACCCTTTCACAGTTCTCTTCAAAGTTTAAATTACTATCAATAATCGTCCCAAGATATTTGTAGGATTGTACACATTCAGTGGTCTGGCCTTTTAGTACGGTGACTTTGTGCCTGGGAGTTTTCCTCCTAAAGTCAATAATCATGTCTTTAGTTTTTGTCGTATTCAGCTGCAGGTAGGAATCCTCACACCAGTGAACAAAATTATCAACTACTGGGCCGTGGCCACTCTCACCATCCTGGAGGAGACTGACAATAACGGAGTCATCAGCATACTTTATGTGTCTGTTGTCATGTCTGCTCCGACACATGTTTGTGTACAGGATGAAGAGTAGTGGTGACACACACCCCTGAGGACAGCCAGTAGAAGAGCACTTTAGGTCAGACAATGTACCATTGACCCTTACTCTCTGCATCCTGTTGGTTAAGAAATCCAGAATCCAACCCACCAGGTTATTGCTCAAATCAAACTGTTGCAGGAGCCTTTCAACTAAGATATGAGGTTGGATTGCATTAAAGGTGGAGGAAAAGTCCACAAATAAAAGCCTGGCATGTGTCCCATTAAAATCCAGATGTTTAAAAAGCATGTTAAACAGAGTGACAGTGGCATTCTCCACTCTGTGAGGCCTATAGGCAAACTGCAGAGGATCCAATGAATGCTCAGTCTGCTTTAGGACCTCACATCTGACCAGTTGGACTTCATCTCTCTGGTGTACTTCTGTAGCTCACTCTGAGCCTTTGAGTATTTCTTCTTCTTCGACCTTGTGTTACACTGTAGGTTTTCCTGCCTAGCTGTATTCCTCGCTTCTAGTAGTTTCTTCAGGTATTTATCATGCTCAAACCAATCTTGATGTTTCCTCTCAGGGTGGCCTAATACATCACTCGCAGTCTGATACACCGTATCCTTCAGTGTTGCCCATTTCTCTTCAGTGTCATTCTCTGAGTTGTTGCTGTCCCAGTCTTTCAAGTTTTCATCCATTTCCTGTGTAAGTTCTTCCTGCTTCTTTTGGCCTTTCAGTGCACTAGTGTTTAGCTTCCGTGGTGGCTTCGCACCAGTCCCGCAGTGCTGTTTTCGTCTCCAAATCCTTAATCTAGATCTCAGCATAACATGATCAATACCACAGTCCGCGCCTCTCATTGCTCTGGTGTCCAATACATCCCTTATGTCTCTCTGCCTTACTATGATGTAGTCCAGTCCTTCTCGAATAGTGGGGCCGATGCCGGGGGGGCGCATGTGATCCCGGGGAACATGCTTTTTTTGCCGTACTAGAATAAAGTGTAATTGCACATCCACTACAGTAGGTGGCAGTGGCGCCCTCATTGTCAGAGTGTGCACAGGGAGCATTAGCTCTATGGTGAAGAGTTTTTTGCACCGTGCTTGCGCACACACAGCACAAAGCAGGAGATATGAAGTGCAGTGAACAAACCCTCAAGAGACACCATGGAAAAATATCTAACAGTGATGAAAAGAAAGGCGGAGAGAGACGGCGATAATGAGAAACAAAAGTCTCTTGAAAGCCAAGACGAGGAAATATGACGAAGCATATGTAGCGCTTGGTTTCACTGTGACTACGGTGGGAGACAAGGAAAGACCGGTGTGTTTACTGTGTCTAAAAATGTTGGCAGCGGACAGCATGAAGCCAAATAAATTAAGGCGTCACTTAAAGACATTACACCCCAGTCACGCGGATAAGCCGCTTGAGTTTTTTCAGCGAAAACGTGATGAATATTGCCAACAATCATCCTGCTTTGTGAATGCTACTTCAGTAAACCAGTGAACATAGTTAGCATCATATAAGGTGGCGTACCAAATAACTCAGTGCAAAAAAACCCACACCATAGCAGAGGAGCTGATATTGCCTGCAGCATTAGACATGGTTTCTGTCATGCTGGATGACGCAAGTGCTGCAAAAATAACAACTATCCCTCTGTCCTATGACACTGTCGCCAGAAGTATAAATGACATTGCCAACGATCTTAAAGAACAGCTGGTAGATAAACTCAAAGACAAACATTTTGCCTTACAATTTGATGAAGCAACTGACAGCAACAAAGACTGTTTATTGCTTATGTACGTTTTGACATGACATGCTCCCTGTGTGAGGATCTAGTTTTTGTAAACATGTCAGAGACAGAGCCACAGCTTAAGAGCTATTCAAAAAAAAAATATTTATAGCTTAAATAAGGATTTAATTTTTTTGAATTTCAGGCAAACTGATGCACTTTAAATCTTCTGTTACAGACTAAAAAACAATGTTAATAAAGTTATTCTTTGTTGTAAGTTGATCTACATCTTTTTCCTTTTTTGTTTTCTTTAATGTTAATATGGATACAACGTTATGCAGAGGTGTACTTATAACAATTTGCATTATTTATAGTTGCGGAGGAGAGTGGGGGGGCGCGAAATGTTTTCATCGTCCTAGAGGGGGCGTGACAGGAAATAATTGAGAAGCACTGATGTAGTCTAACAAGTGCCAGTGTTTGGATCTTGGATGCATCCATGTCTTCTTGTGTGTGTCCTTGTGTTTAGAGTGCTGGTTATCACAAGGTTGTACTCTGAACATAGTGCAAGTAGAAGTTCTCCATTAGCATTGCACTTGCCTACTCCATGACTGCCTAGCACTCCTTTCCATTTCTCAGTGTCCGAACCAACTCTGGCATTAAAATCTCCAATGAGTATCAACCTGTCAGTCGGTACACGCATGATAATCTCACGTAAATCACTGTAGAACTCTTCCTTCACCTCCTCTGTGTTAGTCATTGTTGGGGCATATACACTAATGAGTGTGGCATACATCTTCCGCTGTAGTTGGAGTCTCAGTCATTATCCTGTCGTTGATTCGCACCGGTTCCTCATCAAGCATTGCTGCTATCTCCTTTCTAACTGCAAAGCCCACTCCTGCGTCTCTCCTTTCTTGAGTTGATTTCCCACTCCAAAAGAAGATGTACCCATGGTCTTCCAAGCTATCATATCCAGGCAATCTTGTTTCCATAAGTGCAGCTATGTCTACATTGTACCTGTCCATTTCCAGGGCCACAAGCGTGGTCTGTCTTTCTGGGCGCTGTGATGTTCTGTCCAACAGAGTGCGTACATTCCATTCTGCTACACACAAGGCTGCTGTTTTCCTCTTCTTTTGTTTTCCTGCTCCTAGCTTACTTTTCGCTGCCTGTTGGAGTGTGAACAGATCAGCGCAGACCTTGTAAGCCCGGGCGACGCCCAAGCCGGTATGAGTTGCTTTCTGATTGACCATTTCATGAAACTGCTTACAAAGTATTTCAGTACCGCTAGCTTTTGCTGGATTAACAGCACATTCTTGGCAGATAACGGTATTATCAGTGGCAAGGACAAGACAAACTGAATCCAGCATCTGTTGCAGTGACTGACCAGATGATGGTCAGTCATCTGGGACGGCAAACCATGATGTTTTTTTTTTTTTTTTTTAATCTCTGCTCTTTGTGTAGTGCATGTCACGATGCACCAACTGGCACAGTCCACCACAGACCTTGCAACAGATGTGTTTGTCTGCCAGGATGTCCAGTCTCACCCCGTGTAACTGGGAGTGGTCCACAACAGACCTGTGGCAGATATTGTTTTTAGTTCTGTCAGGATACCCCGTTTCACCCTCCACGCCCTCTATAGGGCAGGGATGCCGGTTGAGTCGCCGACAGCCCGACCCATGCCAGGTAGTATCGATTTTCATGGTTAGCCGGTAGCAAGCAAGCCAATGCCTGACTTGACCCAAAAAAAAAAAAAAAAAAAAAAAAAAAAAGGGTGTGTGTGTCTCAGTTAAAAGCTGTCAATTTTTGACCAAATGGTGGAATTTTATGGGTAAGAAGCTGCAACTTTAGCAAAAAGACAAAAAAAGGTAAATTTCCAACTGTTTACAACCTAAAATGCTGAACATTTAAGATCTGAGTATAATGCTGCAAATTTAAGCTTTTTTTAATACTGCAAATTCAAGGGTACGAAAAGTTATAAATTCATGAGGAAAAAGCTACAAAATTATGAATAATAAAAAGCTGCAAATTTTCAAGTAAGAAGCTGCACATTTCTGAGTAAAATGGCTGCAACTCGTCAGGAAAATCGTGCAAATTTATGAGAAAAATCCTCACATCTACAAAAGAATGTTTCTCATTTACATGGAAAATGGATGTGATAAATTGGCGTGTGTTGGCCATTTTTTTTAAATGACAGCCGTGAGGAGGAACTTAACGGTGGTGTTCAGTGGTGTTAAATCCTGCAGATCTGCACTAATCAGCAGGAAAAAGGAGAAGAAGAAGAGGAATAGGTGATCCACAGCAGCAGAAATAATCCAGTTAACCCAGGAGGAGTAAACACATGACACCCAACAGATCACCCCCCCCCCCCCATGACATCAGTGGGAACAGCTGGTACAAACTTCACACCTCTGTCCATTTACATGTTCCCTTCTGAGGACAATTCAAACGGAGCTGCTGCTGAGATGGAAACCAAAGGGTTAAAGGGTGATGTGGCTTTAACAGCAGCACTGATAACCCCCCCCCCCGCAAACTAACCTGCTGGGCAGGAACTCAACTCCTCAGACCTGTTAACACAATTTTAACAACAAAAGAACATACAGAAGAACAAAGACTCCCTTTGATTCAACAGGATAACGGGGTGAATTTTCTGGTCTGTGAATGAACAGATCAGCCATGAGTGTTTCACGGAGTCACTTATTGAATTATAATGGTTAATCTAAGTCACAATTTCTGGAAAACTTCAGGGGAAACTTAAACCCATGACACATTGTTTTAAATTTTGCTGATTTGTTTTTTCTGCTTCTCTTCCAGTCCTTATGGCCACTTTGACTGCTTTGAGTTTTTAAAACATCATTTTAAGAATAATGTTAATGGACTTAAAGTACATTTCTAACTACACCATATCATACAATATGCCGTTTAACATACAATTTCATTTGATCACATTTAGATCTTAATTCAAACAAGCAGAGTATTTGCAACCAACTCAATTAAGACTTGAACTAAAAACAATCAATCTGAATACAACTGGGAGCATTTAAGAATAAAAATCTTTGGATTCCTTAATGAAGTTCTGCCTGCAGATCACCTGCACTCAAACATTTCAAGTACCACTCATGGGACGGACCAGATTCCATACAAAAATGTTAAAATTTTACTTTGGCTTCGTCTTTAAGGGGTTGCTGTTCCAGTTAAAAGTCTCAAATGTTGAAGAGTCCACCTTTGTATAAAATGGCCAAGTCAGTATACCACAAAAGGCTCAAAGTCGCCAAGATAATCCAAAGGTTAAACCGGCTGTTAGTGTCATTTAAGCCCTGCATGGCTTCGACAACGTGGAACCGGCATTTCACTTTGAAACGGATGGCAGTGAGTTATTGCAAATGAGCAAGTTTAAAACATACATAACACTAAAGTTAAGAGTATTGCAAGAAGGAAAACAGATACAGAACATAAACCCATGATACAAATAAGTACAAAGAAACAAAGAAATAAACTCAAAGTGAAGTGGGCATGACCCTATGGTCATCTCCCAGTCCATGACACGTACAGTAATAAGGCATAAAGAATGTTAACCTTGACCTTTTGACCCCAAACCCATAGTCAGGTCAGGATCCCAAGGTGAACCTGTGTACCAAGTTTGGTGATGCTAGCTTTCTTTGTTATTGAGATGTAGTTTATAAGCCATTTTGATGTTCACCTTTGACCTTGTAATCCCCAAACCATAATCACACTTCAGGGTCACAGGGTGAACCTGTATACCAGATTTTGGAGGCCCTAGCTTTACTCGTTTTATAGTAATAGTAAATTTATCATTTACCATAGTGCAACTGGAATGTTAACTTTGCCCTTTGACCCCTAGCCCCTAAAGCCATAGTCAGATCAGGGTGCAAGTTGTCCAAGATTAGACAACTACTGTATTGATTTGAAATGCCGACATCCTTAAGGTAGCTACTGTGTTTAGACGATTTAGGGAAAATCTGACCTCAAGGTCGTCCAATGAGAGTGAAATTGCAATATGTGCATCAGAGTATATCAAACCATGGTACAAAGTTTCAAAACAGCTGGAACAAAACTGCAGGAGGAGTTGATTTCACAAAAGTGGGACAGACGGACGGACGGACTGACCCATAACATAACCCCCCTTTGGGCTTCAACCAGTGGGGGATAAATATGAACATTTTATTTATGGTAATGTTCATCCAGCCATCTTCTACTGCTTAATCGTTTTTGGGTCACGAGGAACTGGAGCCTATTCCAGCATCTTTGGGCGAGAGGCAGGGCACACCCTGGACAGATTGCCAGTCAGTCCATCGCAGGGCCAACACAGAGAGACAGACATCCATTCACTCTCACATTCATACCCAAGGACAACTTAGAATCCCCAGTTGATGCCAATTAACCGAAAGCAGACACAGGGAGAACATGCAAACTCCACACAGAAGGGTCATCAATGTTCAGGAGTGGGATCAAAACCACAAAACTTACTGTGCTGCCACAATGCTAACGACTGCTCCAATTTGTCCAATTACTTTTGAGCCCCTGAAATGATTTTTTTTTAAATGCTTGTAATTCCTAAGCCACAACTCCAATTTGGATGTGAATCAGCGTTTCCTCTGGCAACATTTCTTGGTGGTGGCCTGCCTTGCCAGAAATTTTACCACCATGGCAAGGAGATATGAATTTATTAAGAAAAATAAATGAAGCAATGACTTTCCGCAAGCATGCACATGAACAACGGGAGTGGCAGTCATCCGCGCCGAGTTTAGAAGCGCCCCGCCCACGCGAGCTTTCCAGTCAGCAGCAGTGTCTCGCTAAGCACGACTGTCTGACATAAACATGAGTTTGTTAAAGTACTTTAAACACCGGGGGGGGGGGGGGGGGATCAGAAGAGGTATGTAAGCACTGGAGGCATTTATTATGGTTTTAACCTACTAGAAACGGGAGCAATAATGGAAGAGTCGCTTAGCTAAGAGATGTGGTTAGAATTCATATGCAGCCAGCTTCAAATGAAGGGAAAGGCAAGTGGGACTGATGAATTGCCGAGTATATATTTCACTAGCCACTACAATATTAAGCTGTGTTCCCCATTATGTACCTGACAAGTTAAGATGACCGAAATTCACGTCGTCAATGACTAATCAGTCAGCAGTCTTCACACAAACTAAATGTATGTTTGCATTTCAAAATAAGGGCGTCTTGGTCTTCGTCTTGGCGTCTTGGTGGTGAGATTTCTAAAAAACTATAAATATATAGAAATATTAACAGAAATAATGACATCCAATTTTATTAATATTTTTTTCTTTGTAATCGGAGTTAAATTATTGTTCTGTTCTGACTGCAAAGTTATGGTCAAAAATATAAAATGTTAAGGAAAAAATTAAAAAATACCACAGTCTGTTTCAAATTTATTTAAAAAAAAAAACTAATTTTATTTTAAAAAACAGAAAAATAAGCCATAAAATAATCCACAAATTTATAATAAAGTTTCAAATGTACAAGAAAAATCAATTTTATAAGAGGAAATTACAAATTTGAGGAAAATTGTTGCAAATTTCGATAAATTTACAGAGAAAAGTAGAAAACAGAAAATTGTTATAAATTTTGGAGAAAAACCTCAAACCTTCAAGAATGAAGTCATTACTCAACTTTTAAGTGGGTGCTCTTTGTACCCTTAACTAGAAATTTTTGGTTGCCTCCTTTAATTTACACAGCACTTGAGATTTTCTAACCTGTTTGTATACCACCATAGACAGAGAGAGAACCTGAATTAGACAGAGCTCAGAGAGGGCAAAATTAGACAGAAGAGAGGAGCCAAGGAGAGGAAAGGGTCCAGGAGAGGTGAGTGCAGAGGAAGGAGAGAAGGGTGACACCAGTAAAAAGTCCAAACACAGGACGTCTGGGTGGGACCCCAACTGGACCAATATTCCAACATTCAAGCCTTGGTTGTACAATACTTCAAACTGTAAGTTCCATATGCACGGCAGTGGCTCAAGAGGTAAAGCGGGTCGTCCAATAACCGGACGGTTGGCGGTTCGAATCCCGCTCTCCCCAGATATCCTGCCGTTTTGCCCTGGGCAAGACACTTTACCCACCTTGCCTCCAGTGTCCATAACACTGGGTATGAATGTGTATAAATGTTCGGTGGTGGCCAAAGAGGCCATTGGCCCGGATTGGCAGCCACGTTTCTGTCAGCCTGCCCCAGGGCAGCTGTGGCTACAGTAGTAGCTTGCCATTGTCTGTCTGGATTGAATGAATAATGTATCTATAAAAAGCGTCTGTGTCTATGATAAAGCGCTATATAAATCTGATGCATTATTATTATTATTTGCAAAGTTACTGTGCAAAATTAAAAAAGAAATAGTCCAAAATTAACATTCATACATGTGTTTTCTGCCCCCCCCCCCGCCGGAAAAATATGTTTCCACCGCACCAAGGTCTTTAAGCCAGAGGAAACACTGAATACCCTCAAATTAAAGCCAAGATTCTGCACTTTAAGCCCATATTGATTATATAACTATCTTGAATGTTTTAGTATACAGCTAAAACAACAAAACTTGCATCAGTGTTCAAATACTTATTGATCCAACTGTATGCATCCTCATTTTAACATGGTGAAAAACAATGAGGTCAAAGCAAGCGACATGAACTTAAAAACACGCGATTCAGACAATTTGAAATGCCTTTCTGCAATCTTGAATTTTTACTTAAACCTTTCCTGGGTTCACAAATGTGTGTGAACCCAGAAAAGGCAATTTTTAACTTGGCATATTGTTTTTCAGAGAGAAATTGAAGCTCATTCAGAAAACCTTACAAGTTTGGGGAGAACATGTATGCGCCATGTGAAACGCCACATGACTTCCCACGCTGAGAACCAATAACACCAACATCTACATCATGATTATGAGAAACTCTCTTCAATTCGGTCATCTCAAGTGCACTGCAGCCCCCAGCCTAACTTCTGGTTAATTTTTTTTGCTAGACAGCCAATTAGAAGAAAAAAAAGGAGTTAAAAACATAATTCTTGTATACAGAGGATGAAGTGAAGGGCTGCAGTCTTTAATGAAAAATCATAATTGTTTTGAAAAGTGAATATTGCAAAGTTAACATAAGAGATAAGGACCAGTACTGATAGAGCCATTTCAAGTCACAAAGACCACTCAAAGTACTAAACTCGTAGCTACACCAACCCTCTATTTGAAGGGCCCATCATTGTGGGCGGAAACCAGCCTTCCCAGAGTAAACCCACACAGCACAGGGAGACTATGTATACCGCACACAGGAAGGTTCCCACAACTGCCAGCCTGGGGATTCAAACCTGGAGCCTTCTAGCTGTGAGGCAACAGTGCTAACCATTGTACTACCATGCTGTCCAAAGGATAATAGACATGAATAGAGTTTTATAACATTTAACAGAAGCAGTGCAAACAAATCAAAAATGATTCATATTTTGCTCACATTCAAGGAAGAAAGTCACTGTACAAAGTATGAATACATGAAGTTTAAAATGAATGACTAAAAATGGCTGCATAGATGGCGATAACAGTCCAATTAAATCATGTATATTACATTTAATGGTTCAACAAAAGAACTGGTCAGTTAGCTTGCGATTCACATGACATTCATGATGAAGTAAATTCAGCTGAAAAGGTACAAACCATAACAAATACAGCATTACATTGCCATTCATCACTCTATTGTCAGTGAAAATACAAGATATTGAGACTATCGTAAACAGCTTTATTGAATATTGTTTGAGTTACATATGTGCATTTTGTAGAAAAAGTTACACTGCACAGCACCAGTCTAAAAATATTTGATTTTTTAAAAAACAAAATGCATTACATTTCTGGAGGAACACATTGAAGTATTAAAGGCAATAGCCTGAATTACCTGATGAGATACATAAACTTCAAACTCTGTATCCATCTATAAATGCAACAAATCTCCGTCTGTGTGTGTTCCTCACATCTCCCAAACCGTTCGTCAGACTGGCCTCAGATTTTATAAGTGCTTTGCTGAGGTTACGAGGGTGTGCATCCCTGAGTATGGAGTTTCTCAGTGAAAATATGTAATTTTTATTAATAAAAGTTTAGCCACCACTCCGTTTCTTCATGCTCTGGCTTCTAGAAGTGTGGGTGGGGTTTCGGATTGACTCCGTACTGACTGGATAATATGCAGCATCGCAACCAGTCACCAGAGTGCTCCGTCAACAAAACAAGGAAGTGAAAAGTGACAAATTTTACCAGAAAAAGAGAATACTGACGATTTATTGCTTAAAAAAAATTATACTATAATGTTGCCGTGATTGCGTAGCTCTAAAGGATAATTCGGCACATCGTTGGCTGAAATGCAAAACCTATCTGCAGGATTTTCTGATTTGCGGATTTCACTTTGGATGATGAGAACAAGGAAGACTGCTCATATCTGTCTGTAAGATAGTCCCGCCCTTTATTGTGACAGAAAATTATTCTGACGAAGAAAAAAAAAAAAAAAAGGCATAGCATTCTACAAGAAAAAGGTTTTTTTTTTTTTTTTTTAAGTTTTCTCAAAAAAGTGCATTTTTTAGGTGGAAGGTTTTGCGTTTCAGCCATCGATATGTGGAGAACACTAGGTGCGCATGGGAGGCAGTTGGACCAGCTTATCGCAGTCCTTCCCAGGAAGCCAAGCCCAGCCTGCCCAATTAACGGGACTCAACTGCTGCTTCACTTCTACTTCACCCGTGTGCCACCGCTGTTCTTTGCGGCACCGCGGGTTCAACATGGCACTCCTCCCGGTGCACGGCTATCTAAAAATTAAAAGTTAATAATACTAAGAAGACTATTTAATATTATTTATTCTAATAAAGAAGCATATCAAAATATGGTGTGAAACTAAAAAATATTTAAAAGAACCACATTTACTGTCACAATTTAGCCCAATATGGGGTAATCAATATTTTAAACCAGGGAGAGCGGATGCTGTATTTAAAGTATGGAATTTAAAGGGGATTCAAAAGATTCAAGATTTATATCTGTCATGTTCAGATAATGTCTTTTGAAGAGCTGAGGATCAAATTTAATCTTAATAGAACACATTTTTTTTTAAATATCTTCAGCTTAGGAACTTTATTTGATCAAATCAAAACAATGCTCTCACTCGACCTATTTATTCATCCTTGGAAAAAATTTTGACGAAAGATAGTAAGAGAAAGGGTATTATTTCAGAGTTTTATAATTCATTGACACCACCTTCAAGTGAAAACTCACAAAAGATTGAATTATTGGAAAGAAGACCTGCAAATTGAAATTTCAGAGGAACAATGGGAATTGGCTTGTACAGAAGCTCAAACCAAATCAATAAATGTATGTCTTAAATTGATACATTTTAAATGGTTAATGCGGATGTATGTTACACCGGAGGAATTAAATAGATAACAAAAACATACCAGATACGTGCACAAAATGTATGGAAAGTAAAGGAACCTTATTTCATTGTGTATGGGAATGTAGGAAAATTAGAATGTTTTGGGAAGAGGTGAGGATAACAATTGAAAAAATAATTTCAAAACAAATCATATTGAATCCTAAATTGTTTTTGTTGGGTCTGTATCCAGAAAAGCATAATTTTAATAAAAGTGAAAGAACATTCATAGACCTCAGTTTGCTTAATGCCAAAAAATGTATTGCACTACTGTGGAAAAAGACTCAGACCAGTTGTGACTCAGTGGTTAAGACAGATGTTAACAAACCTTCCACTAGAAAGAATAACATACTGAAATCAAAGGAAATTGTGTTTGAGAATATATGGAGACCTTTCATTGATTATGTAAAGAATTTAAACATAACTTTTGAAGAAGAAGGTGAATAATGTGTGTGGACCTTGTAAATTCCAAACTGGTGAATGTATAATATGTATACTTATGTAATGGATTGCCTAGACTAAACAGAGGAGCATTGTTGAAGACCTGTTCTTGTTAGTGGTTGTTGGTGTTTTTTTTAGTATTTTTTTTTTATTATTACTTTAGTGTTAGTGTTTGATTGTTTGTGTTGTGTTTGCAAAAAAAGGTTCAATAAAAATATTGTGGAAAAAAAAAAATACTACCATGATTGTGGAGTGGATTAGCCAGAACAATTCCATATCATATGCGGACACATATGCACGCTTTGACTAAACAACGACGTGACAAAAACCGCCCAAATAATGAAATAAATCATTTTTTAATTTACTGACAAATGGGCAACACACTGATGCAACAGTTGCAGCCAAACGGGTCATTCTGCTGAGTATATTAATGTTGGGTGTTTTGTACTTAAAATATTGCTAAAATATAAAAGGATGCACTACAATGGGTCTTAAATATTTGTAAGTGTATCCTGTTATAGTACTACATGAGTTTAATGACGACAGACTATAACAGGGGTCACCAACATGGTGCCCGTGGGCACCAGGTCGCCTGCAGCGACTGCATGAGTCACCCGTGAGTAGGGGTGGGTTCAACAGATCGATACAATGATCTGGATCGATCCACGTTTGACTGAGCCGATACTGATCCGCAAAATCCGCGGATCAATCTTTTAATATAATGCCTTAACGTCTGTGAAGGTCTGCCAAGTCTGATTGGGTCGAAACCGGGTCAGTGAGCCAGGAACAGCAGCAAAGAACCAAAAACACCCGGCGCATTAACGGAGCTAACATCTAACAAGCTAACGGATATGCTAGGTCTTCTTCTGTGGTGTTAAAATGGTTCTCATCTGGCAGGAGTTCCCTGCAGCACATGTGGAGTTGTTAACGTGCGTGTCTTAATTTATCAACAAATGCCACCGTAAAGACAGTCCTCAACAGCTTCCGAATATTTTTCATAAAGCGGGGATAAACGGTTTTGTACTACGTGCAGCGCTGAGTTAGAACATAAAGTAGACTATTGATAAACACTTCAAAACGCACGGAGACTGGCTGAAACTCGTAATCAGAGGAAGACTTGGAGTGGCTGAGATTGTAAGTAAAATATTTGTTTTAACATTTGTGTCGTAAATTAATTTATCCGGTATGATGGCGCTTTCTTTTACAAACTATGGATATAGTAGTTAACTGTTAAGCGCTGTGAATAAATGCAGAATAAGGGTATATTTTATGAGATTGTGCACTTCTAGCACTTAAGTGAGAGATTTGAAGATGATAAATCACAATAAAAGAAAATGACAGAATTAATAAAGGTTGCAGCACAAGCCATTTTTAATCAATAGAAATAAACTGAAATGAACAAGTCTTCCCAGGAAATGAATTGAACCCCTTTTCAAAAATTGAAAGTTAATCTGTAGTTAAAATATAAACAATACAAAATAAGAGAAACTAAATTATTAAACCCTACTGTGGTGTGGGGATTTAAAAATATTTGACCGAGCAGTTGGACCGGGATCTGGCAAAGCGCCGATGGTTTAGCATCCAGTGTGACGAGTCCATGGACAGCAGCAGTACAGCGCAACTGATCTTCATTTGGACAGTGTTTGATGATTTCTCTACAAAAGGAGAACTCCTGACACTACTGCCTCTTAACCCTCTAACTGCCCTAGGCGCAGTGTGGCACCTGGTGAAACGCAAGGCCCCTAGTGGTCAAGAGTGGTAAAAAATTTTTTTTTGTCAAAATAGTTCAGATTTCCAAGGCTATAACTTGAAAGTTACAAGAGATAATGGCTTACTCAATTAGAAAGATGTAGAATATGATCCAAAGTTTCAGATAGGAATAAATTTATGTATGTAATTTGCATGTCGTGGCAGCTATATAAATTACATAACTCAGTCAAAAGTGGACTTTGGACACATTTACACAAAGAATGGTCAAATTTTTTTGACGTCGATTTGTCTACAGGGGTATGTTTTTATCTATTCTTCAAAGTATATGAACCAGAAGAAAAAAAAAATGTAAAAAAAAAACCCCATTTCTCTTACCTGTTGCCGGGGGGAGGGGGGGCTCACCCACCCACGTGACCGGTCCGTTTTTGTCCCGTTTGTCGTGTTCAGCCATTTCCACCATGTACCACATCTACAAACTTATGATTACCCCACGTGAATTTCGTTTGTATTATGCAGCCATTTTTTTCCCTGTTTGGTACATTATTCCTGTGGGAATCCATGCCGCTCGTGGGCGCCACCATCTTGGTAATGTGAGCTCAGTTTTTCGTCCATCGCAGTCGATGTAACGCGTTCTTAGTAATTTACACCCGCTTCCACATCTACAAACTCTTGTGATTATCTCACGTGAATTTTGTTTGTATTACGTGGCCATTTTCCCCATTTCATGTAGTTTCCATCATCATCGCTGCCGTGATGACCGATCATGGCAGCATCCACACTGGGGTGTGAGCTCAAAGCGGAAAAATGAAGAAGAATGAGGATTTCTTCTTTGCTATATTCCATGTCAGCCATGTTCCTTCAGCTCGTGTCTGCCACCTTCTAAAATGTCAGATCAATACAGATTAGTACAAATTCTCAGTATAGCCGGTGGACATCAATAAGTTGACACGTGCAGTTACTGCGCTGTGCCACTGGGGGCGCGCAACCCATCCATACTATGCGGGCAGTTAGAGGGTTAAAACAACTCCAAGGGGAGTAGAAATCTATAATGCGGTGCAGGAGTTTTTAGCGGAGAAAAAGGTACCATTGGAAAAGCTGGTATCAGTGACTACAGATGGGGCTCCTGCTATGACCGAGCGACATGCAGGATTCATCGTGCACTGTAAAGGTGACAGACGTCCCACAATTCCTGCATTACCACTGCATCATTCATCAGCAGGCCATATGTGCAAAAGTGACTGGAGTTGAGCATGTGATGATTCCAGTCATGAAAATCAAACTGCATCCGCTCCAAACCCAAACAACACAGGATACTCAAGGTGCTATTGGAGGAGCCATCAGCTGAATATGGTGATCTTTTATTATACACAGAAAACCGATGGCTCAGCAGGGGATGAGTTTTGCAGCATTTTTTTGTCATTTCATGTGAAATCAAAGTGGTCATGCAATCCAAAGGCAAAGACGTCTCACTGCTGGAGGACCCTGAGTGGATATTTGACCTTGCATTTTTAACGGACATCACCGGGAAACTAAACCTTTTGACCTGTGAGCTGCAAGGCAAAGGTAAAACTGTTGCTGTCATGATAAGTGCTGTAAATGCATTTAAAGCCAAGATGAACATTTTCTCTGTGCAATTACAGAGAAAAAATGTGCTGCACTTTCCCTCCGTGCAGTCAGTGCTAAAAGACCATGCTTGTGCATTTGAGACTTTTGACAAAGTTGCAGAAAAGTACTCAAGAGTTTGAGAACAGGTTTTGTGACTGCAATCAGCTTGAGCCATACGTGTCATTCATTTCCAGTCCCTTCATGCAAGTGGACGCAACATGCACTGCTGAACAACTAAGCGCAACATTCAACTTGGATGCTCGACAGCTGGAGATTGAAACTGTAACACTGCAAAACGACCTCCACCTCAAAGCCTAGCAGGCTGCACCAAACTTGATGCCTTATGGACACAGAAAAGTACAATGGTATATCCACAGCAACTATGAAGATTGCCAGCCCGTTTGGTTCAACCCATCGCTGACGCTGAATCAGCCTTTTCTGACATGAACTTCATCAAAAACAAACAGAACATGCCTCACATTGATGCACATCTGCAAGACTCACTCAGAGTTGCAGTGTCAAGTTACACTCCAGATTACAGCATGCAGGCTACCCACGAACTGAAACAGACCAGATGATTGTAGTGGCATGGCAAGATTAAATTTAAATGTTAAAAAAAAAAATTGTTTCAAATATTTTCATGAAGTGTGAGATAATTTTGCTAAAATGCTGTAGATTTGGTGATTACTACAAAATGCAATAAGATGTAAAAATTTGAAAGAGTTGATTTTTGTAGTCTTACATAATTGATAACTTGTACAAACATGGTTCAAAATTTGTTAAAAATGGGACATGAAGATTTCCTACAAAATGTTGCATGAGTGATCATTTGAAAATGAGACATTTACAGAGATTAGAAACAGTGTATGTTGAAATGTATCCGTTTCCTACCTTGTCAAATCCTTTTTAATAATTATTGTGGGAATTTATTAATGTGATCAGTACTCATAGATGAATATCAGTAATCAATAATATATAAACTTAAATGGTGCAACTTTTTTTTTTTTTCTTCATGTGTATGAAATGGTAGCCCTTCGTAGTACTCGGCACCCTTGAAGTAGCCCTCAGTTTCAGAAAGGTTGGTGACCCCTGGACTATAAACTACACATAAATTTAAACAATTATGACTGAACAACCCCCATTCTCCAAAGTGCAAGATACAACACTTATAAGTCATAAAAGATCACACAAAAGACCACACAAATAAGTCTGACAAATAAACAAGGGTTCTTAAACAGTCCTGAATACTGGATGTCCCATTCATTTTCAGTAGCCATGTTTACACGGACGCAAGTAACCGGATTAAAAGCCTTATCGGAATAAAAATGCTTCATGTAAACATGCCAATCTGAATATTCTGACCCAATCACACTCATTCAGATCAAAATTTCCTTCCGATTGAGATGGGTGGGTAATGCAGATTGTTAATCCGATTGGTGCCCATATAAACACTTATTCCAAAGTTTGGGTAGAAAATATGTTTACTGCGCATGTCTGTACGTCAGCCACACATTGACGTGACGCATTTCTGCCTTTACAGCAGCTAGCGGAAGACATGGCGGGAGTAAAACAACTGGTCTATCATCCTGCTGTCTCCCTCTGTTCGTCATATGCAGAAGTATGTACTGCTGGACTTGTAGCTTCATTACGGAGACCAGCAGAAGCAAAAGTACAGTCTGAATAACACACTACAGGTCCATTTCAAAAAGAGAAAGACATGAAGTGGGGTTTGTTAACATGAATGAATGAATCATTATTTCGGATAGATCAGATTAAAAAAAGGAACAGAATAATATAACAAAGGGGGGAAAAAAATCCAACAAGGTAAAATTAAACAATAACTCCTCGGATTATACAATTCAACAAGTTATCCAAAATGGGTGATGGCTGAATCTGCAGCTTATATTGCCCACCTACACACATGGACAAAATTGTTGGTACCCCTCTGTTAATGAAAGAAAAACCCACAATGGTCACAGAAATAACTTGAATCTGGCAAAAGTGGTAATGAATAAAAATTCTGTGAAAACCAGAATGCTTTTGAATTGTGGTTCAACAGAATTATTTTAAAAAACAAACTCATGAAACAGGCCTGGACAAAAATGATGGTACCCTTAACTTAATATTTTGTTGTACAACCTTTTGAGGTATTCACTGCAATCAAACGATTTCTGTAACCGTCAATGAGACTTCTGCACCTCTCAGCAGGTATTTTGGCCCACTCATCAGCAAACTGCTCCAGTTGTCTCAGACTTGAAGGGTGCCTTCTCCAGACGGCATGTTTCAGCTCCTTCCACAGATGTTCAATAGGATTTAGATCAGGGCTCATAGAAGGCCACTTTAGAATAGTCCAATGTTTCGCTCTTAGCCATTCTTGGGTGTTTTTAGCTGTGTGTTTTGGGTCATTATCCTGTTGCAAGACCCATGACCTGCAACTGAGACCAAGCTGTCTGACACTGGGCAGCACATTTCTCTCTAGAATACCTTGATAGTCTTGAGATTTCATTGTACCCTGCACAGATTCAAGACACCCTGTGCCAGATGCAGCAAAGCAGCCCCAGAACATAACAGAACCTCCTCCATGTTTCACAGTAGGGACAGTGTTCTTTTCTTTTTTTCATTTTTGTGTCTGAAGATAGCGCTGATGTGCCTTGCCAAAAAGTTTCAGTTTTGTCTCGTCTGTCCATAGGACATTCTCCCAGAAGCTTTGTGGCTTGTCAACATGCAGTTTGGCAAATTCCAGTCTGGCTTTTTTATGATTTGTTTTCAACAGTGGTGTCCTCCTTGGTCGTCTCCCATGCAGTCCACTTTGGCTCAAACAACGACAGATGGTGCGATCTGACACCGATGTACCTTGACCTTGGAGTTCACCATGAATGTGTTTAGATGTTGTTCTGGGCTCTTTTGTTACCATTCGTATTATCAGTCTCCTCCTGCGGCCACGTCCAGGGAGGTTGGCTACAGTCCCGTGGATCTTAAATTTCTGAATAATATGTGCAACTGTAGTCACAGGAACATCAAGCTGCTTGGAGATGGTCTTATAGCCTTTACCTTTAACATACTTGTCTATAATTTTCTTACTAAACTCCTGAGACAACTCTCTCCTTTGCTTCCCCTGGTCCATGTTTAGTGTGGTCACCAAACAGCTCAGTGACTACTTGTCACCCTTTAAATAGGCTGACTGATTACAAGTTTGTAGACACCTGTGATGTTAATTAGAGGACACTTCTTGGTTGAACATGTCCCTATGGTCACATTATTTTCGATGTTTTCTAGGGGTACCATCATTTTTGTCCAGGCCTGTTTCATGAGTTTGTTTTTTAAAGTAATTCTGTTGAACCACAATTCAAAAACCATGAGAAACCTCAAAACCATCTCGGGGCTCCAGAATACCTCCCCCCAGGCCACGGGGGGCAGGGAGTGGGCGAACAACCTGAATCTGTTTTTCAATAGATTTGACCAACCGCCCTCCCCCCTGTCTGCACAACAACCACTGCTGCCTCTAAGAAATCAAGTCCTGCTACCCACTCCCCACTCCACCGACACCCCCCCCACTCCCAACACACAGCCCCCCATCCTGACCCTGACCAAGACCCAGGTGAGGACGGAGCTGAGGAAGATCAAGGCGAGGAAGGCGTCGGGACCGGACGGCATCAGCGCAAAGCTCCTCAAGTCCTGTGCAGACCAGCTGTGTGGGATTGTGACGTATATCTTCAACATGAGCCTGAAACTGGGGAGGGTACCACAGCTGTGGAAAACATCTTGTGTGGTACCTGTACCAAAAACTTCCCACCCCAAAGACCTGAACAGCTTCAGACCGGTGGCCTTGACGTCCCACTTGATGAAGACCCTGGAGAGACTGCTCCTTGCTCATCTCCGCCCCCTGGTGGAACCAGCGATGGATCCACTCCAGTTCGCCTACCAGCATGGCATTGGGGTGGAGGATGCGGTGATCTTCCTCCTTCACCGTTCTCTGTCCCACCTGGAGAAGCCCGGGAATATGGTGAGGATCATGTTCTTTGACTTCTCCAGTGCTTTCAACACCATCCAACCGATGATCCTGAAGGACAAGCTGCTGCGCGCAGGGGTGGACCAGCACCTGTCATCATGGATCCTGGACTACCTCACGAACCGGCCTCAGTTTGTGAGAACCCGGGACTGTGTTTCCGACACGATCATCAGTAGCACGGGGGCCCCCCAGGGAACGGTGCTGGCTCCCTTCTTGTTCACTCTTTATACTGCGGACTTCTCACACAACACAACACATTGCCATCTACAGAAGTTCTCTGATGACTCTGCGATCGTTGGTCTCATCTCCAGCGGAGATGAAGCTGAGTACAGAGGGCTTATCCAGGACTTTGTGGACTGGTGCCATCGGAACTGCCTCCAGATCAACGCGAGGAAAACTAAGGAGCTGGTGGTGGACTGCCGCAGGCATGGGCAGCCCCTCACAGCACCAGTAAATATACAGGGAACAGACATCGAGATGGTGACATCCTACAAGTACCTGGGTATTCATCTGAACAATAAACTAGACTGGTCACACAATACTGACGCACTCTACAAGAAGGGACAGCGCAGGCTGTTCCTGCTGAGGAGACTCAGGTCTTTTGGTGTACAAGGGGCGCTGCTGAAGTCATTCTATGACACGGTGGTGGCATCGGCCATCACTTTTGGAGTGGTCTGCTGGGGCAGTGGCATTGCTGCGGCCGGTGGGGGGAGACTGAACAAGCTGATTAGGAGGGCTGGCTCTGTCCTGGGGCAACGCCTTGATCCGATGGAGGGGATGGGAGGGAGAGGGACGGTGGCTAAACTGTCATCTCTGCTGGAGTCCGGGTTCCACCCTATGCGGGACATGCTGGATGCACTGGGGGGCTCATTTGGCAGCGGACTGCGTCGTCCCGGGTGCGCGGCCGAGAGGTTTCGTAGGTCCTTCCTGCCAACGGCTGTCAGACTGTACAGCCTGGGCGGGGCTGCTCGCAGAGATAGCAAAAAGACGTAACAAACTAATAGTTTTTTGAATGCAAAAGATGCAATAGACTTACACAATGGTCCTCTCCGGCATACAACTAGGAACATACCGGTCGCTATGGAGGGTGGGAATATGTATGGGCACATGATCATACCATGTAGGATGACTAAATGGACGGTTATGCCGTTTCATCCCACCTAGCAACAATGCTCTGCACTGTGTGTGTTTATATATTTACATATTTATTCCATCTAGCTACAATGCTCTGCACTGGGTGTGTTTATATTTATATATCTATATATTTATTCCATCTAGCTACAATGCTCCGCACTGTGTTTTTATATATCTACATATTATTCCATCTAGCTACATTGCTCCGCACTGTGTGTGTTTATATACTTGCATATTTATTCCACCTAGCTGCAATGCTCCATACTGTGGGTGTTTATATATTTACATATTTATTCCATCTAGCTACAATGCTCTGCACTGTGTGTTCATATATTCATATATTTATTCCATCCAGCTACAATGCTCTGCACTGTGTGTCTGTGTGTGTGTGTGTGTATATATATATTTTATAGTAATATGTACATATGTATATTAGCTGCTCTTGCTTGCTTGTTTTTTCTTGCCTTCTGATTGTTGCTCTGAGTGTTGCTATCCCTGTGCTGTTGCAATCCTGGAATTTCCCCGTTGTGGGACTAATAAAGGCTTATCTTATCTTATCTTAAAAGCACTGTCTGATTTTCATTGGTTAATTTTCATAGACTTTATTTATTACCACTTTTGTCAGATTCAAGTTATTTCTGTGACCATTGTGGGTTTTTCTTTCATTAACAGAGGGGTACCAATAATTTTGTCCATGGCTGTTCCATCTAAGAATTCAAAAGGAAAATAAAAGTGATTACAAATCAGAACAAAGCCAAGACAAAACGTGACAAAAAACTAAGCAACAGCACAACACAGACTATGTGATTTTACATGTCGTTTTGTATACATGTTTTGAGTATTTCTTCCTTTATTTTTGGTTTAAAATGTCCAAGCATTGTACATGATTTTAATTCAGGTCCAAAAGCGTTCCACAGTGACTCCTTGCACTGAAACACAGTGTTGCTTGGTGGTAGTTCTCACTGAAGGTTTTTGAAATATACATGTTCCTCTGAAATGATATTGTTTCTCCCTTATTTGGAACAACTTTTGGATATTTACGGGCAGTGATAGATTCTTCATTTTAAACATTATTACTGCAGTTTTAAAGGCAGCCAGATCTTTCAACTTGAGAGCTTTTAATTTAAGAAAAAGTGGGTTTGTTGATTCCCTGTAAGCAGCTTTGTTTATTATTCTAATAGCTCTCTTCTGAAGCATAAAGACTGGATATATGTTTGTTTTATATGTATTTTCCCCATACTTCAGTACAATATGTCATGTATGGGAGTATTAATGAATGATACAAAGTATATAGTGTGGGTTGATTCAGCAAATATCGGAAGTTGCCTCTTCTACCATTTCCGGAATGTCGGATAATTGTGCGCATGTCAAAATGATTTAGGCTGCGTGTCCACCAAACGTGTTTTTTCAGCTCTGAGCGGCCATTTTCTATTCATTCTCTATGTAGTCCAGCATTTACAGTGCCGAGCGCCCATGGCACTGAAATGCTCTCTGTGGCGGGTTGATTCAACCCCCCCACAACACACAGGACAGTCAGCTCTCTTCTCTTGGTTTTTCCCGCTGCACTACTGAGATGTAATGTGCCATGCATGTATGGTGATGCGATGTGCCATGCATGTATGGTGATGCAATGTGCCATGCATGTATGGTGATGCAATGTGCCATGCATGTATGGTGATGCAATGTGCCATGCATGTATGGTGATGCAATGTGCCATGCATGTATGGTGATGCAATGTGCCATGCATGTATGGTGATGCAATGTGCCATGCATGTATGGTGATGCAATGTGCCATGCATGTATAGTGTTCATGCGTCCTGTCCTTACTGTGACCTAGAGGCTGAGATCAATATGTAGATGTGCCTTGTAACCTCTTTGTCCTACACCTGGAGCAGAGACTAGCAAATCTGCCTATTGTTATGTAGGTCTTTCAAATGCAAATATCTCATGCCTGTTCTGCAGTCCCTTTGATCAGACCAACTGCTGTGAATCTGCTTTGATGTATTGTTTGAGTTGGGTATAAATACTGCACAGGTTCTGTAACTCGCTCTCTCATTCTGATTCTGCAACTGCTGCTGCAGGACACAGACTGTGTCCTTCTCAGAGCCGCTTGGGCTCGCTCCTGGCGCGCATGCATGGCGCCGGGAGCGGAGCTCGTGACGGCGGTATGATATAATAAACTTCACTTAAACCACAGCATTCGCTGCTTATTTTTTATCATCCGCCGCACTCTCGACACTGGCCGTTTTTTTGTAGCGGCGCTCAGAGTTGAAAAAAGTTCAACTTTTCAGAGACTGCAGCTGAGCTTGTCAATGTCAGACCTTAAGCAGCCAATCAGAACTGCTGCGTGGGCGGGACATAGGACGCCAGTACTCGTCTGTGCTCAGACTCCTGCTTTCTGTGTCATCATATTTTACATCCAGAGCTGCTAGAAAACGTTTCCTGTCCATTGTTATTTAGAGACTGCTATTAAAAAATCTGTAGAAAGTCTGACAATAGGAAAAGTGGGAGTGATGAGCTGAGAGTGACAAGCTGTTGCTGGGATACAGGGCACAGCCCCCCCCCCCCCCCCACAAGAGCGCTACTGAAGCGGATGATAAAATAAAGGCAGCGATGAGAGTTTTAAGCAGGTTTATTAAATCATACCGCCTTCACGGGAACATCCGCCCCAGCCCAAGTATGAGCAGACTGGAGTGGCGTTCCTCAGGCTCTCAGGCAAAGAGAGACAGTGTGTGTGTCAGCAGCAGTTGAAGGAATCAGAGCAATGAGAGAATGAACATGAAAATCAGCTTATATACTGAGCTCAGACAATACATCAAAGACATTCACAGCAGTCGATCTGGGCATTTGCATATGAGAGGCACAGACAGTACAGGATGCATGAACACAATGCATGAGTGGGACATTAACATCACAGCAGTGAAACCATGCATGAATGGCAGATTACTTCACAGCATGCAGCGGAAAAAACCAGAAGAGCGAGCTGTCTGTCCCAGTCTGTTGTGGGGGTTGCCACACTACACACAAACGCTGAAAAAAAAAAAAAAAAAAAAAAAAAATGCTCAGGGCGGTCGGGCGACAAAAAGCACATTTGGTGGACATGCAGCCTTAGTCCATTCAAACTTGTGACACATGGAAACGCACGTCCTAATCGGATCAACTTTTTCATGATCCATGTAAACAGTAAAGATCTGAATTGTAATCAGATTGAAGAAATTTTGCACATGCAACCGTGGCTAATGATTCTGTAATTAATATTCACACAATCAAATCTTACGTGTTCAGTCCCTTTTATATTTGTCAAAGTCTAACATGTGGGATTGCCGACACCTCTTCGTATCCCACTTTCAAACACAGCCTACATTTGGGCCTGTAAAGCCTAATTGGGCTACCCGTTTTCAGACAAGAATACTTGCTTTCTATGGGCATGCACCAGTTGCAACAATGTGTCAAAACAAAATGCTCTTAATTCTTTCTACTCCCACTCAGGAACCGGTTACCCTCTGGTCTCCCATCCCCCTCCCTCTCTCGGGCACTCACTCAGGCAACGGGAGAGCATAAGCAAACACTACAGTACAGCACACACACAAACACACAGGACAGACATTTCACCTTGGTATCGAGGTCGACATAAAAAGCGGAGAAGGCAGAGAGCGTAGAATGAGAGTTTACAAAAAAAAAAAAAGAAAAAAGGCAGAGGCGTTTCAGTCAGTGCGAGACATGATTCAGCAAAAGATGAACTCGGTCCCCTGACACAGGACTGCCTCTTCAATAAAAAGGAGCTAAAATAAATCTGCTCCATATGCAATTTTCACATCAGTATATACTGTATATAGTTCGTACAGGAGCCCAGAGTCTTCCTTATGTTCCAGCCTCATTTGCAAGTACCCCAGTGAATCCATTCAGCTGAGCAGACTGAGGCAAAGCTCTGCAGCCAGCAGCAGTATGAACAAGAACTGCAGCTCATTTCACCTTTAATATGTTTTTAATACAACATCAGCCTTGTGTTCTTTCCTCGTTTCCAGTTGAACACAGTCATGGTTTTAAAAAAAAGCCAGAGTTTGAAATGGTGAGGTCAGTGTCTGAAAATGAGGATCCACAATTTAATAAACCTGTAACAGAGATGGATAGTAACTATTTACATTAATTCATGTACTCAAGTAACTCTTTACAGAATTGTTCTTTACCAAGTAGGTTTATTGTAGAATACTTTTTACTCCTGTGTACATTTTCGATGAAAAGCCTGTAGCACATATGGGCTAGGCTCACATTACCACGCTGAAGAGACTAAAATGCTATTTTTTTTACAATAATGTGACAGATCCATTTTTCCAAAGGGCTGTCTTGATTGCACAAATCTGATCTTTCAGATCAAATCCAAGAGTCCTAGATCAGATAAATATCCGAAACAGTCATGCGACTTCATAAAGAGCAGTCAAATCAAAATATATGCAACTTTTATCTCTGCGCATAGTTAGGGCTCCGTCGTCATCACTCAGCACCATGGTTAGCATCGGTGCGCCATCTGGTTTCCTTCCTTCTCCTGGATTTCGTCACATGCACCCAGTGGTGGACTCAGATGTGCACCATGTGGGCAGGCACCCAGGGTGGCACACTTTTGAGGATGCCGCGAGACTCAAAAGGATAAAAATAATAGTAAAATAATTATGTGTGCCAAGCGTGTATTTGTGGCAAATGGATGCCCTCTACAGGTGGGATGCTGGCACCCCTCTATCTGCGGCAGGCAGACTCCACAGCAGGGACGGGCAACTTTGGTGGTAGTGAGGGCCACAAATTTTTTTCCTCACTTCTCGAGGGCCAGATTTACATGTAAACCTAGGGGAGGGGGTTTCCAAAGTCAAAAGTTTAACGATTAAAACTGAAAATGCAAATGAAAATAAAAGTTGCTCAGCGTTTTATCATATTAGAAGTGAAATTACTGAAAATTATATCATGACCTAATTTTTAAAACTTTCTCCAGCAAAATGACAAGCAAAGAGAAATTCCGGATGGTACTTAACGAAAAAGCCAAGAAGAAAAGGAAATATTCATTCACCTTCTTCTGCTTAATCCTTTTCGGGGGTGAAGAAAAATGGTTTTAAAATATTCTAGTCAAATTATATCAAAGGTTTTTATATAGCACTTTTCATACAAAAAGATGCAACACAAAGTGCTTCACACATTGAAGTAAAACACAACTACCACCCCCCCCCACACACAAAGAAACTTTCATCAGTGTAAAACTTAAGGCTTATGGCTGGGCAATGAGGAGCCAAGTGTGGAAGCACCATCACTAGGGAGCCATCACCAGCAGAGAAAGTGCCAAGTCCACGGCTACAAGAACACCACCTCTGAGACCGCCCAAGTCCAACCCGAGAGATTGACGCTGCAGGTGTGGTGCCACAGCGTACGATCCCTCAGCCGGGTAGACCAGGGCAATCACAAGCCAGCGTCCCACAGCCAGAAAACAGGCACAATTGCCCATGGAAGGGTTTCCTATGAGGAAACGCCAGAACGTGGATAAGGTGATTTAAAAAAAAAAAAAAAAAAAGGTCACTGATAAATAAGATAATTTGCTGATAAAGACTAGACAGTTAAGATGACAAAGAATAAAACAACAAAAATACAGTCAGACATACCCATCAGTCCCTCCAGGATTTCGCGATGTTGCGATTGCACTAATCCATGCGAAATCAGCCAATCAGTGCAACTATTCTGCGACCTTGCAACTTTCCCGCAATTTTGGCCAATCCTTGTCATCTTCCGCCAGTTTCACTGATCAAATTTGTCTCCCACACGCTAAAATGCTCAGTCCAACCAATCAAATGCATCGCTGCACCAAGTTCACTTCCGTGTTTACAGTGGGTAGTGAGTTTATAGTTTACGGTGAGTAACAGAACACATCAGCAAACAGAGTGTGTGATTTAAAAAAACTCACCCGCAAGGTTTTCAACACCTTCCCTTCCTCCGTCTCCCCCAGCCTGCCCGTGGATGCCTCGCCACGCCTCCGTCCTGACCGCGTGTACGAAGCGCTGGGTTTGTGTTGAAAAAAATGCGCCTGTCCAAAAGCAACCCATCGCGGGAGCATGCATGAGGAGAGTACACTACAGCAAGTGTTTGAACATTTTATACATGTTTAGAGGTAAAATCATTACTACATCTGGTCAATGAGCTTTAAAACTTAAATCTCCAGTGTGGACGGACAAACGCACCCACCCATCTCAACCCCCCGGCCGTAAATGACTGTGTGTGAGAAGACCGACGTGCAGCAAACAGACAGGTAGGCATGGACAGAGAGAGAATATTCTGTATTTTTTTTTCCAGAAAAACAGACTCCAATAGCCACCAATACAGTGCAACAGAATAAAGAAATTATTTTTTCCCTCTCCGCTTGTCACCGAGTGGTTGGGAACCGTAGGGAGTTTTCAAATGGAGGTGCTGCCAATAATTTCCAAATCTCTACTCTAACATGCATTCAATGCAATTTAGCTGTTGTAATGGATATTGTGTTAATGTTTGTATTTGCTGTTGCACAAGAGTTTTTTTTGTAGAGCAGAGGTTTCTGCTTAATTTACAAATCACTATAATAGGAAATTTTTGACAATCCTGTGCTTTTCTTGTATTATATACAGGTACATCTCAAAAAATTAGGATATCATGAAAAGTTCAATATTTTTTGTCACTCATTTCAGAAAGTGAAACCCATATATTATATAGATTCATTACACAGAGTGATATATTTCAAGTGTTTATTTTAATTTTGATGATTATGGCTTACAGCCCATGAAAACCCCAAATTCAGCTTCTCAAAAAATTAGATTACTACATAAAATTTGTTTAAAAAAATATTTAATAACATTTATAGCATTTAATAGAAATGTTGGCCGACTGAAAAGTATGTCCATGTACACACTCAATACTTGGTCGGGGCTCCTTTTGGTTTAATTACTGTATCAATGTTGCGTGGCATGGAAGTGATCAGCCTGTGTTACTGCTGAGGTGTTATGAAGGTCCAGGTTGCTTTGATCGTGACCTTCAGCTCGGAAGATGACCTCTGTTCAGATAAAAGTAACTTTTGCATTTCATTTGGAAATCAAAGTCCCAGAGTCTGGAGAAAGAGTGGAGAAGCACAGATTCTAAGTTGCTTGAGGTTTAGTGTGAAGTTTCCACAGTCAGTGATGATTTGAGGAATCGTGTCATCTGCTGGTGTTGGTCCACTGTGTTTTATCAAGACCAAAGTCAGCACAGTCATCTACCAGGAAATTTTAGAGCACTTCATGCTTCCCTCTGCTGACAAGCTTTATGGAGAAGCTCAGCAAACTCTCCTGACCTAAACCCCATAGAGAATCGATGGAGTATTGTCAAGAGGAAGATGAGACACCAGACCCAACAATGCAGACGAGCTGAAGGTCACTATCAAAGCAACCTGGACCTTCAAAACACCTCAGCAGTGCCACAGGCTGATCACCTCCGTGCCATGCCACATTGATACAGTAATTAATCCAAAAGGAGCCCTGACCAAGTATTGAGTGTGTACATGGACATACTTTTCAGCTGGCCAACATTTCTATTTAAAAACTTTTTTTAAAAAAAAAATTAATTATGTAATATTCTAATTTTTTGAGAAACTGAATTTGGGGCTTTCATGGAATGCAAGTCATAATCATCAAAATTAAAATAAACACTTGGAATATATCATTCTCTGTAATGAATCTATAATATATGGGTTTCACTTTCTGAAATGAGTGACAAAAAATACTGAACTTTTTCATGATATTCTAATTTTTTGAGATGTACCTGTAGAATATCACTGCAGTAAACTGGAAAAAAGCATCCGCTTTAAAATTTGGAATTCTTCCCACAACTTTTCGTGCAAAAAACACTAAAAATACCACAACTTTTTAAAAAGCTTCCACAAATTCAGGCTTTTTGGCCCACAACAATCAAAAACATCCCGCAACATTCTGGAGGGACTGATCTATCAATCACTTTATTTCAGACACAGGTCCATATTTTATATATATATATATATATATATATATATATATATATATATACACATATACACACACACACACACACGTTCAAAAGTTTGGGGTCACCCAGACAATTTTGTGTTTTCCATGAAAAGTCACTTTTATTGACCACCATGAGTTGTAAAATGAATAGAAAATATAGTCAAGACATTGACAAGGTTAGAAATAATGATTTGTATTTGAAATAATTTTTTCCTTCAAACTTTGCTTTCGTCAAAGAATCCTCCATTTGCAGCAATTACAGCATTGCAGACCTTTGGCATTCTAGCTGTTAATTTGTTGAGGTAATCTGGAGAATTCTGATGCACTGAGCAAACACATTGTACCATTAGAACCCTGGAGTGATAGTTTCTGGAAATGGGCCTCTATACACCTATGTAGATATTGCACCAAAAACCAGACATTTGCAGCTAGAATAGTCATTTACCACATTAGCAATGTATAGAGTGTATTTCTGATTAGTTTAAAGTTATCTTCATTGAAAAAAAACAGTGCTTTTCTTTCAAAAATAAGGAAATTTCTAAGTGACCCCAAACTTTTGAACGGTAGTGTGTGTGTGTGCGCACACACACACACACTACATCAACAATAATTAAAACACATACAGGCAACTATCCCAATGCTTCCAAAGGCAGGACATATATCTTGCATCACTGAGCGTAGGATGGGTTAACACCATTATAATCACATTATGGAGCACGGTGGTGCAGTGGTTAGCACTGTTGCCTTACAGCTAGAAGGTTCCTGGTTCAAATCCCCAGGTTGGCAGGGGTTGGAACCTTTCTGTGCGGAGTTTGCATGTTCTCCCTGTGCTGTGTGGGTTTACTCCGGGGGCTCCGGTTTCCTCCCACAATCCAAAGACATGCATGTTAGGTTAATTGGCTGTTCTAAATTGTCCCTAGATATCCGTCTCCTATAGGCCCTTAGAATAGAGGGTTAGTATTAGTGAAAGCGCTTTGAGTGGTCTTTGTGACTAGAAAAGCGCTATATAAGTGCAGGTTAGTTAGTTAGAAGCCCGGGAATATGGTGAGGATCATGTTCTTTGACTTCTCCAGTGCTTTCAACACCATCCAACCGATGATCCTGAAGGACAAGCTGCTGCGCGCAGGGGTGGACCAGCACCTGTCATCATGGATCCTGGACTACCTCACGAACCGGCCTCAGTTTGTGAGAACCCGGGACTGTGTTTCCGACACGATCATCAGTAGCACGGGGGCCCCCCAGGGAACGGTGCTGGCTCCCTTCCTGTTCACTCTTTATACTGCGGACTTCTCACACAACACAACACATTGCCATCTACAGAAGTTCTCTGATGACTCTGCGATCGTTGGTCTCATCTCCAACGGAGATGAAGCTGAGTACAGAGGGCTTATCCAGGACTTTGTGGACTGGTGCCATCGGAACTGCCTCCAGATCAACGCGAGGAAAACTAAGGAGCTGGTGGTGGACTGCCGCAGGCATGGGCAGCCCCTCACAGCACCAGTAAATATACAGGGAACAGACATCGAGATGGTGACATCCTATAAGTACCTGGGTATTCATCTGAACAATAAACTAGACTGGTCACACAATACTGACGCACTCTACAAGAAGGGACAGCGCAGGCTGTTCCTGCTGAGGAGACTCCGGTCTTTTGGTGTACAAGGGGCGCTGCTGAAGTCATTCTATGACACGGTGGTGGCATCAGCCATCACTTTTGGAGTGGTCTGCTGGGGCAGTGGCATTACTGCAGCCGATAGGAAGAGACTGAACAAACTGATTAAGAAAGCTAGCTCTGTCCTGGGGCAGCGCCTTGATCCGATGGAGGAGATAGGAGAGAGAAGGACGGTGGCTAAACTGTCATCTCTGCTGGAGTCCGAGTTCCACCCTATGCAGGACATACTGGATGCACTGAGGAGCTCATTTAGCAGCAGACTACATCATCCCAGGTGCACAACCGAGAGGTTTCGTAGGTCCTTCCTACCAACGGCTGTCAGACTGTACAACCTAAGCAGGGCTGCTCGCAGAGATAGCAAAAAGATGTAACAAACTAATAGTTTTTTTGAATGCAAAAGATGCAATAGACTTACACAATGGTCCTCTCCGGCATACAACTAGGCACATACCGGTCGCTATGGAGGGTGAGAATATGTATGGGCACATAATCATACCATGTAGGATAACTAAATAGACGGTTATGCCGTTTCATCCCACCTAGCAACAATGCTCTGCACTGTGTGTGTTTATATATTTACATATTTATTCCATCTAGCTACAATGCTCAGCACTGGGTGTGTTTATATTTATATATCTATATATTTATTCCATCTAGCTACAATGCTCCGCACTGTGTTTTTATATATCTACATATTATTCCATCTAGCTACATTGCTCCGCACTGTGTGTGTTTATATACTTGCATATTTATTCCACCTAGCTGCAATGCTCCGTACTGTGGGTGTTTATATATTTACATATTTATTCCATCTAGCTACAATGCTCTGCACTGTGTGTTCATATATTCATTCCATCCAGCTACAATGCTCTGCACTGTGTGTCTGTGTGTGTGTATATATATATTTTATAGTAATATGTACATATGTATATTAGCTGCTCTTGCTTGCTTGTTTTTTTTTTTCTTGCCTTCTGATTGTTGCTCTGAGTGTTGCTATCCCTGTGCTGTTGCAATCCTGGAATTTCCTCGTTGTGGGACTAATAAAGGCTTATCTTATCTTATCAGACTCAATCGACAAATTTATGCATATAATTTCTCAAGACAGCGTGAAAAGTAGGAACATTATTTGCAACAAACAAGACTAGCACTTGTCCATCTTGAGATTCTGAGTAATCTAAATGCGTCATTAAATGCTACCTGTAGCTTCTTCAGTTTTGTCTTACTATAACTGCACCACAGATGGGCAGTATACAGTGGAGTGCAGTAGGCTTTAAAATGCTTTCTTATCTGTGCACATATGGAATTTGCGTGCAAGGATATTTGCTTCTGCATACAATTTGCTGCAATGTCGCTGCAGATCATCGTCACAAATCAGATCTAAAAATGTGTCCTAAATATCTTTATTCACAACACTTAGCTCATGCTCTGCCAAATGAAATGATGGAAATTTCTGTTTCTGGGCCTCCTTAGATGTAGCAATCATAACACTCTTTTTAGAGTTAAATTTAATGTTATGTTCCAGACCATAAGCTGAGCAAATTCTAAGCAGCTGCTGTAAGCCAGCACTATAAGGAGGAAAAAAAAAATGCCCAAATCACCTGCATACATCAGGTGATTGATGAGAAGATCCCCCATCATACATCCAGTCTTACTTTTGTTCAATTTTTCTGCAATCACCCATATACAGATTAAAAAGCATAGGTGACAGTATGCCACCTTGCCGAACCCCATTGGCCACTGAAAAATGATATGTTCTCCCACCCCATTCAACCTGTATGGTTTGATGGGAACACCAGAACTGCAAGGTCCTAAATAAATACAAGGAAACCCCTCTCTCTTTTAGCTTAAGGAATAACTTATGATTGATTTGATCCAAAGCTTTAGATGCATCCAAAAAGCACATAAAAAATGTGGTATTACATCTATTATATTTACCAATTATTTCCTTTAATGCATATATGCACAAATCTTTGCTGTTTGCTCTTAAAACCAAACTGATTATTAGCAGTTGCTACATCATCTTGAAGCCAATTCTGAAGTATTATTTCAAAAACCTTAGACAATATGCTTACTAGAGCAATTAGTCCAATTGTCTTGCTAGTTTTATCTTTAAATTAAATTAAATCACCCTTTGTCATTCAACTGTACAACCAATCATGTACAGGAGAACGAGATTGTGCTTTACCTATCTACAGTGTTAATCACACACACCCCAAGTGTAGAATCAGAGGGCTGCTGCCATGCAAGACAACGCCACAAATTTCCCTCCTCCATTCCATTATTGCTGAGCACCAAGCTGGACGGCAGGAAGGTCCACTTTTATATGGTCTTCGGCATGACCCGGCCGGGAGTTGAACCCCTGCCTCCCGGGTGTGGGGCGGATGCTCTACCAACTGAGCCACCACTCCGGTAAGTTACAGGAACCAGCAACACTGACAGCATAGAGTCTGGTAATGTGCCATGCATTAAAAAAAGAAGAAAAACAAATGGCAAATAAAACCAAAAGTCTATGGCTAGCATACTTAAGGTGTTCAGCTAATATTTCATCAGGACTACTAGCTTTATTCCATGCCAGTTTCTCAACAGCAGAATGAACTTAATCTGCTCTAATAACTACACTATCATCATAAAAAACATCACCAATAACAAATTCTGTATTCTCAACAGTTAGATATCCTCATAATAATTTCTCCACAGTTTAACAATGTTTTCAGCTCCAGTAACTCCATCAATACTTGATGGTAATGGCATTCTGCAGTTACTGATAGCATTAATCTCTTTCCAAAAACTGTAATCATTATTTTGTAAAAGCGTTCTGGCTACAGAGTCTGTCCTCGTGGCCCGACAGCTGGGAGGTCATGGGTTCAAGCCCCGGCCGGGTCATACCAGAGACCATATAAAAAAATGTTACTTCCCGCTTTCTAGCTTGGTGCTCAGCATAATAGAATGGGGGAAGGAAAAGTTGTTTGTGGCGGCACCTTGCATGGCAGCGGCCCCTCTGATTCCAGATGTGATTGACATTGTAGATAGGAGAAACGTAATTTTGTTCTACTGTACATGATTGGCTGTATGGACTGAATGACAATAAAAAAAAAAAAAAAAGTTGTCTTCATTTCTCTTAAATCAGACAGCATTTTTAAATCTTGCGTTTGCATATTTCTTATGATCATACTCTGGGCCGTGCCTGGGGTTTCCAGCTATAACCCAGTTTTTAAAAAGCATCTTTTGCCTCTGCATGGAGTTCCGATACACATTCATGTCTTCCAGGCTTACAGTGGAATTTCTTTACTCCTTTTTGACATAATGATATATTCATAAGTATTAATAATTTGCAGTAAGATAAGCAACTGATACAAAATAAGTTTAAAATCATAAATTAAGACAATTAAAATAGGAAACTAATCAAAAGCAAAGTTAAAATTGATATTTTCTTCAAATAGACCCAAGTAAAAAAATAGTTTGATAAATATGCTACATTTCTGGTTTAAATTAGCATTTTTTGCAAATCTATATTTTGGTATTAGATGTGCAAGCTTCTGATAAATTTGTATCATTTTATTTAAAAATTTATAACTTTTTAGTTGTACTGTTTTTTTAAATTAGTGAGTTTCTCTGTCAAATTTGCCATTGATGTAAATTTGCCTTTCAGTTTGAAACTTGTTACTGTAATTACTCCTCAGTGAGGAGCTGTAGCATTTATTGTTTAAAAGCAGCCTACTCTACATTTACTGCTGTTGACAGGCTATTAATGCGGTCTCAGCATGCAACACATACATACCTTAAAAGACGTACTCTGGAGCACACTGCTCCCTCTCTCAACCACTTGCACCTAGGTTTCGATGATTCTGCTGGCGGACTCTGCAAGTGCATTTAAGAATGTAGTTCCAAATGCATTCAAATGGGATCCAAATAACTGATTTTTGGAAATTGACTGGCGGGCCGCAGTGGATGACATCAGGGGCCGCATACGGTCTGTTGGCCGCCAGTTGCCCATCCCTGCTCCACAGTATAGCCGACATTCAAAGCAGTGGACAGGAGGGAAAAAAAGCATCAAAAGTAAGGCTTTTTTCTTAAATTATGCAGCGGTTTGAATTTCAAAACATTGAGCCCTAAAACTGCAACATTTAATTATCACAGCTTATGTTATGCAATGATTTTTTTCCCCCCCAGTGTGTTGTAGTTGGCTTCAGTTTAGTGGCCACATGAATTAATTTCAGGGCTGTGCAGAGAATTTGAGAGTCAGGGGCTCAAATTAATTAAAAAAAAAATGGCACATGGAATGAGATTTGTTAAAGATATGTCAACTTAATATGTTAGTTGGCATCTATTTTATGTTAACTATACAGTGCATCCGGAAAGTATTCACAGCGCTTCACCTTTTCCACATTTTGTTATATTACAGCCTTATTACCTCTGCCAAGGGAGGACGGAGGTAATGTTTTTAGTGGTGTTGGTTGGTTTGTCTGTTAGCAACATAACTCAAAAGGTTATGAACGGGTTTTGATGACATTTTCAGGAAATGTGTGTAATGGCATGGGGAACAGATGAATAGATTCTGGTGGTGATTCGGATCACGATGTGGATGCAGGAATTTTTTGGAATATTATTTTATATATTAATTGGTGCTTTTCATGTACTGCCCCTTTAAGACGTGTCCACTCAGTTACGTGTGTGGTCACGCCATAGGGCCATGCGCCTTGGCAACCCGGAAGCCACACACTGCAGAAAAAGTATTAGGGTGTGTGTCCACCAAACTCGTTTTTCCTGCTGTGGGCGACTATTTTCTATTCATTCTTTATGTAGTCCAGCGTTTACAGCTTATGTAAAATGCTTTGAGCAGTGGCTGCTTTTTGTCGCGGCGCTCAGGGCTGAAAAAAGTTCAACTTGTTCGACTACTGTACAGCTGTGCTCGTCAATGTCAGATCTTTCTAAGCAGCCAATCAGAATTAAATAAGGGCGGGACATAGGACACCGGTACAGTAAGACGAGAACGGGAGGTGATGGTGGAGGAGCTGAACTTTCCTGCATCAAATAATGTGAATTTGTAGTTAACTGCAAAAAAAAAATAAAAAAATAAAAAAAAAAAGGTATGATATCACACTATTGTGTAATACTGTTTAATAATTATCTAACTAACTAACCTGCACTTATATAGCGCTTTTCTAGTCACAAAGACCACTGATTATGAAACTGACCACTAATTATGAACCTCGTCAGTGAACTAATGGAGAACAGAAGGAAAAAAAAATGACCTGAAAGATTCAATAAACCATGATGTTGATTTAAAGTAGAACTGAACGGCATTGAACGGCACTGGGTGATAGTACATACAATTATAAAGATAATTTATCATTGGCACCCCCTCCACAAATCCCGGAATCTTGGAGAAAATCGCGATTTTGAATTTCCCGCCCTGAAAAATCAGACAAATCCGCCGAAGTGCAGCCGGAGTTCCGCGTGACGTCACGAGTGTGACCCAGTCCTCATGTTTACCATTGCGAGCACGTCGACACTGGTTGTTTTTGGTGCATTTTGTCGCGATAGTCGACTACAAAACACTTCCAACACCTGGGAAGATCTGTTCAGTGGCCAAGGAAAGCTGTCATGGTGACGAAAGAAAAGAAAGGGGGAGGAAAAGCGACCGGGAAGCGATGCGTTTCTAGATATACAGTGATCTCTCACTTATCGCGTTTAATGGGGACCAGAACCGACCGCGAAAAGTGAAAAACCGCGAAGTAGCGTCACCCCCCCCCCCCCAAGGGCGTCACAAGCACTATTTTGCACAAAAAGGCACAAGAGAACAGCGAAAAGTGCCACTAAGCAACACGAGCGATAAAGAACAATGAATGCGGTCTTCCTTCGCTGGGTAAAACGTCTCGGCCAATCAGCTTGCGAGATTCCCGAGCGGTGAAGAGGTGGGCAGAGAGGAGTGGAGCGGTGGTCAGAGAGGTAGATTTTGAGCTGTGCGGGCTCTCCGTGTTGACACCTGATGTTCTAATGTAGTCTCCCTGTCTTCTACATTAGAACATCAGGTATCAACACGGAGAGCCCGCACAACTGAAAATCTACCTCTGACCACCGCTCCACTCCTCTCCGCCCACCTCTTCACCGCTCGGGAATCTCTCAAGCTGATTGGCCGAGACGTTTTACCTCGCAAGCTGATTGGCCGAGACGTTTTACCCAGCTTCGCTCCCTGCCGAGCGCCTATACCCAGCGAAGAAAGACCGCATTCATTGTTCTTTATCGCTCGTGTTGCTTAGTGGCACTTTTCGCTGTTCTCTTGTGCCTTTTTGTGCAAAATGGTGCTTGTGACGCCCTTGTGTGTGTGTGGGGGGGGTGACGCTACTTCGTGGTTTTTCACTTTTCGCGGTCTGTTCTGGTCCCCATTAAACGCGATAAGTGAGAGATCACTGTAATAAGTTGGAAAAATGCTGATGTTTTTTTTCCCCTTTTTTATTGTTAATTTTCCTTATTCTGACACCCCAAACATGCCAAAGTAAAGACTCACCATTCTGTATTCAGTAAGCAACTCTCCTCCCCATCACTGCTGCGGTCTGAGTCGGTGCTGGAATCCCCCGAAAATTCTGGCTCTAATCTGTACGGTTCGATGCCTCCCTCGCTCTCTTCCTGTTCACTTGACACTCCTGCATCCTCCTCTGTCTTGTCACCGATCCTGAATGCCTCTTCACTCTGAAAACTCTGGTGTTCTTGACTGCTGGAACTGCTATCATCTGCCATTGTTGTTTTGATAAGGCTCACACTCGTGACGTTGTCTGCACTACTTCCGGTTTGTTTGGCACTGCCAGCCAGAGGCAAAAGTTTATCGGCTTATAGCTTGGCCATCGCACGGCCTAAAAATTTCTTTTATGTGTTGAAAAATACAATAGGTAATAAGGAATTAATCTGCTATTCTACTTTTTTGGCAAAAAGGTGAGTTCAGTTCTACTTTAAGGTGGAATTGCCCTGCCCTAATGTATGGTCAATACAGTTACAACTGTCTTATTATTATTATTATTATAATAAAGTAGTTATATAATGTCATAATATAGTCCTATTGTTTTTGCTGTTGTTTCTCCGTCTTAATAATAATAATGATTGCATTTATATAGCGCCTTTCATTCAAATTTTCAGGAAAGGTGTAATGGCACACTGAACACATGATTAGATTTTGGTGATGATCTCAAAATGCATACCTCCGCCAAGGCTCTTAACTTCTCTCAGAATGTTAGCAACAATACTTCAAAACTACTGGATAGATTTGGATGAACTTTTCACCAGAGGTGGCCCTTGACCCAAAGATAACTTAATAGATGTTGGAGGTGATCCGTGAGCGCACACCTCTGCCAAGGCCCCATCTTGCAATGTACAGCTGGATGGCGATATGGACAGACAGAGACGGAGGGAGGGACGGAGCCTTGGTAAAGGTATGCGCTCTGAGTGCCATCTAGTTCCAAAATGGATTAAATTCATTTTTATCGTTAATTATGGAAAGGTCAATAACAAAAAAAAATAAAATGGGCAGCTTCCATTGAAAATTGATTCTCTTCAAAATAAAAACATTTGCAAAAATCTGGAAAAAAGCTTTTTCTTTCAATAATAATTAAAACTTCAAATGACTAAATCACTACCAAAAAATTAAAAAGGGCATTCGCCTCGTCAGTGTTCAGTCCCTTTAATATTTGTCAAAGTCTAACATGTGTGATTGCCCCACATATAGGCTACACCTCTTTGTATTCCACTTCCAAACACAGCCTACATTTGGGCCTGTTAACACCTAACTGTGCTATCCGTTTTCAGACAATACTTGCTTTCTACGGGCATGCACTAGTTTGTAAAAAGGCTGTGAAATACAATGGTAACAACTAATTTATTCAAGCATATGAAAAAAAAAATCATCCAAAGACCTCTTCGTTTCTGTAGCTCCGCGTTGAGAGAAATACCCCACCCCCAGACCCCAACAGACAGAGACCATGACCCAGAGGCAGAGATCACTGGCAGAGGCCTTTCAGTATGGCAGAGAATATCCAGGTATTTTAGTCATCTTCGGCATTAGTTAATATTGATTTTCAAAGTGCAGCTAGTCATTTGTTACTTTAGCCAACTCAGAAAGTATAAATTATGTTAAGACCTTGGTATAATACATTTATCCCATTGAAATGTTTTATTTCAATGAATACATTTACTGGAATTGAAACAAATATACTTAATATGGCTCAAATCTGATCGAATATAGTTACCCTTTTGTGTTAACTGTGAAAGTGATACTGTAGGTATTTACCTCTAAACTTTGCCCAAATTCTGTCCTGGGTTTTAATTAATTAATAATCCAAAGGAAAAAACATCACAAAACACTTCAAGGTCAAGAAAATTCATTCAGATTGAGTATAATGCCATCCACCTTAATGATTAAAAAGTATCTGTATCGTATTGGCGATACTGGCCCTGTACTGACTTGGTATCAGATCGATACCAAATCTTGCAGTATCACACATCCCTATTTCTCAGCAATTCGCCAATACTGGGTGAACAAATGTCCATCTTTTTGCACGTCTGTTTTCTTTCTCTGCCACTAAACAGCAAAGGCTGCTGTTAGTCTTGATTGTCAGTGTAATCACATACCTCCATCGCTTCAGTCATTTAAAACGTCTGCCACCGTGCTCGTCTTCTGTTTGGATTGCAGCTGTTCAAATCAGCTTGGTGGCTCTTGGCTGCCGCCAACAGTACGGGCATATGAATTGCAGACTATTTTCACTGCGCATGTGCTCCCACACTACTAGATGGATTTGAATGAAATTTTTACCAGAGGTGGCCCGTGGGCTAGAGAGGAACCCATAACATTTTGGTGATGATCTGGGAACACATACCTCTGCCAAGGCTCTGGCACTGAGGCATAAGTACCTTGGTGCTTTAATTTTTTAGTTCATTCATATTCCATTCTGCATACCATGTGTTGGAGCCTTTTCTACATTATCCTTTAATAATTTAAGAATTGTTTTAAGGGTCACAATCATTACAGCCAGATGTTGTAAAAACTGGAAAACACCACAGAAACAAGAGGAAAAAATAAAAATGCTCCCAACAGCTTTTCTACCGCTGGACTACAAGGAAAACACATTTTCATGGTGTTAAAGACAAAAATCTCACAAATTTGTCAGTATAGGTGCAAATGTTGAAATATAATCAAAAAACTTACAAATTCATTAGAAAAAAAGATTGTGAGGAAAACCGTTTTAAAAATGATGACAAAAGTGACAAATTTATAGGTAAAAAGTACTAAATGTATTAGGAAAATTAAATTGCACTGTGCTCTTTACAAGGGCAATAAAAACATTCATAACCTACCCAGCATGAGAGTTGTTTGTAAATTTGCATCAGTTTTCTTATAAATGTGCAGTTTCTTCCCCTCAAAGTTGCAACTTTCTCATGTAAATTTGTAACCATTCTTGTAAATTTATGACTTTCTGGAAAATGTGTCTCCCCCCCCCCCCCCCATTTGTTTTTCTTCTCATAAGTTTAACCTTTTTTCTTGTGAATGCGGGACTTGCTTATGGTAAATTTGTGACTTAACTGTACCTGAGCATCACATATTTTTGCATTTTCGTTATTGCAAAGTTTAACTTAATTTACATTTTCATCTTGCTTTTGCTAAATAAGTGACAACTCTCCTCCCACCCCATCCCCCTGTTAAAAAATAAACTGCCTACTGCATGCACTCGGGGTGGGACAAAAGATCAATTCAGTGATGATCGCAATTCTTGACACCAACGGTCATCCCTAATGCATGGATCGATCTTTTAATTATGTATATTCATGTAAATGTTGCATACTCTTGGGTATTCAACCAACTGCGTTCTGTCCACTAGATGGTGCAAAGCAAGCACCCAGTCTAGTGAAGCCACAGCTCGTCTTGCGAGCTTTGCAGCCAGCTTTGAAAGTTAGTAAGCAGTTAGCTCAAAGTTAGCACAAATGTCGGGCCTTTATTGGATCTTATAGCAAAGATGGAAGGAAAGAATTTAACCTGACCCACAACCTGCAAGAAGCACTGCACAAAAAAACAAAACGCAGGCCTGCACAAGTCTTGGAGCAGCATTAGCAACGGCTAAGCTAAAAACGCACTGGCATCGAGCTTGTGAGCAGCACTTGGAGAAAAGTAAGTTTATTTACGACGCGCTTTTCAGAGACAGTCAAAGCGCTGTACAATAAAACAGAATAAAAGAAATTTGATGGGTAAAAATTAAAAAATACAAAAATAAGTTAACACACAAGATTAAAATAATTTTAAAAATATCAGACTTACCATTAAAAAGCAGCTGAACTGAAATCCAATGGAAAGCCTCCTTAAAAAAAAGTTTTCAGCTGCTTTTTAAGAGTCCACAGAGTCAGCTAAATGCATCTGCGGTGGGAGTCTATTCCAAACCGCACCGTTCACTGCCCTCCATGTGTGCAGAAACGCGTCTCCATGGAAAATGAAGCCCCGAGAATTTTATATGAAAGATGTTAACAGTTTTAATTTAGGACATGATTTTTTTTTTTATTTTATTTTTTTATTTTATTTATTTTTTTTTTTTTAAAAGCTATGGCATCACGATACTCAATATCGTTGAATAGTGACAGGATCATATTGTGACCCAAGTATCACGATTTAAAAGTCCCTCGCAATTCCCACCCCTAACATACACCTCTACAGAACATGCAGCTGGTGACTTTTCTGAGCAGAAAATCATTTGATACACTCATTGGACTCAACCACAAACATTGCAACAGTTAAAGTGTCCGTGATACGATTTAGGAAGTATGGACAATATTCAGTATGAATTTATCTTCAATCGTCCACATAGTTGGTTCTATTGACTTAGAACACTAAATAAGTGGAAAAATATTTAAGTGAATTCAAATTTAGCACTGTGTTGCAGTAATGCGATATCCGGAGACTCGCCTCATTTCCGGATATGACGTCATGAGATGAGTTTCCTCTCGGCTGATCCATGTGCTATCAATGTAAACAAGCTGTTTAACTTCTGTATCAACGAAGAAATGCCAAAACGTTGCGTGGCGGCTGGGTGTTCCAATTGCTCCAGTGAACGTATAAGCCAGTTCTCATTCCCAAAAGATCCCAATCTTCTTTAAAAAAATGGGAGAAGCAAGTACAAAGAACAAGGGACAAATGGCAACCAACACCATCTTCTGTACTCTGTAGCGATCATTTCACTGCAGACAGTTCTGAGGAGGCGCCTGCTATACAGGAATCTTTAGGCATGAAAGTTCATTACAAACGAGTTCTAAAACTGACTGCCATACCTACGGTTTTTAAATGAAAACCCACAGCTCAAAACAATATCAACATATCAAAACAGCACAGAGAAGCAACAGTGTCAAAACTCGCCCAGAAAAGAGTAAGTCCCTTTGTTTATGTTTTAGGGTGTGTACACATCAGATCGGCAAAACAATTGGGGTGTTTAGTTACAATCTCAAAACGCACACATCATGTGTGGCCGTTTACGCTTACAATAATTGGCCGGAAGTCAGTCCTCTGTGCTTGAATTGATATTAGCCATTGTATTATTTAATGCAGCCATTGTATTTACTTGTATTATTTGCATATTTGTACTTTGTGTGTTAGAGTATTTTTTCTATTGAATAAAAAGCGTAAAGATTATCTTGTTGCATTATTTGTAACATGTAAACTGTGAAACACATACAGTTGTGCATTTTTTATATTTTTTTAACCAAATTAGGGGGTATTTACTTGTATTAGCATATTTGTGATTTGTGTGTATTTTTTTCTACTATTGAATAAAAAAAAAAAAAAAAAAGAATCGCGAGCCTTCTGGTGAATTGTTTTTAAAACCAAATTAGGGGTAGAAGACAATAACCACTGAAATAAAACCAAATTAGGGGTAAAAGAATAACCACTGAAATGAAGGAGACCGGCTCCCGGCCATCTAGCCACTTCGATTTACAACATAACAAAGGTACATGATCAAAGTTGCACATCCAGTTCTTTTAGATCTATCTGTATATTAACCTCTTGCACTCCGGTGTACCGCGGACAGGCACGTCTCTGCGTCCCAGAGCACATGAGAGCGCCCTCATGCGCTCTAGGACGTACGAGGGCACCGCGTCCAAGTGCGCACTGAAAATAAAAGCTGCATTTCCGTTCTTCCACTGCAGACACAGCCGCGAACAGATTAGTTCATCTGATTGACCTCTCATTCGACTAATAAGAGCCTTGAATTGGGTTTCTGAAACCTTGAAGAACCAATGACTGAAAACCTAGCAAGAAGGACCCGCCTACCAACGCTGTGAATGCAGTGAGCCAATTGAAGCACAGAAGTTCGTGAGCTGTTTTTTGTAAGACTGGGTGAAGACAGACTGCTGCAGCAGATGAAAAAAAGGACCCGCAGGAAGAACCGTCACAGACCCAGCAGCACGGAGACCATCCACAAGTGCTACCTGTGTGACGGACTGCCATTCGCGCATTGGCCTCTTCAGTCACAGGCGGTGCTTTTTTTTTTTTTTTTTTTTTTTTTTTTTTTTTTTAAATTCGAGCAGAATAGACGTTTAGGATTCTCTTCCACGGTCATCAGACCAACGGAGGCCGACGAAGGTCATAAATCATTTGCCAAAACCGCAATCATAGAAGAGCAAAACCGCAATAATGGAATTATGTTTTGACCGGGTCGCCGAGACCAGAACCACGAGTCCGTAACAAGGGACCAGCGTCGCGTTCGTCTGACAATGAGGAAGAGAAGTTCGCCAGGACACTGCTGCTGTGAAGAGGTAAGGTGTTATAAGCTAAATTATTCTTTATCCCTGAAAATTGTAATCAAAAATGACTTTTGACCGATTGGTAAATTACAACTGTGCGGCGCACGAAGTCTGAAGTTCATGCGCCGCGGTACATGGGTCGTGCACCGCGTCCGGACCGTGAAGGCCCCCCCCCCCCACCGCTACTCTTCTGTAGCGAGGGGGGGGGCCGCAGTGACTGCGCCGCGGTCGCCACATGACTATTCCGTCATGTAGCGATGGCCGATGTCCGTCCTCTGTAGCGAGGGGGGGGGACAACCCCCCCCCCCCCACACACACACACAGCCCTGAGTGTCACCTTTCATTAGAGCCCAAGATGAAGCTTCTATATTGAATCATTCAAAAGTTACAGACGTTTTTACAAACTGTGCCATTTGGCACAATTTGGCACAGTTCAAAGACGCCTGGGAACTACCTGAGGAAAAAGCTGTGCAACATATTCATTTTTTGTGGTATCGTTACAAAATTTTGACCTCAGCTGGATAACACTTTGTTCTACATTTCTGTTGCATTTTCCAGCCCAGATCTGAAGCTGTGTGTTATTTGCAAGCATTTGTATCCCAAAAAACACCCAGGCCAAATTTATTTTCTTCAAGTTCAGTATGTTTAGATGACTGTAACTCAGTGGCCGGAGCACTTAGACAGATTATGACTGTTTTGCCAAAAAATTCAAAGTGTTTTCTTTTAAATGAGACCAACCCCATGAAGATGCTGCAAAGGGTTGAAGAACAGCTTTCGATTTACTTTGGGCACGTTATTTTTTCGCGTTTTTAGGGAAATTGACTGGAGCGCAAGGGGTTAATACGGCTTATAAACACCTACAGCTGCCAACACTAAAAGATAAGTCTGTTGTGATCTTTGATGTTGTGATTAAATGTACGGTTTGTTATGTATATGTTATTTGTTATATTAGTGCCCTCTTAAATGTCTAACCATGTTTTTTTTCTTGTAGATGCATTTTACTGCTTTTTTACATCTTGGCCAGGGGACTACAGATGAAAACTAGCCTTTTGGCTAATTCTGGCTTTTTTAACCATGCGTTTTATGAAATTGCATTGTCCCTTTTCAAATAAACTAAACATTCAGTGTTTTGGAGGCAACCGATGTCCATCTCCAACCCTTCACTGTCGGACACTTCATCCTCTGAAACGTGCCAGTCATCGTTGCTTCCTGAATGATATGGTTCAAATAAACAGGGCTGCAGTCCTTCGTTAGAACCAACTCGCTCTTCATCACTCGATCCTGCTTCTTCCACAAAAACTATCGACAAATCGCTCAAATCTTCACTAAAATCGCTCACAACTTCCTCTGCTTCAGTGTACTCAGCCATGCTTGTTTACATATTGGGTTCATCTCATGATATCACAATATGGCGGCGCCGTTTGACCCAATTTCCACAAACGAACATTGCAATCATCTGCATCATGATGTAATTTATGGTAGTATATGAAAAAAAGTACTGATTTTTTTTTTTTTTTGTCTACACAGAATAAAAACACAGTAGCTCTTCTTTCTAATGATGTCTTGGTTGAATTATGTCACAGACTAAGTCTTAAGGGGCTCAGCACAAACTTGAAAAAGTGAATCACTGACTTGAACAACTCAGGAAAGTCACTTTGGACCATTTCAAAGCAGCTAGAGAGCCCCAAAACATCAATACAAACAACTGGTTCCAAGTATAAAATGCACAGCACAGTTGTGTCACTGCCACAGTGAGGAAGAAAATGCAAATTATCACCTGGTGCTGAGCGATAATGGGTTAGGATGATCAATAGTCAACCCAGAATCATCAAGAAGCAGGTAAACAACAATTAAAAGCTGCTGGAACACAGATCTCAGTGTCCCCAGTTAAACATACTTTTACATGGCCATGGGCTGAGAGGTTAAAGTGCAAGAAAGAAACTCTGACTCGAGAAGCAGCACCTTATGGCTTGGCTGAAGTTTGCTGCTGACCTTCTGGAGGAAAGTTCTGGAGTCAGATGAAAAATTCAGCCATATGGTCACAATGAAAGTGAGAAAGTGAGGCCTTTAACCTCAAGAACACTACGTCTACCATCAAGCATGGTGCTGGTAGTATTAAGACTTGTTCAACATTTAACTAGTGCTTCAAAGAATAGAGCTGGAACAATAAAGGACTGCATCCAAACTCTTCATGAAAGCCTCAAAACATCATCTATGAGGTTGTGTTTGGAATACAGTCGAATGTTCTAACAAGACACTGACCTTAAGCACTTCTCAAAAGTGGTGAAAAGGTGGTTAACTCAAGCTTGAATTAAAGTTTTAGGCCAGCCTTCACAAAGTCCTGACTTAAACCTCACTGAGAACATGTGGACTGAGCTGAACAAACAAGCACATGGCAGAAAACCAACAAATTTAGTCAAACTGCACCAATTCAATCAAGAGGAGTGGACAAAGATAACTAGAAGCTGGCCAGAAGCCATTGTAATGTTTGTGGCCAAGTCTACTGCATGTATCAAATGGACCTTACTTAAATATGCTCAGATAAGTCACCAGCTAGAGTCTGCTGTAATTATGAGAAGAGGCCAAGTTGACAACTTACTAGCGCCACAAAACTATTAATTCAAGCTTCTGTGTGCATATTTGATCTTTTAATTTCATAAATTTCTGGCAGACCCAAAATACATGATTTTTTTTGTGAAAAATGTGCGTTTCAGTCATTGTCAGAAAATTAAAACTTCTAGAATTCACTGGAAGGTCAAAGCTCTATTAATATACATGCTCGATAGGTGTATAAACTTTTGACCTCAACTGCACATTTGAGAACTTAAAGTAATGCTAATTTTACTTGAGTACAATTTCTAACTACTCTTTCGGTTGCTCCCTTTAGGGGTCGCCACAGCAGATCAACTGCCTCCATCTCACCCTATCCCTTGCAGCTTCCTGTAACACCAACCCTCTCCATGTCTTCCTTCACTACATCCATCAGTTTTCTCTGTGGTCTTTTCCTCCTGTCTAGTAGCTCCATCTTCAATATCCTTTAGCTAATATATCCAATATCCCTCCTCTGCATCATCTCAGCCTTGTCTCCAAACTGCTCAACCTGAGCCATCCCTCTGATATACTCATTTCTAATCCTGTCCCTCCGAGTCACTCCCAGTGAAAATCTTAGCAGCTTCAACTCTGCCACCTCCACCTTCTGTCTTTGTCAGTGCCATCGTCTCCAAACCATACATCATAGCAGGTCTCCCTACAGTCTTGTAAATCTTCCCTACTTAGCTGCCATCCTTCTGTTGTAAATCACCCGACACTCATCTAATGGCCCTTTTCCACTAGTACCCAGTCGGCCCTACTTGGCCCGGTTTGTAGCCTTTTCCATTAGTACCTGTTACCAGGTACCATTTTAGTACCTATTCGAGGCCAGGGTACAACCGCGCTGAGTCGAGCCGAAAATGTGACGTCAGACTGCAGGCCACTGATTGGTCAGGGCGTAACGTCATGAAAGCGTCCGTCTTCTGTGGAATCGACACGACCGCCATTTGCAATAGTTCACGGACTAAACTGTCACCGAGTAAACATGATATTAATAGAGATGGCGTTGTAGGTTTTGCGGAAATCTACACCGTGGTCCAACGAAGAGGTGCGGAGTTTTTTGTGCTTGGTGGCAGGTCCACAGTGAGAGGAGCAACCTGCACCGATACAGATGGCAGCTCAGCATAGAACCGGACTACGGACAAAGCTGAAGATGAACGTGAGAGAACCATCGATAGTGAGTGATTTGTGATATTGTGCATCTTTTGGCTTATTTATCCTGTTGGTGGTAAGCTCACTTTTTTTTTTTTTGAGCAATACAACGCTGTCCTGTGCTGGCTAACAAGTGTTAGTTAGTAGCTAGCTAGCTAGTAGCCAACTCTGCTGATTTGCGCTTGCTTTGTCCAAAGTATTCGCATGTGAGAGCAAAATGATGAAATATGTTAATCCTGGTTAAAGTCCTGGTTTGTGTATGTGTTGCACTTTGGTGCTGTGCATTAAGTTGTGTGTAATTTCTTTCTAGAATCTGTTTCCACATGCCAGGGGTTAGCTGCCCTCAGCATGTGTTTATATTGTGGATACAGGTCAAGAGGACCCCAGGATCTGAAATCTTAACATACAAGTGCATTTTCAAACCAGGGATTTATAAAGTGATTTATATACTGTAATTTTCTAAAGCGCCAGAATAGACCCACACACCTATTCTGTGGATTTTCCATAAAAGGTGTTGGAACAGTGTTGTGCTGTTCCACCATAAATCCCAAAAAGCAGCCGCCCCACAACGGACCATGCCACGGTGGAAAGTACTGAAATCCTTTGCTTTTATAGGTAAAGTGCCAAAACCAAAGTAGCACAATTTCCACTTAATATAAAAGGGACGGAACTGAGATTTATTTGATTGTGTGAATATTAATTACAAAATAATTTGAAAATGACTGGCACATCAACTGTAAAACCGCTTGTTAATGTATTTTTTTTGTCAGATAATTTGTGTGATCCTTTGTGAGTTATGTTCTGAACTGTATGTTGCACTTTGGGGAATGGGAGCTGTTCAGTCATCAATATAATTTAGTTTATATATGTAGTTTATAGTCTTATCAATAAACTAATGCAGCATTATAATAGCAGGACACATTACCAATATTTGAGACCCATTGTAGTGCATCCCATTGATTGTGATATTAATCTTATTCTATGTGCTTTTCATGTGTGTCATTCCCTGTATAAGGTCCATGATAAGTAGAGCTCTTGCTCAACACACTTTCATGTTACAATCTGTTATGCTCCAAAGAGAAGTCCCTGTACAATATACTGCCTTAAGACAGCAAAGTGATGGTGATTGTGATGACAAAACCACTGTTTAAATTTGGAAATGATGATTTATGAGGTCAATGTAGAAAATCTTTTGAAGTTACATTATACTGATGCTTGCATGTGATGAAATTATGAAATGATAAACAGGAGGGAACTGTCAAGAAATTTTACATATGTATATACATGTTACCATTTCATAATGCATTGTGCTTAAATAACTGTTTCTCCACCTTTGTCAAAACTGAAAGGACTCCTATCACAACTCCTGCACAGCACATTCTTGTGCAAGAATGTAATCTGACCTACAACAGCCTCACTGGATGGACTGGAAGTCATCTCTTGACCAAACTTATGCTTATACCTTATATGGAGTTGTTTCCCTTTTTCTGTCTCGCGAGATGAGAACTTATGTGATTTTGTGCTCTCTGTTCCTCCCAGTGTGAGAGCAGCAGATGCTTTTTCTGTCATGTATAAAAGGGAGGTGTTGACTCTGGGCAGTAGCATTCACTCCCGTCTGTAACCAGAGGTGTGTTTTGTGTTTGCTCCTTGCAAGTAAAAACTTTTGATTAGACTTCCGGTTATGGCTGCCACGTAGGACGGACGTGTCTCGCTCTGCTCTGCTCCTGGAGAAAAAAAATCGGCAAATAACTCTCTCATTTGGGACAGAACGTATCCCAGCGTTTGGGCGAGGATATGTCGGCGAAGCCTAAGGCTGGAAAACCAGGAAAAGGAAAAAGCGAGCCGCCGAAACAGTCCAAATTAACGGACTTTCAGGTCTGTGACGCAGCAAACAGGGCTCCATATATGGCGGAGGAGGCTGGCAACGCTGCGATTTCTGCGGGGGGTGGCGCGGATGCGCTGATGGCTGCCATGAGTTCAATGAGAGCGGACTTTTCCTCTAGATTTGATGGGATTATGACAGCGTTGGAAGGAATAAGAAAGGAATTGGGTGACTGTGTAGAACGAACGGCGCAGATGGAGCTCCGTCTCGCTAGTGCTGAAGATGACGTCACCCGTCTTCAATTAAAGGTGCGCACTTTGGAAAAAAAAAATAAATCTCTGGAAGATAATATTTTGGATTTGGAATCTCGGTCGAGACAGAATAATTTGAGGCTGGTGGGTCTTCCAGAGGAATCAGAAGGTCGGGACGTATGTTCCTTTCTGGAAAAGTGGATTCCGGAGGTGCTGGGCAGCGAGGAGTTGCAATCAGCAGTGGTTCTGGAAAAAGCACATCGCATTGGCCCACGGAGAGATAAGGGACCGCCGAGGACCTTAATTATGAAGTTTCTTAACAACAGAGACAGGATGAAGATCTTCAACGCTGCACGAGCTAAAAAAGGAGAGATTAAACACCAGGACCAGCAGGTGCGGTTCTACCCAGATTTGGCCACAGGAATCCAGCAATTGAGGAAGCAGTTTGATCCCGTACGTAAGGAGCTGCGCAACCTTGGGATTCGTCATGGTGTAATCTATCCTGCGAGACTGCTGACCACGTATGAGGGCAGAACCCACATCTTCAAGACCCCAGAGGAGGCGCAGGAGTTCATCAAGAAGATCAAAGAAGAAGAAGAGACTGGTGGGAGCTAAGCATGAACAAAATATAAGGTAGAATAATTAAGCATTTGCACAGGCATCTGACTGACTTGAAGTAAATAGTAAGTTTACAAAATATAGATTGTATTATATATTAAAAAAACAAAACAAAAACAAAACAAAAAAAAAAAACTATGATGTACAAAGTTGTTAAAAATTTTGGAGTTAAGTTGGAAAACTACAGAGGAGAGTTAATGTTACGTCATTAAAAGCAGTAGAGTTAGGGTGATTGGGAGGATGAAGAAGGAGTGGCTTAGGCTGTTCCCCGTGGGTGTGGAACGGTCGATGGCTATATCGGGAGACAGAATTTTTCTTTTGATTTTGGGGGGTTTGCCACAAGTGTGGGAAGGGGAAATTTGTTTGTGTGTAGTTTGTAGGATGAATGTTCAACCACTCATGTTTTTGCTTCTCTGTATGAGCATGTTTACACTGCAAGGTAATCCCAAACTCTCTATTGATCATGGACCAAAGTGTTAATCTTAATTTAACTTCATGGAATTGCAGAGGTCTACAAAATTTAAAAAAACTTAAACAAGTTATGAATAAAATAAAGGACATGGGTTCAAGAATTGTGTTTTTACAAGAAACTCATCTGATAGAGGAGGATGTTAAAAGAATTAGGAGTAGATGGCAGGGAAGTGTATTCACCTCTTCATTTTCATCCCGAGCCAGGGGAGTTATGACTCTCATACATAAATCAGTTCCTTTTCAAGTGAAAAATGTAATTGGAGACAAATTTGGAAGATATGTAATCATTCAAGGTTCTTTGCTATTAGAAAATATAAATCTTGTGAACTTATATGGTCCCAATATAGATGATCAGAAGTTCTTTGCTAATTTATTTCTCATCTTATCATCACTTACAGGGCAACATATAATAGCAGGGGATTTTAATTGTACATTGAATCCAGGTGTGGATAGATCAACAGGACTGGATTGTACGCACATTGGATGTAGGATGACTATTAATCATTTTATGAAAGAATTGAGATTGTTAGATATATGGAGAGAAATGAAACCACAAGTTAAAGCCTATTCTTGTTATTCCAGTACCTACAAGACATTCTCACGTATTGATTATTTTTTGATTTCCACAGAATTAAGGTCCAAGATTCAAAACTGCTTTTATGATAACATCGTGATCTCTGATCATGCACCCTGTTGTCTAATATATGTAGATAAAAAATTGACAAAGGAATCAGGTAGATGGCAATTTCAGCATAAATGGCTTCAGGATGAGGAATTTGTCAAGTATATAGAAAAACAGATAGACGAGTTCTTTGACATCAATACTACACAAACATCAGCATGTGTAAAGTGGGAGGCTTTCAAAGCTTTTATTAGGGGGCATATTATTAGTTATACAGGATCAAAATCTAAGAAGACTCGAGAGGAGAGAGCTAAATTGGAACATAAAATAAAAAATCTTCAGGAAAAAGTGTATGCAGGAAGTGACCCAAGGTTGGAGAATGAATTACTGATTTTGAGAGCTGAATACGACAAAAAATCAGCGAATAGAGCTGCCTCGAGTCTTCTAAGATTGAAACAATCTTTTTATGAACAAGGTGAAAAATCAGGAAAATTATTAGCATGGCAGATTAAACAATTGGAAATTAAAACACCAATTACCAGTATTATAAGTAATGGACAGGTAGTTATAGATCCTTTAGAAATTAATAGAGCCTTTAGAGATTACTATGAAAAATTATATGATACCAAAAATGAACCTGATTTAACAAAACTAAATGGGTTTTTGAACGAACTATCTATACCGTGTATTCCAAATGAAAACAGGGAGATATTGGAGTCTAAAATTAGTCAAGAAGAAGTTGGGCTAGCCATTGATAATATGAAATCAGGAAAAAGTGCAGGACCAGATGGTCTTCCAGTTGACCTTTATAAAAAATTTAAGAATAAATTAATAAAACCTTTTTTGGAAATGGTTTTAGAAGCATTTCAAAATAATAATTTACCATCATACATAAATAATGCCTTAATTATACTGCTGCCAAAACCAGGTAAGCCCTCTAATAAATGTGAAAATATGAGACCAATAAGCCTATTAAACGCCGACCTTAAGATAATCTGTAAAATTTTAGCAAGACGAATACAAGAAATTTTACCAAATATTATTAATCGAGATCAGAATGGCTTTATAAAGGGTAGACAAGGCTTCCATAATGTAAGAAGACTATTTAATATTATCTATTTTAATAAAGAAGCACCGGATACAGCTCTCCTATCATTGGACGCCGAAAAGGCCTTTGATAGAGTTGAATGGCCCTTTCTTTTTGAAGTCCTACAAAGGTTTGGACTTGGAAATAATTTCATAAAATGGGTTCAAATAATATACAATAATGCTACAGCAGAAATCCTAACAAATAACAATATTTCAAAACCAATAAAAATCAATAGAGGATGTCGACAAGGCTGTCCACTCTCACCTTTACTGTTTACTATGGCAATTGAACCTTTAGCGATAGCGATACGTTTACATTCACAAATATATGGAATTAAAGTTGGACCAACAGAACATAAAATCTCCCTGTACGCCGATGATATAATTTTGTTTATGTCGAATCTAAAAAAATCAATTCCAACCTTGTTGAATTTAATAAAGAATTTTGGGGAAATATCAGGATATAAAATAAATAAAACTAAATCTTCAATATTAATGCTAAATGAGACCCAGAGAAATTACCCAGCCCCTGAGGTAAATCAATTCAATGTTGTAAATCAGTTTAAATATTTAGGAATCCAAATTATGCCTAAGCTAGAATCAGTCGCCAGTGTCAACTATGAAGCCTTAATGTCAGATATCAGTGAGTTAACTCAGAGATGGATGTCACTACCAATGTCGATGATCGGGAGAATCAATATACTTAAAAGTAATATTTTACCTAAAATACTTTATTTATTTCAATACATTCCCTTATCACCACCTTTAGCAACAGGAGGGCTAGATTACGTTTGTCTTTATTATATTTACCATTTGATCGTGGAGGTCTGAAATGTCCAAATTTTATGTTGTATTATTGGTCGGCACAACTGAGGTCTATGACATATTATTTTTCATCAAATGATCTCCCTCACTGGACTGAAATGGAATCATACAATTTACCTTTACCTCTTCCCATATTCATATACTCAGATTCGGCAAAAAAATTACAAAAACAAGTTAAAAATCCATTTGTAAAGCATATGATCAAAATATGGTGTGAAGCTAAAAACTATTTAAAAGAACCACAGTTATTGTCACAATTTAGTCCAATATGGGGTAATCAATATTTTAAACCAGGGAGAGCGGACGCTGTATTTAAAGTATGGAATTTAAAAGGGATACAAAAGATTCAGGATTTATATTTGCCATGTGCAGACAACATAATGTCTTTTGAAGAGCTGAGGATCAAATTTAATCTCAATAGAACACATTTTTTTAAATATCTTCAACTTAGAAACTTTATTCGATCAAATCAAAATAAAGCTCTCACTCGACCTATTTATTCATCCTTGGAAAAAATGATGATGAAAGATAGTAAAAGAAAGGGTATTATTTCAGAGTTTTATAACTCACTGACACTATCTTCAAGTGAAAATTCACTGAAAAGATTAAACTACTGGAAAGAAGATCTGCAAATTGAAATTTCAGAGGAACAATGGGAATTGGCTTGTACAGAAGCTCAAAGCAAATCAATAAATGCACGCCTTAAATTGATACATTTCAAATGGTTAATGCGGATGTATGTTACACCGGAGGAGTTAAATAGATATAACAAAAATATACCAGATACATGCACAAAATGCATGGAAAGTAAAGGAACCCTATTTCATTGTTTATGGGAATGTAGATTAATAAGAATGTTTTGGGAAGAGGTGAGGGTAACAATTGAAAAAATAATCTCAAAACAAATCATATTGAATCCTAAACTGGTTTTGTTGGGTCTGTACCCAGAAAAGCATAATTTCAATAAAAGTGAAAGAACATTCATAGACCTCAGTTTGCTTAATGCCAAAAAATGTATTGCACTATTATGGAAAAAGACTCATAGACCAGATGTGACTCAGTGGTTAAGACAGATGTTAACAAACCTTCCATTAGAAAGAATAACATATATACTGAAATCAAAGGAAATTGTGTTTGAGAATATATGGAGACCTTTTATTGATTATGTAAAAAATTTAAACATAACTCTTGAAGAAGAAGGTGAATGATGTGTGTGGACCTTGTAAATTCCAAACTGGTGAACATAATATGTATACTTATGTATTGGATTGTCTAGACTAAACAGAGGAGCATTGTTGAAGACTTGATTTTGTTGGTGGTTGTTGGTGTTTTTAGTGCATTTTTTTTTTTGTAGTACTTTAGTGTTAGTGTTTGATTGTTTGTATCATGTTTGTTAAAAAAAAAAAAAAAAAGGTTCAATAAAGATATTGTGGAAAAAAAAAACTTTTGATTATATTTATGTCTCGAGTCTGATTAAGGTACGAACCTAACAGAGTACTATCATTTCTATGAGTTTTGAATTTCAGATTCCTGACAGTGAGTTATGTTCTTAACTGTATGTTGCACTTTGGGGAATGGGAGCTGTTCAGTCATCAATATAATTTAGTTTATATATGTAGTTTATAGTCTTATCAATAAACTAATGCAGCATTATAATAGCAGGACACATTACCAATATTTCAGACCCATTGTAGTGCATCCTTTTATATTTTAGCAATACAAGTACAAAACACCGCCCACACTTGAAGCCAGGGCAATAAGAGATACAGCGGTGACAGAGCGGTGGCTAAACTTTTGATAACTAGAAAAGCACTCGGAGCGCAGATCTCTGCCAAGTACCTCAGTTCCCCCCAATATTGGGATTTTCCCCAAATAGTCCTACATTTATTTTATCTATATTTTTAGATTCCTTGACCATCGAAACATACCTTTAGCAATTGGATTCACATTGATATCTTTATTAGTTCAGTAGTTCTTGACAAAAATCACTTTTTTGGTAATGGCGGTTTTCTTCTTGATATAGCTCCATAGCTTTTGAAGAAACAAGAAATCCATTGGCACACTACTGATTCCTCAGTGTCTTGGCTATATTTTGGTGTTTGTTGTATGTTTATATCTTAATTACCTCCGCCAAGGAGGTTATGTGATCATCGGCGTTGGTTTGTCTGTTTGTTAGCAAGATTACTCAAAAAGTTATGGACGGATTTTCATGAAATTTTCACAGATTGTCAGAAATGGGGTATCCTACAGATTAGATTTTGGTGGTGATCCAGATCACCGTCCACAAGAAAACCGCCATTATACAAAATGCCATTTTCGTGAATAACTACTGAACCACTAATCCTATCATTGTCAATCCAATTGCTTGTCATGTTTTCATGGTCAAGGAATCTGAAAACGTACACAAACACTGTATTGGGGGGGGGGAAACTGTGGCGAAAACCCCATTACGGAAAATGCGATTTTCGTGAATAACTACTGAACCACTAATCCTATCATTGTCAATCCAATTGCTAGTCATATGTTTTCATGGTCAAGGAATCTGAAAACGTACACACAAACACTGTATGGGGGGGAACTGTGGCGAAAACCCCCATTACGGAAAATGCGATTTTCGTGAATAATTACTGAACCACTAATCCTATCATTGTGAATCCAATTGCTAGTCATATGTTTTCATGGTCAAGGAATCTGAAAATGTACACACAAACACTGTATTGGGGGGGGGGATTGTGGTGCTTGGCGGAGGTCTGCGCTCTCCGAGTGCTTTTCTAGTTTGTTACCTTACAGTGATGAAAATTCCAAAGATCCCCTATTATTTCCTGTTCTGGATCACAGTATCTGGATTTTTTTGCAGAATTTGGATCAGTCTTTGATATTTCCTAGAACCTATTGGGATCTTATCCTGTATTTTTTTGGCAAGCGTCCGGACCATTTATTGTGGCGTTATATGCACATGTGCTAAAAATGGCCCTCTCTCGCAATGATAAAGAATCCTTTAAAAAAAAAAAAAAAAAAAAAAAAAAAAAAATACTGGATCCAGACGGTGATCCAGTTCACTCCCAAAATCTAATCATTTCTTCCTTGTCCCATTTCGGACTTGTCCTGAAAGTTTCGTCAAAATCCGTTGATAACTTTTTGAGTTATGTTGGTAACAGACAAACAAACCCCGGTAAAAACATTACCTCCTTGGCGGAGGTAAAAATTCCATATTTTGACTGAGCGACTCCATACTTGGTGATGCGCACCCTCAGTTAAAGTACTATATTCCATTCAAGTGAATGTATTAATTCATTCTGATTGCTGAGGCCACAGTAAAAACACATAAGATAAGATAAGATAAGATAAGCCTTTATTAGTCCCACAACGGGGAAATTCCAGGATTGCAACAGCACAGGGATAGCAACACTCAGAGCAACAATCAGAAGGCAAGAAAAAAAAACAAAAAAAAAAAAAAAAAACAAGCAAGCAAGAGCAGCTAATATACATATGACACATGATTTTAAACATAACCCAGCCCTTGTAAAATCTACTTTACTGAAGCGCAGCTACATGAAAATTGTGGTTAAATATAACAACAAAGTACTTTATTGTCGCATTCGAATTGTAATCGCTCCTGTTTTGTTTTTCTTTTGATTTCTTGGATGGAATATGGGTGGGCAATATAAGCTGTGGCTTCAGCCATCACCCATTTCGGATAACCTATGCTGAACTGTATAATCAGAGGAGTTATTGTTTAATTTGACCTTGCTAGATTTGTTTCCCCTTTGTTATATTATTCTATTTTCTTTTAATCTTTACTTTTAATATATCCGAAATAAAGATTCATTCATTCACATTCCACCACTGGTTTTTAGCAACAAGTGTATTCCCCAAATATGTTTTAAACTTGCTTTAATTAACCACCACCCATTTCTGTCTTGTCTAGGCAAGAGGGAAACAATCCACCCCAAACTGGACCTTGCCTTACTATTTACAGAGATGCAGGCTAAAGATCTGCTGAACTGGGATCAGCTTGAGTGGCACATCCCAGCTGCTTCTCAGTGAGGCAACGTGGCCAGCGTGTGTGACCCATTCTGTTTTTTTTAACAGTTTGAATTTTGCACAGTCTGAATAATCTGGAATTTGCTGCTGATTGTAAAAAAACAATTTAGTGACTTATGTATCTGCATCATGATTTTCTATTTTGTCTGTTAAGGTACCGGTGGGAAAAGAGTCAACAGTACAAACCATTTATCGGTGACTTTGAAAATAATGGTTCATTTTTAAGAAAAAGTAACCAAAACAATTATTTTATTTAGTGAAGACTGTATTGTTGGATGTGCCACTGCAGAAGACCCTGCACACTTTAGTGACAGTACCAGTATATGGAGGAATTCTGGGCCATATTAGCATCTGTACTTTATTATAATGGGTTAGGGCGGGGGTGTCTTCAACAGCAGATTCCACTGAATTTCTTCTGACTGCTGATCAGTGAGAACACCTGCTGAAGAGACTGGGTAGAAGAGAGAACCTGCAGGGTCTTGGCCCTCCATGACACATGATTGAGACCTCTGGGTTAGGGTTTAATGGGATTTAACATTTTAACACAAACTGCTTTATGGTTCATAATTCTGTTGACAGACTTACACCAAACCAAAAGTGATTTCTCAAACTGCTGGATTGTTCTTAGACAGCTTTTCCAATCTTTCAGTATTTTTATTAATTTATGTCACTTGGTGGTAACCTTCACATATATAAAAAAGAGACATCTGCAAAAACTTCAAAGGTTTATTGTCAGTGCAATTCCCAGTGCAATACTACATGAATGCATGTATAGTACATTGTTGATGCAGAGAATATATATTTCTACAGTACGTGTATCTAGTAAATCAAGTATTTTCCATGTAACCTTGTGACTGCATTATTTTAATTGTTTTTAATCCTAAATCAAGTTTGTTTTGGCCTAAAATGCACCATAACTGTCAAATATATCTTATTATACCTAACTCAGTACTGTTTACCTTTTGAATATATATTTTGTGGTTAGTATAACCCCATAACTACAACCCGACGATCAAGTTGTGTCAGCCGATCACTTTTTGCTATGACACCACCACAGACTCAGTGCTGCTGGAGCAGCTACATGACATGTCTCAACAGTCTCTCCATGATTTTCCACACAGATCAGAGCAATTTGTTGCACAGGAAGCTAAACGTTTCTACAGACATGCTTAGGCTCTATAACCACTGATTGTTTGTGAAGCTGGGGTGACATCAGTGAGGCTGTATTGAACGCCAGACCGACTGAAGCAGTAGTTTTCCCACAACAGAGCCATCTGAAACACACACAGCATACATATTTTAGTACCTAATAGCGATAACTTGCAGACATTACAGTGTAGTATGACGTACTTAAAGCAAACTAGCATTAGCAATCATTAGCTTACCTTCATATATGATCTACTTCATATCCTCATGTCTTCAGCTCTATGGCTTCCCAGACGCTCCAGTACTTTTCCAGAGTGTTTCATCTCGCTGCCTGTACCCTCGTCTGGCGGTCCTTTTTGGTCTTTACGGTGACAAAAAGCCACAGACCGAGGAGTCGCTTTGTACAGCCGCAATGTTATGTTTTGCATCACAGGAGTGTGGCGCTGCCGCCTTGCTGTAAAAAAAAAAAAATAATCCCACCCACATCAGGCGTACCCAGCTGCAATGGAAACACAACCGAGCCAAACTGAGTAGAGCCGAGTAGTGTCGAGTAAGGCCAACTGGGTACTAGTGGAAGAGAGCCATAAGCCAACTCCACCCTGCCTGCACTCTTCTCTCCTGTGCATTTTCCATCTGATTCTTTACTCCGTCTAAAACAGAAGTGTCAGCACAGCATCTCCACTTACCACCTGTTCAGTTTCTTGTATAAGGCAATCAAATAAATGTCACTTAAGAGTTAATACAGCTAATTTCAGACTGAAGAAGAGCTCATTTTAAATGCAGAAGTATAGTCATTAAATTAAAATCAAGGAAAACAACTTTACCAATAGATTTGACAAGATTATCAAGAAGGTTGGCTCTGTAGTTGGTCTCAGGCTGGAGACCTTTCAATCTGTGGTGGCAAGGAGGACCACTGAACAAACTGCAATCCATCATAGACAATCCTGATCACCCCCTCCACCACACACTGGACAGTCAGTGGAGCACTTTCTCCAGCAGACTGCTACAGCGTCACTGCCGAACGGTGAGACACAGGAAATCTTTTCTGCCACATGCCATTTCACTGTACAGTAACACACTGATGTTGAATTTGGTCATAATGCAACAATACTGCACCTTACAGTATAACTGGTACCTTGTATTTCATCTTGTGCCTTATAATCCTCTGTGCAGTCAGATGATGATCCCTATGAGTCAATGGATAGTACTATTTAACCTAGTAGTAGCCTATGTTGTATATAAAGTCATCCAAGCATTTTTACTTCCCTGGGTAACTCCTTTTTCTATTATGCTGTGTGTTTTTCAGTTGGTTGGGTTGTCTGTGTCATGCTGCTGTTACACTGTAATTTCCCAGTTTGGGATCAAAGTACATCCAGCCATCCATCCATTTACTAGATTCCAAAGGAGAAAACAGCAGCAATATACAAGACAGACCATTCACGTCTGGATGGAAAAAGTGTCTTCTTGTTGCCAATAATTTGCCTAATCAAATGTGTTTATTTGCATTTAAATATGACGTCAACATAATCAATTCAGTGTATTTCAAGGGACACAGAAGGCTGGTCCAGAGGATGAAGCTCCTCTCCTTTACACGTGCAACAAAAACAAAAAAGATTGACCAAAACAGGCCCAGCAGAGGAGGAGCTCAACCCATTTCAGATAAAATATTGTTGTAGAGCCAAGTCTGAACGTACAGGCAGCTGCTTAGTTTGTTTCACATCACAGTCAGACCAGGGTGTGTGCTTGCGTTTCCCCTAAATCTGCAGCACAATTTCCCAATTTTGCCTTTAAATTTTAGCTACAAATGTTTTAAATTGATCTTGATCCACTTTTAACCACGAATGGTGGTCTAAAAGGATTAACAACCTCAACTCTGGAAATAGCTATTGGAGGAATTTTGGCCAATAAAAGACCCTCATAACAGCTCAAATGTGACAACCACAGTGAAGGCCCACATGAGGATCACAGAGAATTAGGGGAGAATCCTTTCCCATCCTTTCGTACCGGAGTGGTGGCCTAGCTGACAGCATCCACCCCACAACCGGGAGGCTGTGGGTTCAAGCCCCAGCCGGGTCATACCAGAGACCATATTAAAAAAAAATAAAAATAAATTGTACTTCCCGCCTTGGTGCTCAGCATAATGAATGGGGGAAGGAAAAGTTGTTTGTGGCGGTGCCTTGCATAACAGCAACCCCTCTGATTCCAGATGTGATTAACATTGTAGATAGGAGAAATGTAATTTCATTCTACTGTACATGATTGGCTGTATCGACTGAATGACAAAGTTGGCTTCATATTCTTCCCTTGGAGTATCCGCGATTTTCATGAAAACACAAGTACCCAGATCTCCTGACCTTTGACCTTGTGTGTCAAGATCAAAGCAATATTTGTATTTTGTATACTTCATTAATCCCCAGAGGGAAATTCAGGGCATCCACGGTACAGTGCCAATCCCATTACCATTCACACCTAGGGCCACTTTAGAGTCTCCAATTAACCCAGTTTGCATGTTTTCGGCCTGTGGGAGGAAACCAGAGTACCCGGGGTAAACCCACGCAGACACAGGGAGCACATCCAAACTCCACACAGAGTCACTGATGGTCAGGGGGTGGGATCGAACCCCTGATCTTCTTACTGTGCTGCCACAGTGCTAGCCACTGTGCCACCGAGCTGCATATATGGCAATTTTTATGTTGTTCAAAATAAAATGGTATCAATCTATAGCCATGGAGGGGGAAAAAAGCAAAACAATTTTGTAAAATGGCATGAGTGGTCATATGTTATCATCATGGTCATCTAGCTACAATGCTCCGCACTGTGTGTGTTTATATACTTACATATTTATTCCATCTAGCTACAATGCTCAGCACTGGGTGTGTTCATATTTATATATCTATATATTTATTCCATCTAGCTACAATGCTCCGCACTGTGTTTTTATATATCTATATATTTATTCCATCTAGCTACAATGCTCCGTACTGTGGGTGTTTATATATTTACATATTTATTCCATCTAGCTACAATGCTCTGCACTGTGTGTTTATATATTCATATATTTATTCCATCCAGCTACAATGCTCTGCACTGTGTGTCTGTGTGTATATATATATTTTATAGTAATATGTACATATGTATATTAGCTACTCTTGCTTGCTTGTTTTTTTTCTTGCCTTCTGATTGTTGCTCTGAGTGTTGCTATCCCTGTGCTGTTGCAATCCTGGAATTTCCCCATTGTGGGACTAATAAAGGCTCATCTTATCTTATCTTATGTTGTGACATTTGATCTCAAGCTTGAGCAGAAAGAAAAACAACTGCTGAACCACGCTCAGTCTTCCACAGAACTAATCATGCACACCCTCAATTCATAAATGTGATCAGGTGGCATTATGGTCATTTGTGGTATTATAGTCATAAAACAAACAAGACTGAACTTAAAGCTGTCAAGACACACTCAAGACTTTACAAAGTGGTCCTAAATCCCGGAGTCACTTATTGAATTATAATGGTTAATCTAAGTCACAGTTTCAAGAAACAAACTTCAGAGGACACTTAAACCCATGACACATTGTTTTAAATTTTGCTGCTTTTTATTTATTTATTTTTTTTTTGCTTCTCTTCCAGTCCTTATGGCCACTTTCTGATTGCTTTGACTTTTAAAAACATCATTTTAAGAATAATGTTACCTGAGTTAAAGTACATTTCTAACTACACTATATCACACAATATGCCGTTTAACAAACAAAAAGGTGGTTCATGCTCGAAAACCCTCCAATGTGGCTGAATTACAAAAACTTTGCAAAGATGAGTGGGTCAAAATTCCTCCACAGCACTGTAAAAGACTCATTGCCAGTTATCACAAACTCATGGTTCAGTCAATTAGGGCAAGTTGTCCAGGTCCTGAAGCAGCAAAGCAGCCCCAGATCATGACACCACCACCACGTTTGACTGTTGATACAACTTTTTTTTATGAAATTCTGTTTTAGTTTTATGCCAGATAGAACACGTTCTTCCAAAAAGTTCAAATTTTGTCTCGTCAATCCCCAGAATATTTTCCCAAAAGTCTTGAGGATCACCTAGACATTTTCTGACAAATGTGAGACAAGTCTGTTCTTTTTGTCCAGCAGTGGCTGTCATTTGTGCCCAGTCTCTTTCTTATTGTTCCATTGTGGACCAGTGTCCAAACTGAGGCAAGTGAGGCCTGCAGTTCTTTAGACGACGTTCTGGGTTTTTGTTTCTCATCCATTCTTGAATTTCTTCAGATCACGGTGGGATGTTGTTTTTGAGATGTTGTTTGTGGGATGTTGTTTTTGAGATCTTTTAGCCTACTTCAAGTTGTCAGGTTCTATTTAAGTGATTTCTTGATTCAACAAGTCTGACAGTAATCAGGCCTGGGTGTGGCTACTGAAACTGAACTCAGCTTTCCAAAAAATGTGGTTAATCACAGTTAATTCATGATGTAACAAGGGGGCAATTACTTTTTCACATGGCCAGGTAGGTTTGGATAGTTTTTTCCTTTAATAAATGAAATCATTTGAAAACTGCATTTTGTATTTATTCAGGTTATCCTTGTCCAATATTAAAATTTGTTTGATGATCTGAAATATTGAAGTGTGACAAATGCGCAAAAATATAAGAAATCAGGAATGGGTCAAATACTTTTTCACAGCACTGTACATGAAGAGTATCCTTGTGGCCTTAACATATCCCAGCATTCAGCGTGTGGCTCAGTCTGCCCCCCCCCCCGGCTCAAATAGAAGCGGAACGAAGTCAGAAATGGTTCAAAGCCAGTTTTTTGCTTGAATTATGCAGCGGTTTGAATGTAAAACACCAATAATCCAGAAAACAGCAACATCTGATGATTTAAGCTTATGTTACGTGACTTTTTTTCTGATGTGCCGTATGCTTCACTTAAAGTATTGAACATGTTGAACTGTTACTTTTTTCTGAAGTCGAACCTTTTTTCCCCATTAATGTCAGTTTATTAACTTATGTCTATAATATAGAAATACAGTACGCCATGGTTGAAATAACTTGCTTTAAGAACTTTTAAAGTCCCGTAGAGATGAGGAAGATGTTATTCATGTTCTGCTTATGTGGTGCTGTGGTCGTGGTCCTCACTGGTGAAGATTCTCCAGTAGAAGGTAAAGAAAATACAATAAAAAAAGATAAAAAAAAAAAGTTCTGTCAAAAAAGTCAGAAAAAAAAACCTCAGCTGACGCCGTCATGGTTGCTAGGCAACAAAGCTGGTGCATGGTCAAGCAAACATACATCCTCCAAAGACTAGACTGTCTCATTTAACAGCCATAAATCAGCCTTTACATGCAGCCTACCCAACCTTTGAGTGCTCTGGCCTCCTAGGCTGCGGTCTATGAGGCTGCAACACCTGAACTGAGACACAGCCAATGTCAACTGTCACCGTGGACGGAGTCTGGAGAAGACAGACAGTCTACTCCACAGTCGGTCTCCCGTCCTGCCCCTGTTCAGCCCGGTAGGAAGAAATGCTGTGGTGGGTGGCAGCTTTTCCTGTATTGAGTGGAGTCAGACTCCACCCATAGTGAGCTGATTTTGCAGCCAGTCTGAAGAAACGGAAACAAACATACACCAACCAGAAGAACACACCCGTACCTGCTCTCAGTGATCAAATTACCAGGAGAACTGCCCCTGATCCCTGTTGTCCCAGTGGTGAGTAGCTAATCCCTGCCCCTCCCCTGCAGTTAAACATGATTATTTTTTCAAGCAACAAGCCATCGTTTACCCTCTAAATATGCATTTTTAATGGGTTGGTCCAGGGGTGTCAAACATATGGCCCGTGGGCCAAAACTGGCCACGGGGGGGGGGGGGGGGGGGGGGGGGGTTCCAAATTTTTCTGTGAATTTACAGCTTTCTTTCTCATAAATTTCTAACCTTTTCTACTGATTAAGAGTTGTTCATGTAAATTTGAGACTTTTCTCAAAGAAGAGACATTCTAATCAGTTTTCTTTTCCTTCTCTTCTTTTTTCTGGTGAAAACAGGTTAGGTAAAATCCATCAGCAGCTACGAATGACAATGTAGACATGAAGAGGTGTCCCAATTCATCGGGGTAGGCAAAGGGGAAGGGGTAAAAATGAGAACTGGGAAACACCCTAAATCTACCTGTACTTCCCTCTCACATTACAAATATTTTTCTCTACCATTTTACACTATTCATTGCTGTTCATGAATAAACAGTGTTTCTCTTGCCATATGCATCTATAAGAATCATTTACATTTAAAAAGGTTTTAAATTTAGTTCAAGTAAGTTTCAGCATGCAATAATGAAATTTCATCATATCTGATCATATTAAATAATTTTCCAACCACAAAATTGTAGGTAGCGAAAAGGCTCAGTGGCTAGTAACTTTAGAAAGTCACTAGCCACAGTGGCCGCTGAGCCAAAAAGTTAATGTCAAGCCCTGGATACATGTATACAAGTTGTATACATAATCAAAGTCAAAATGACACACATATCTTGTGACTTTTGACCTTAAGGCATTAGATCATTTCACCTTCACTGGAATGAAATTGCACTCGGCATGGAGCGGCAAATCCTATGACGGCCTTAAAATTAAGATGAAACGTTCAAGTCCTAAGTAGAAACTGGCCCATCAACATCCCCCAGGTGAGGACAGAGCCGAGGAAGATCAAGGCGAGGAAGGCCTCGGGACTGGACGGCATCAGCGCAAAGCTCCTCAAGTCCTGTGCAGACCAGCTGTGTGGGATTGTGGAGCACATCTTCAACCTGAGCCTGAAGCTGGGGAGGGTACCACAGTTGTGGAAAATATCTTGTGTGGTACCTGTACCAAAGACTTCCCACCCCAAAGATCTGAACAGCTACAGACCAGTGGCCCTGATGTCCCACATGATGAAGACTCTGGAGAGACTGCTCCTTGCTCACCTCCGCCCCCTGGTGGGACCAGCAATGGATCCACTCCAGTTCGCCTACCAGCATGGCATTGGGGTGGAGGATGCGGTGATCTTCCTCCTTCACCGTTCTCTATCCCACCTGGAGAAGCCCGGGAATGCGGTGAGGATCATGTTCTTTGACTTCTCCAGTGCTGTCAACACCATCCAACCGATGACCCTGAAGGACAAGCTGCTGTGCACAGGGGTGGACCAGCACCTGTCATCATGGATCCTGGACTACCTCACTAACTGGCCACAGTTTGTGAGAACCCGGGACTGTGTGTCCGACACGATCATTGGTAGCACGGGGGCCCCCCAGGGAACAGTTTTGGCTCCCTTCCTGTTCACCCTTTATACTGTGGACTTCTCACACAACACAACACACTGCCATCTACAGAAGTTCTGACGACTCTGCAATCGTTGGCCTCATCTCCAATGGAGATGAAGCTGAGTACAGAGGACTTATCCAGGACTTTGTAGACTGGTGCCATCGGAACTGCCTCCAGATCAACGCGAGGAAAACTAAGGAGCTGGTGGTGGACTGCCGCAGGCAAGGACAACCCCTCACAGCACCAGTAAACATACAGGGAACAGACATCGAGATGGTGACATCCTACAAGTACCTGGGTGTTCATCTGAACAATAAACTAGACTGGTCACACAATACTGACGCACTCTACAAGAAGGGACAGCGCAGGCTGTTCCTACTGAGGAGACTCAGGTCTTTTGGTGTACAAGGGGCGCTGCTGAAGACATTCTATGACACGGTGGTGGCATCAGCCATCACTTTTGGAGTGGTCTGCTGGGGCAGTGGCATTACAGCAGCCGATAGGAAGAGACTGAACAAACTGATCAAGAAAGCTAGCTCTGTCCTGGGGCAACGCCTTGACCCAGTGGAGGAGATGGGAGAGAGAAGGATGGTGGCTAAACTGTCATCTCTGCTAGAGTCCGAGTCCCACCCTATGCAGGACATACTGAATGCACCGAGGAACTCATTTAGCAGCAGACTACATCATCCTAGGTGCACAACTGAGAGGTTCCGCAGGTCCTTCCTACCTACGGCTGTCAGACTGTATAACCTAAGCAGGGCTGCTCGCAGAGATAGCAAAAAAACGTGACGACCTAATAGTATTGAATGCAAAAGACGCAATAGACTTACACAATGGTCCCCTCCGGTATACAACTAGGAAAATACCGGTCGCTTCGGAGGGTGACAATATGTATGGGTACATAATCATACCATGTAGGATAACCAAGTAGACGGTTATGCTGTTCATTCCATGTAGCTACAATGCTCCGCACTGTGTGTGTTTATATATTTATATATTTATTCCATCTAGCTACAATGCTCCGCACTGTGTGTTTATATATTTATATGTACATATGTATATTCGCTACTCTTGTTTTTTTTCTTGTCTTCCGATTGTTGCTCTGAGTGTTGCTATCCTTGTGCTGTTGCAACCCTGGAATTTCCCTATTGTGGGACTAATAAAGGCTCATCTTATTACCAATAGGCAGGCAACATTTCTTTTTCCTAAAATTTACACAACTTTTCCCCATAAATTTGCTGCTTTCTTATTGCAATTTAAGAAAAGCAGAACATTTGTCATTCAGTCTATACACAGTAAAGCATGCATAGTAGAATGGAATTACATTTTGACAACAATGTTAGTCACATCCAGAATTGGAGCGGCAATGCAAGGTCCCACCATGGGAATGTCTTTAAATTTTCAACTTTTGCCATCTTTTTGGAAATCTGAAACTTCTTCCTCAAAATTTTAAACTTCTCAAATTGTAAACCGTTTGCTATTAAAGCCACAAGAAGTATTCGTAAGCAAAAGAGCCACAGTTTGCAGACCCCAGTGTTCAGAGATGAGCATAATTTTCGGGGCACATCAGCACAATGAGGTCAGCACTGGAAACCACAAAGCACCTGTTGTATGATGAATAAGGTCAGATGTCCTTCAATCAGCAAGAAACAGAAATATTACTTCACATTTAAAAGTGAAACATCACTTTAAGAAGGAACATTCAAACTGGAGGATGCTTAACATGGGAAAAGTGCCTGTAAACTGGGAAAAGTGGCCAAACAGGAACGACTAGATTGACTTTGGTGAGGGTGAGTGTCCTTGTTTAGTGCCATGTCAGCATTGATGGCTATTTCATGGTAAAGAAAATTGAGTTAAAATTATATAGAGATAGGATGATAAGTTAAAGAATAAATAAGGAGATTGACAGATAGAAAAATTAAATATCTTGCTCGGTTTATCTATTTTATTGTATCTACATAAGATGCTTCAGCTGCACATGTGCTAAAAACCCTAAAATTTTCTTGGGTGGTTCCTTATTAAAAATATCTTTCAGTGACTTGAGTATAAAAACGTCTTGTTGTCATGAGAGCAGGACAGTCAAGTAAAATGTGCTTCACTGATTAAAAAAAAAAAAAATACCTCAGCAGAAGTGACAATATGGTGGGGCTTCACCTTTTAATATAAAGCTGTGCATGAGCCTTGAGTGGCCAATATGGCATCTAGTGTACACTACCTCATCATTTCAGTTTTCAAAGTGATGCAAATGTCTATGCTTATGGCAGGTTTAATATCATGCAGTTTATTTGCAGTACATGTGTCCCACTCACTCTGCCACTTTAAAATATAGGAGGTTATTAGCGGCCTGAGGTGTGAGGCTGGGATCTGGCATTGAGTGACTTCTTGGTTAAGGGCTCTCTTGGCAGCATTGTCTGCCTGCTCGTCATCTGGCAGGCCAGCATGGCTGGGGATCCAACAGAAAATGATATTAAAATTGTGTTTCTGTAAAAAAAAACAAACAAAAAAACAAAAAAAAAACTAGTTTCTCTAAAATCCGAGTAATAATGGGGTGATCAATGTTTAAAAACCCTAGCACCTGAAGACAGGATCTGGAGTCAGTAAAAATTAAGAGCTCTGTTGTATGGTTCTTTCAATGTGCTCCAATGCTAGAAGCAAAGCACAAGCCTCTGCTGTAAAAACTGAACATTGTTTGGGAATCCACAAACCATGCAGATTGTGCCTGGTGACAACTGCAGCCGAGACTGAGCCACCTACTTTAGATCCATCCGAGTATATGAAAATATGGTGAGGAAAATGGCATTTTATGTCCAAGATCTGCTGCTGGTACACATTTGGGTGAGTGTCTTCGTTTTGGCTCAGATCCAGAATGATGTTGAGTTTCCTCAAACTCCATGGAGGAATGGGACAAAACTGACTGTGTTACATTGCTCATATCAGGGTTTAACTTTACCAGGTGAGGTTCAATATGGCGTCCAAAAGGAGTGACGCTCTTAGGTCTGCCCTTATACGTCTGCAAAAATCGAGGGTAAAAAACTGCAGAGTAGGCTGGATTTCTATGGTTTGCTTTAAGTTTAACCATATACTGGAGAGCTAATTTCAGGTGCTTGTGTTGAAGTGAAGGCTCGTTTGTTTCAACATACAAACTTAACAGGAGAGGTTCTGAAAGCCCCCCAAAGCAAGCCTTAGACCTTGGTGCTTGACAGTTTCCAGCGTCCTGATGTACAGTGGTCTGATAAAGTGTTTGCCCCCTTCCTGATTTCTAATTTTTTGTATGTTTGTCACACTTAAATGTTTCAGATCAAACAAATTTAAATATTAGACGAAGACAACAAGTAAACACAATATGCAGTTTTAAATGAAGGCGTTTATGATTAAGGGAAAAAAAAAACAAACCTACATGGCCCTGTGTGAAAAAGTGATTGCCCCCTAAACCTAATAACTGCTTGAGCCACCCTAAGCAGCAATAACTGCAATCAAGCATTTGCGATAACTGGCAATGAGTCCTTTACAGTGCTGTGGAGGAATTTCGGCCCACTCATCTTTGCAGAATTGTTGTAATTCAGCCACATTGGAGGGTTTTCAAGCATGAACCCGCCTTAGCAGGGGGTCGCCAATCCAGTTGAGCTGCCCTGCTGGTGGGGTGTACAGGAGGGGAAAAAGGGAGGGGGAGAACACATCAGCTTTGCGAGTGCCGGTCCCTGCTGAGGAATCACCAACCTGTGGAGCCACCAACGGTGGGCATCTGCGCCGGGGAGCTTGGGCCAACACTACCTGCTCACCAACACAAAAGCAGGCTTCGGCCTGTCGATGCAGATGGTCTCCCTACGTCCCCCACAAGTCCAACACAAAATGTTTCACCCCAGGTTCCAACACTCTGAACGGTCCATCGTATGGTGGTCACAGTGGGGTCCGGTGTGCATCGTGCCTGACAAAAGCAAAACTGGCATTCTGCAAGCTTTTCAGGACCAATGTGCGGGGAAAACAATGGTGGGCCAGGCCCGGTACACTCACAGCCTCCGTACTGTGTAAAAATTGCAAAGGCAGATTGGCCTTGGGCACTGGGTTTTCTGGTAAAAACTCTCTGGGGAGCCGCAGCGGTTGAGAAAAAAGTTCTGCCGGCAAAGCTGCCAAATCCTCCTTAGGTGTGGAACACAACCCGAAAAGAACCAAAGGCAGGCGGTCAACCCAATTTGTGTCTGAGCGAAGCTCTGAGCACTGCTTTAAGCGACCTATGAAAACGCTCGCATAACCAGTTAGTCTGGGGGTTGTACGCGGTAGTGTGGTGAATTTTGACCCTCAGGCTCTGAGCCATCGCAGAACAGAGTTCTGTAACAAACTGTGGACCTCTGTCGGACGTGATGTCCAATGGAGATCTGAAAAGTGCAAGCCGACAAAAAAAGCGCACGCCACTTCTGCGAACGTGGTAGAAGCCACCGGGTCCACAACTGTCAAAAGGGAGCACGCAAATGTCCAGGTCCCCGGCTTGCTCCGTGGCCATGGCAGGGAAATCTATTCCCATGTAGACCAGGGCAATTAACATGCGCGACAGGCAATCGGCCACAACGTTGAGCTTACCGGCGACGTGTTGAATGTCTGTAGTAAACTCCGAAATTGCAGCCAACTGCCGTTGCTGCTGGGCCAACCATGGTTCCGAGACCTTGGCCATTGCGTACGTCAGCGGCTTATGGTCCATGAACGCGGTGAACTCATGCCCCTCCAGCCAGAACTGGAAATAGCACGTCGCCAGGTGGAGAGCCAGCAATTCTCTATTCAACGTGCTGTATATACAGTCGCTGTCGGGCAAAGTGCAGCTGAAAAATGCGAGCGGCTGCCATGAACCTGAGATGCACTGCTCCACTATTGCCCTTATGGCAACGTCAGATGCGTCTGTAGTGAGCACTATCCGCGCAGACGGGTCCGGGTGGGCTAATAACGTGGCATCCGCAAGCACTGTTTTGGCGTTCGTAAAAGCCTGGACTTGCTCGGGACTCCAGTTGATGGCTTCTGCAGGCTTTTTTTTTTTTTTTTTTTATTTATTTTTAAAGTGCGGCGTACAACAGCTGCATCAGCTGGGCTGCCCGGGGAAGGAAGCGGTTATAAAAATTAACCATTCCCAAAAACTCCTGCAGTGCCCTCACGGTCTGCGGGCGCAGAAAGTCTGACACAGCGCACACTCTGTCCGGGAATGGGATCGCACCTCCGGCGAAATGCAGTGGCCCAAAAAATCAATCACTGGCACACCAAACTGGCACTTTGCCGGGTTTACTATCAACCCGTGCACTTCCAACCTCTGAAATACGGTCCTGAGATGGGCAATGTGCTCCTCCTCGGACGCGCTGGCTACCAGGATGTCATCTAAGTAGACAAAAACGAAGGACAAGTCGCGAAGCACTGCGTCCATCATCCTCTGGAAGGGTCTGCACCGCGCCTTTTAATCTGAATGGCATGCATACAATCTCGAAAAGACCAAAAGGAGTTATTACCGCTGTTTTTGAAACGTCTTCCGCGCACACCAGGACCTGGTGGTAACCGTGGACCAGATCCACTTTGAAAAAAAAAAACAAACACGCGCCCCGACCAAGTACACGGAAAAATCCTGGATGTGTGGAATAGGATAGCGATCATGTTCCGTCCCGTTGTTCAAGCACTGGAAATCGCTGCACGGTCGCCACGACCTGTCAACTTTAGGCACCATGTGTATCGGGGATGACCACGGGGTGTTGGAGCGCCTGACGATACCCAACTGCTCTAAGTTGGCAAACTCCTCTCGTGCGCTGGCCAGTTTAGCTGCATCCAAATACCGAGGACACGCAAACACCGGCGGGCCTTTTGTCAAAGTGCTCGACCCAGTGTTTCGTTACCGTAGCTGAAAAAGTCGGGACCGTGAGTGCTGGGAACTGTGCGAGAAAAATGGTACTTACCCCCCTGGAGCTATAACGTTAGCCAGTGTTGTCGACCCAGCTCCCCGAGCTGTGCAGGGCAGTGAGGTAAAAGAGACAGCGTCATCCATGTTTTTGCTTCTCTGTAAGAGTATGTCCATATTGCAAGGTAATCACAAATTCCTCATTGATCATAGGTCAAAGCGTTAATCTTAATTTAACTTCATGGAATTGCAGAGGTCTACAAAATCTTAAAAAAAAAAAAAAAAACAAGTTATGAATAAAATAAAAGACGGATTCAAAAATTGTATTTTTACAAGAAACTCCTCTAATAGAGGAGGATGTAAAAAGAATTAGGAGAAGATGGCAAGGTAACGTGTTCACCTCATCATTTTCATCCCGAGCTGGGGGAGTTATGATTCTCATACATAAAACAGTCCCATTTCAAACGAAAAATGTAATTGGAGACAAATTTGGAAGATATCTAATCATCCAAGGATCTTTGTTATTAGAAAATATAAATCTGGTGAACTTATACGGCCCCAATATTGATGATCAAAACTTCTTTGTTAATTTATTCCTCACTTTATCATCACTTACAGGGCAACATATAATAGCAGGGGATTTTAATTGTACATTGAATCCCAGTATAGATAGGTCAACACTACTGGACTGTACGCACAATGGATGTAGGATGACCATTAATCATTTTATGAAAGAACTGAGATTGCTAGATATATGGAGAGAAATGAAACCACAAGTCAAAGCCTATTCTTGTTATTCTAATACCTATAAGACATTCTCACGTATTGACTACTTTTTGATCTCTACAGAATTAAGGTCCAAGATTCAAAACTGTTTCTATGATAACACTGATCTCTGATCATGCACCCTGCTGTCTAGTATATGTAGATAAGAAATTGATAAAGGACCCAGTTAGGTGGCATTTCCAACATAAATTCCTCATCCTGAAGCCATTTAAGTACATAGAAAAACAGACGAGTTCTTTGATATCAATACTACCCAAAAACGGCATGTATAAAGTGGGAGGCTTTCAAAGCTTTTATTAGGGGGCATATTATTAGTTATACAGGTTCAAAAATCTAAGAAGACCCGAGAGGAGAGAGTCCAATTGGAACGTAAAATAAAAATTCTTCAAGAAAAGGTGTATGCAGGAAGTAACCCACAGTTAGAGAAGGAATTACTGATTCTGAGAGCTGAATATGACCAAAAATCAGCAAATAGAGCTGCCTCGAGTCTAAGATTGAAGCAAACTTTATGAACAAGGTGAAAAATCAGGAAAATTATTGGCATGGCAGATTAAACAATTAGAATCTAAAACACCAATTACCAGTATTATAAGTAACAGACAGGTAGTTATAGATCCTTTAGAAATTAATAGTGCCTTTAGAGATCATTATGAAAAACTATGATACAAAAAATGAAACTGACTTAACAAAACTAAATGGGTTTTTGGGTGGATTATCTATACCATGCATTCCAAATGAAAACAGGGAGATACTGGAGTCTAAAATTAGTCAAGAAGTTGGGCACGCCATTGATAATATGAAATCAGGGAAAAGAGCAGGACCAGATGGCCTTCCAGTTGACTTCTATAAAAAAAAATTTAAGAATAAATTAATAAAACCACTTTTGGAAATGGTTTTAGAAGCATTTCAAAATGGTAATTTACCACCATACATGAATAATGCCTTAATTATACTGTTGCCAAAACCAGGTAAACTCCCTAATAAATGTGAAAACATGAGACCAATAAGCCTATTAAATGCTGATCTTAAAATAATCTGTAAAATTTTAGCAAAACAACTACAAGAAATATTACCAAATATTATTAACCGAGATCAGAACGGCTTTATAATGGGAAGAAAAGGCTTCCATAATGTAAGAAGACTATTTAATATTATTTATTCCAATAAAGAAGCACCGGATACAGCTCTCCTATCATTGGACGCCGAAAAGGCCTTTGATAGGGCCATTCGACCCCATCTTTTTGAAGTCCTACAAAGGTTTGGACTTGGAAATAATTTCATAAAATGGGTCCAGATAATATACAATAATGCTACAGCAGAAATCCTAACAAACAGCAATATCTCAAAATCAATAGGGGATGTCGACAAGGCTGTCCACTTTCACCCTCATTGTTTACTATGGCAATTGAACCTTTAGTGATGGCAGTACGTTTACATCCACAATTATATGGAATTAAAGTAGGACCAACAGAACATAAAATCTCCCTGTATGCCGATGACATAATTTTGTTTATGTTGAATTTAAAAAAAACAAACAAACAAAAACAACAACAATCAATTCCGACCTTGTTAAATTTAATAAAGAACTTTGGGGATATTGTATATCAGGATATAAAATAAACAAAACAAAATCTTCAATATTAATGCTAAATAAGACCCAGAGAAATCACCCAGCTCCTGAGGTAAACCAATAAACCAATTCAATGTTGTAAATCAGTTTAAATATTTAGGAATTCAAATTTTGCTTAAGCTAGAATCAGTCGCCAATGTCAACTATGAAGCCTTAATGACAGATATTACTGAGTTACTTCAGAGAGTCACTACCAATGTCGATGATCGGGAGAATTAATATACTTAAAAGTAATATCTTACCAAAAATACTTTATTTTAAAATATTCCTTTACCACCACCTTCAGATCTATTCTCGAGAATTAAAAAGTTAGTGGAATTTATATGGAACAATAGGAAGGCTAGATTACGTATGTCCTTACTATATTTACCATTTGATCGTGGAGGTCTGAAATGTCCAAACTTTATGATGTATTACTGGTCAGCACAACTGAGGTCTATGACATATTTTTCAACAAATGATCCTCCTCACTGGACTGAAATGGAATCATACAATTTACCTTTACCTCTTCCCTTTTTATACTCAGACTCGGCTAAAAAAAAAAATTACAGAAACAAGTTAAAAATCCAATTGTAAAGCACATGATCAAAATATGGTGTGAAACCAAAAAAATATTTAAAAGAACCACACTCACTGTCACAATTTAGCCTAATATGGGGTAATCAATATTTTACACCAGGGAGAGCGGATACTGTATTTAAAGTATGGAATTTAAAAGGGATCCAAAAGATTCAAGACTTAGTCACATTCAGATAATGTCTTTTGAAGAACTGAGGATTAAATTCAATCTTAATAGAACACTTTTTTAAATCTCTTCAGCTTAAATTTTATTCGATCAAATCAAAATAATGCTCTCATCCGACCTACTTATTCATCTTTGGAAAAAAATTTGATGAAAGATAGTAAGAGAAAGGGTATTATTTCAGAGTTTTACAACTCATTGACACTATTCTCAAGTGAAAATTCACAGAAAAGACTGAATGACTGGAAAGAAGACCTGCAAATTGAAATTTCAGAGGAACAATGGGAAATGGCTTGTGCAGGAGCTCAAACCAAATCAATAAATGTAAGTCTTAAACTGATACATTTTAAATGGTTGATGCGGATGTATGTTACACCAGTGGAATTAAATCGATATAATAAAAACATACCAGATACATGCACAAAATGTATGGAAAGTAAAGGAACCCTATTTCACTGTTTATGGGAATGTAGAAAAATCAGAATGTTTTGGGAAGAGGTGAGGGTAACAATTGAAAAAAATAATTTCAAAACAATTCACATTGAATCCAAAACTGTTTTTGTTGGGTCTGTATCCAGAAAAACATAACTTTAGTAAGAGTGAAAGAGCATTCATAGACCTCGGTTTGCTTAATGCCAAAAAATGTATTGCACTACTGTGGAAAAAGACTCAGACCAGATGTGACTCCGTGGTTAAGACAGATGTTAACAAACCTTCCACTAGAAAGAATAACATATATACTGAAATCAAAGGAAAATGTGTTTGAGAATATATGGAGACCTTGCATTGATTATGTAAAGAAATTAAACATAACGTCTGAAGGCGGCGAATGATATGTGTGGACCTTGCAAATTCCAAGCTGGTGAATGTATATTATGTATTCTTATGTAATAGATTACCTAGACTAAACAGAGGAGCATTGTTGTTGACTTGTTTTTGTTAATGGCTGTTTATTATACATTTTTTGTAGTTATTCTTTTTAATTTTTAAATTACTTTTGTGTTAGTGTCTGTTTGTGCCATGTTTGTTAAAAAAAAAAAAAAGTTTAAATAAAAATTTATTAAAAAAAATAAAAAAAAAAAAAAAAAAAAAGAGTGTCCACTAATCTCCCATTAGTAACACTGACTAACAATCCATAAGCGCATAGAAAATCTGCTCCTAAAATGGGGCTGGAACATGCAGCCATCACAAAGTCCCACTGAAAGTCGCTTCCGTGTAAGCATATTGTCAGTGTCCGCTCGCCAAATGTCCTGATGGTGGCTCCGTTGGCGGCTGTGAGCTTGGGACCACAGCATCCTGCCACCCTGTCTGCGCTGACCGGCAGGATGAAGCTCTTCTGGGAGCTGGAGTCCACCAAAACCGTCTACCCGAATGTGTGTCCGTGACATACAGCAGTCTGTTCCTGTCACCATCGGTTGCAGCCGCCACTGAATTCTGAACGTGCCAGCTTCCTGGCTTCTTGAAGTGGCATGGCACCAGGCAGTGTTGGGCATTTGAGCCGAAACGGCGATGATAAAAACAGATCACCTCGTTCCTTCGTCTTCTGGTGTCTGTTCCGGCTACCACAAATGGCTCCTTGACCTCGCTGGAGTCCCTCATGGATGCCGGTGCCACTATCTGCACGCTGAGAGTTCTGGTCGCTGAAATGATGCAGTCCGCTTCCTGCGCCAGGGCGCAGTAGTCCTTAGCAGCCAGCTGTGCTGAGTTGGCCAGGATCACCCTCACTGTAGCCGGTAGGTTCCTGAGGATCAAGTGGGCAAACAGGAAAGATTCGTCGTCCTTCCCCCTCAGCACCAACATGCTCTCCATCAGCTCCACTGCTGATTTGTCCCCCAACTCCGAATGCGTTTGGAGCCTCTCTGCCCTCTCACTGTAAGAAAGGGTATAGCGTTGGAGAAGCATCCTCTTGAGCACCTCATTTTCCTTGGGCCGGCAGCTCGTGGAGCAGGCTCGTCACCTGTTATGTGGCATGTGCATCCAGCGCAGCTACCACGTAATAATACCTGGTATCATACGTTATCATCCCGCGGAGTGCGAACTGGGCTTTATGTGCAAAAACCACAGTCGGGTTGTGAAGCCAGAAGCCTGGGAGCTCGACTGGGACCACACACGTGGGGCTGGTGCTCTCCTTCCAGGCAGTCTCCAGGGCAGTGCTCAGCTCACTTTCCATGGCACATCTTGGGGTCACCAATGTGGAGAAAGGAGGCATGCCAGACAACGAGCTGGATGACAGTTACTTTATTCTTCCTCCAATATTACAGTATAGCAAAAGCTCAACCCGGGCCTCTCTGCATCCCTCTTATATCTTTATTTCCATGCATTGAGGCCTGGAACTTCCGACCATAACACATTGTGTTTTGAACAAAGCCTGTGTGACATAAACATGACATAACACCGGCGCCGCTCTCACACCCTTCTCCAGTGACCTGGCATTTACTCCTCTCCCCAGGGGGGCGCATAGTCCTTACTGTCTTGTCTGAACCACCCGGTAACACTTCCTCTTTTGGTCCATTGTCCCCTGGGTGGAGAAGTCCAACACCATGCCCCCACAACCTTCAATTAAAAATTGCATTTTGTGTTTACTTGTGTTATCTTTGTCTAATATTTAAATTTGTTTGATGATCTGAAACATTTAAGTGTGACACACACAAAAAAAGAGAAATCAGGAAGGGGGCAAATACTTTTTCACACCACTGTACAATTTCCTTGCTGATCCATAAACTACGCTCCCATACTCTAAGACCTTACAAGTGCTTTGTAGAGACGCAGCAGCACAGTGGAGTCCGCATCCCATTTAGTTTTTGCCAAACCTTTAATATCAAGGGCTTTAAAACATATGATTGGTAGAAATTTTATATGTGGAATAAAAGACAACTTATTATCAAAATTAAGTCCAAGAAATTTGGTTTCCTTTACCACCTTGATAGCTTCTCCATCTATGAAAAGCTCAGGGTTGAGAGTGAAGAGACCGCAGCAGGCAAAAGTGCATGCAGACAGTTTTTGATAATTTGAAACAATTACTGATTGACCACATATTAATCTTGTTTATGCACAGCTATAGTTGCTGTTCGACTGTGCTCATGCCTTTCCCCCTGTAGCAAATACAGAGGTCATCCACGTAAAGACTACAGAAGGTATTTGGCGTAAGAGCACCAACTACACTATTAATGTTAATGCTAAAAAGAGTAACCGAGAGGATGCTTCCCTGGGAGACTCCTTGTTCTTGCACATGGGGCTCTGAAAGAGTATCTCCTACTCGGACTTTGAAGCATCTATTGGACAAAAAGTTTGAAATGAAAAAGGGCAAATGTCCTCTAAAACCCATGTCATGTAGGTCTCTTAAAATAACATTTCCATGTTGTGTCATATGCTTTTTCTAAATCAAAAAATACAGCAACTACATGTTCTTTTCTAATAGAACCATCACGTATATAGGCCTGTAATCCAATAAGGTGGTCTAAAGTGCTCTTATCACATCTGAAGCCACACTGGTAATCAGTTAGAAGGCCTTCAGACTCAAGCACCCACACAAAACGATTGTTTACCATTCTTTCCATGGTTTTACAGAGGCAACTTGTCAGAGCTATTGGACGGTAGTGGTTGGTATCAGTATGATCTTTCCTAGGTTTTAGAACAGGTATAATTATTGCTTCTTTCCAGCTTTCAGGAATACTGCCTGATTTCCAGATGTTAAAATCCATCAAGAGAATGGATAATGCACTGGGGGGGGGGGGGGTAAGTATTTTAAAAACTGATAATTTTATTTGGCCCCACAGCAGTGTCATGAGAGTTCCTTATTGAGAGCTGACGTTCTTCCATAGTGAAATCTTGGTTGTATGGTTCTGAGTTATCTGAAGAAAAGTTTGTTTTTGTTCTACTTCTGCTTGTATGATTTGGAACTCAGGACGATAGTTTCCAATAGACGAATTCTTCTCAAACGATTCTGCTAGTTGATTAGCCATTTCCTATTTTGTTGTCAGCAGATTGCCCTGATGATTAATATGCTATATTTGAAGTCAATTCTCCTTACCCTTCATCTTTCTGATTAAATCCCAGATCTTTTTGGTAGATGTGTTGGATGTGAGGCTTGATACAAATTCTCTCCAGCACCATCTCTTTGCTTCATTGATGAACCTGCGTGCTTTGGTTCAACAGATTTTAAATCTAGTCAGGTTTTCTGTTGTTGGATGTTTATTGAACACCCTCTCTTCTTTTTTCCTTGCCTCAATGGTGTTTCTGCAGTTATCAGACTAGCAGCAGACTACATCATCCCAGGTGCACAACCGAGAGGTTTCGTAGGTCCTTCCTACCAACGGCTGTCAGACTGTACAACCTAAGCAGGGCTGCTCGCAGAGATAGCAAAAAGACGTAACAAACTAATAGTTTTTTGAATGCAAAAGATGCAATAGACTTACACAATGGTCCCCTCCGGCATACAACTAGGAACATACCGGTCGCTATGGAGGGTGAGAATATGTATGGGCACATAATCATACCATGTAGGATAACTAAGTAGACGGTTATGCTGTTTCATTCCATCTAGCAACAATGCTCTGCACTGTGTGTGTTTATATATTTGCATATTTATTCCATCTAGCTACAATGCTCAGCACTGGGTGTGTTTATATATTTATATATCTACATATTATTCCATCTAGCTACATTGCTCCGCACTGTGTGTGTTTATATACTTGCATATTTATTCCACCTAGCTGCAATGCTCCGTACTGTGGGTGTTTATATATTTACATATTTATTCCATCTAGCTACAATGCTCTGCACTGTGTGTTCATATATTCATATATTTATTCCATCCAGCTACAATGCTCTGCACTGTGTGTCTGTGTGTGTGTGTATATATATATATTTTATAGTAATACGTACATATGTTTATTAGCTGCTCTTGCTTGCTTGTTTTTTTTTCTTGCCTTCTGATTGTTGCTCTGAGTGTTGCTATCCCTGTGCTGTTGCAATCCTGGAATTTCCCCGTTGTGGGACTAAAAGGCTTATCTTATCTTATCACTGAACCATGGGTTGGACCTACGGTGTGGCTTTGCTGATGTTTTTGGGACAGCCTTATCTGCAATTGCAATTAAGGTTTGAGTGAAGCTCTGAGCAGAGTGACAGTGTGGTTGAGGTTTTTGGCTGAATTTCTCTTTGCACAGAGAAACAAGGTGTACCAGTTTGTTTTTCTGAGTTGCCATCGCAGAGTTCTTGATCGCACAACCACTTCTGTAGATGTCAATCCTAGTGGAAAATGGTCACTTCCACAAAGGTCATCCAAGACCCGCCATGAGAATTCCAACACTAGCTCAGGATCACATATAGATAGGTCAATTGCAATATAGGTTCCATGCCCTGAGTGGAGGTATGTGTGAGACCCATCATTCCAAAGACACAGATCATTTGTTGCAATAAAATCCCCCAGTGCTTTTCCTTTTGCATTTGAGCAAATTCCTCCCCACAGAGGATTATGACCATTAAAATCACCCATAAGGATGCATGGGGATGGCAACTGATTATGAAGGTCATCAAGATTTTCCAGTGACAGTCTTATCTGGTGGTATATAGAGCATCAGGTTATTGCTTTATGCAAAGTTAGACGAACTGCCACTGCTTGTAAGTTGGAGACTAATGCCAAGTGGCTATGAATTCTCATTCCTTACTAAAATTGCTGAACCACCAGATGGATGATACACATTTGGACCATATGTATTATACATTGTATAATGTTTCAGAGACATTGGGTTGGTTGATAGAGTTTCTTGAAGGCAAAAGCAAGAGAATTAAAACTAGCAGCTAAATATGTTGCACTTCAGAGAAATTGGCCTTAAAGCCACGACAGTTCCATTGGATAATATAGCTACCTACCATCAGGTAGGTAAATCAAAAGCACGCTCCTTATGCTTGCTTTTGGGGGAGGGGCTATGACTACGGCAAGTCATGACTTCAGACATTTTTGCATCTACTTGATTCCCATTCTTTTGCAATTTATTTTCTTGGCTTGATTTTACTTGAGTACAGGAGCCGGATGTTTTTCTTTTCTTTTGATGATTGGTTTTGTTCTGCGCGCTTACTTTGACTTAAGGGGTAGCTTATTGTAGTTAGGCTTTGAGTACTCATTTTACTTTTAACTGGGACTCCAGAATTTTTAATATTACTTAATGAGGGCTTATCTTTAGTTAACCAGGTCAGATCTGTCTGGCTTTCAGCAGGCTGCATCTTAGGTTTCACAACAGAGGAGAAAGTCTGCTGGAATTTGTACTTTGGGAAATTTACCAGTTTGTGTGCCTCAGGGTATCTAATTTTCTTAGTACATTTGACAGTTTCAATTTCTTTTTCCGTCATCCAACAAGGACATTCTTTTGATGATGTTGCATGATTGCCTAAACAGTTGCTACATTTGGGAGGTGTTGTGCAGGCAAACTCTTGCCTTCCTTTTCCATATTTGCAGCAGACTGGTTTATTTTTTTACATCCTGCGGAGCCATGGCCAAACTTCTGGCAGTTAAAAGGTTAACTGCCCCAGGCACCGTATGGCAACAGGAACGCTTAAAATTTTTAGATTTCAGTCACTTTAAGGGTGCATTCACATGGCCACTGTTTGGTCCGGACTAAAGGACCAAAGTGTGTATCCCGTGGATAGTTCGGTTCGTTTGGCGCCATCTGAATGCCCCTGGAACTCTGGTGCAGCACCAAACAAGTGAACTCTGGTCCCCCTGAAAACAGGGGGTTTCGGTTCGCTTGCAAACGCAGTCTGGTGTGCGTTGCTTGCCATGTGAATGCAAACGAAGTATCCAGCGGACCAAAGGGCGGATGTGCCCCTCTGTGTCTGTGTAATCACAGCAACACACAGTGAGAAGAGGAAGTGGCGTTTACTGTAAAGGTGCCTTCACATCAAACGCGAACGGGCAATTCCCCCCCCGGCACGATTACATTATAACTCAATGTAAATCCATTGAAAGACATGAATTCACCATCTGGGTGAGATGCAGACAGACGAAGTTGGCACTCACCTGAAAAAGTTGCCCCTGTTGAAAATACCATGTGTGTTTCCGTGGCAGGAATCTGTGGGTAAAATAAATCCAACACCCCAATTCAGCTGAAGAGCTCCTGGTTCTTCAGCCCCCCTTTTGAGTAGAAAATAACCACGCGGATCCAAAAAATACTTTTACTGTAGAAAACCCGAGAAGAAAAGCTGGGGAAAAAAAAAAAAAAAAAAAGTTTCTTGGACTTGGAGGAATGAGGGGGAGATGCAGGCTCTGATAGACATTTGGTCTAAGGACCAGATTTCTCAGCTGCTTGTGGCTACACACAAGAATACCGATGTTTTTAAAACATTTAGTGACATGATTGCAGCATGAGGGTTTATACAGACAGCGGAGCTTTTCATTTTTATTAGTTTGTGGCACAAACACCTTGGCTGAAGGGAACCATGTTATGCTGAGAATTGCTCACTTGCCGAGAATTGCATCCCGTCAAATAAATATAATTTACAAGAGGTAATTTTTACTTCTAAAAATGCACAAATGGTTACAAGCCTGGCTGTAGTGTTATATTTTATAGCTTTGGTGCATGGGATGCAATTCTTGGCAAGCAAGCAATTCTTGGCATAACGCTGGTCCTGGCCAATCGATGAGCCGAATTTCTCTTCTTCGCCAAGATTTTTTTCTTCCTGGTCAGTGGTGGCTTCGGCTACAGCGCCACAAACGAGCAGCTGTTGCAACTGCGTGACATTGTCCAAGCAGTTTGGTCCGCTTGAGTGAAGTGCTCTGCAAATGCAAACCGAACCAAACAAAGGTGTGAAAATTCTCGCCATCCCCCGCCAAGTCGAACCGAGACCCCCAGACTATCCTGGTGTGAATGCAGCCTAACAGACATCCACATCTCCACCTGGTTCACTAATCCACAGTCAATATATGTCATAATCTCACATCATTCTTGCCTATGTTGTCATATTTTTGCCGTAATTCTATTCTGAACTGTCAGCATTAGTTTGGTTAGGCAATTGACTCGGCCAGTTTAAGCTGAATCCATGCACCCACAGTGATCTGCATTTTTTTCCTGTGTTCTGTTTGAATGCATTGTTCCGTTGCCAAAACTGGTTTCTGCAGATGTATAGAGTGATTTATGTCCATCGTGTGTTTGTTTATTGAATAGCAACAGACAAGACTAGATTATTGTCGTGATTTTATATATCCAGAGAGACACTCCAAACTCAGGACTTCAGTTTGACACCATGTTGGCACTTTTATTTTTCCTCTTTTTTACTACATAAAAGAGTGATACATGACTGACATGTATACTGACACAAATACATACATACTGTCTCTCTCAACTCTTTGTATTGTGTGATCTATTGTCTGCTAATTGTGCATAGAGGGTTTTTTTTCTGTGTAATCATAATTTGGCTCATTTGAGCTTATACGAGCGTTATTCTGATAACTCTTTTTCTCTCTGCCTATTGTGTTTTCCCTGACCCTGACCCTTGCCCTCTTTACTCTCCTGTTCGACTGGCGCCTTCGGGCTGCCGCGGCTATGGGATGCGCTTACAGGAGCGCGCCCAATGTCAAGTCAAATTTCAATTCTCCTGTATGTATTGCACGTATGGTAGTATTGACAATAAACCTTTTCATTCATTCATTCATACATGTCCCACAATGCACCGCTCCCAAAGACACAATAACACCAACAAAGTCCTTCATGGAGTTTTGCAAGAATGTCATTACGCATTGCAGAGGGAATCACGAGCCATGTGTCTTTCAATAATGGTCCGTCTTTCGCTGTAAGTGAAGCTCATTCTGGCCAATAACTATTACAGGCTCTTGTTTTGCATGTGCTGGCCATCCTTCTGTGCACAATGTCATTATACGTGAACAAATACCATCAGCTTTTAGCTGTTCTTACAGTGTCTCTAGGTACGCAGAACTGGCAGGTAACCCTTCCATAACACAGTCTACAGACACTGGTGCTTTCCATCAGCTCTTGTTCATCCTTTGACACGAGTCGTTACTGGTGAGCATGACAGTGTGTCTGCTGTCCACAGTGACTTTCCTAGGACCTGCTCAATGGTATACGAGTAGTGCATCAGTCTCATTCTGAAATGCTGAATTCTTGGCAGTAGAAGATCCAATACTTGTGATCCCAGCGAGCTGAAAAGAGGTTTATGATCAGTTTCCAGGCAGAAATCTTTGCCCATGAGGAAATCGCAGAACCGTTCGTAGGCCCATGTGAGACCCGAAGCCTCCTTTTCTATCCGACAATAAGTGACCTTGATGCACAAGTCACAGGTTTCCAGTCATCTTCCCAATTTTGCAGGAGAACTGCTCCTAAACCATATGAAGATGCATCGGCCGATACTTTAGTGTCTCTGTTAGGATCATATATTGCCAGCACTGGTGAAGAAGACAGGGTTTTCTTCAATATTTCAAAAGCATTCCACTGATCTTCCCCCCCAAATCCAACAGTTTTTCTTTGAGAGCAGGTCGCAAAGGGGTTTATCCTTCTCTGCTAGCTGCGGGATAAACTTCCCCAGCTGATCAACCATTCCAAGAAAACTTCTCACCTCACTCACATTTGTAGACGCTTTCATCTCCATAATTGCTTCCATTTTCTTTGGATCAGGGTGGATACCTATGTCTGATATGTGACCCGAGAAGACGACCTCACTCTTTCAGAGTTCACATTTGTCCCTGTTCAGTGTAATGCCAGCTTTTTCCAATCTCTGAAGCACTGCATGTAATGGAGAGTCATGCTCTGCCTGATTTTGTCCCCACACCAGGAGGTCATCAATGTGGCAAACACTATCCAGTCCTTCAGTGACTTCAGCCATCAAATGCTCAAAGTGTTTGGGTGCTGAAGTTATGCCAAAGGATAGGTGATAAAAATGAAACCTCCCAAAAGGTGCTATAAATGTTGTATACTTGGCTGATTCCTCTGTCAGTGGAATTTGCCAGAAGCCCATGTTGGCATCTAATTTGCTGAAGACTTTTGCTCCTGCCAGCCTTCCAAGGCTCTGCTCGACAGAAGGTTGGATGAACTTTTCACAGCACACATAACAGTTCAGGCCCGTCAGGTCCATGCACAAAAACCTTTTTAGAGTCTTTCTTTGGCGCTATGATCATCCCTGCACACAGTCTGTTGGCCCTTCAATTCTGCTAATAACTCCTAGTCTTTCCATACACAAGCTCTTCTTTGACTTTTCCCACCAGGGGTAGGGGAATTCTCCTGGGGGTTTTCAGGGAAAATGGCACTGCATCTGGCTTAAGCTTAATGGTGTAGGGTCGCTGTACCTTATCAAGACCGCTGCATCGTTTTGGGCATTTTGACTTTAGGGCTTCTATGTCTATGGTGTCTACTCTTTTGAGTAAGTCCAGAGCTATAATGGCAGGTAACCCAAACAAGGGTGTACTCAGATTCTTAACCACGTAGAATTTTTCCTGTAGTCTGTTTAGCTCTTGTACTCAGCTGTAGTATGGCAAACCTTGACACTTCCAGCGGAATCAGTCCTGGTCCCAGTAAAGGTTTTTCTGCTTTTTGAAGAACAGGCTGTTGTGTGTTTGAACATATATTGTTAAAAACAGACTGTGACAACAGTTACATCTACTCTTGTGTCCAGTTTAAAACTAATGTTTTTGTCCCTTATTTTTATTTCTGCTTTCCATGCATCTGCTGATACAAAGTCCAGAAGTAAAGCTCCTTCTTTCTCTATACCACGCACAGTTTTGGCTGAAAGGTACACACGCTGGTAGTGTCCTTTCTTCCCACATGAACAGCATTTAGCGTCTTTAGCAGGGCATTCGTGTTTTGGGTGAGATGTGCCTCTGCACTTGTGACACTGAAAGCTTTTTGAGGCTTTAGGCTGTGTGTCCACCAAGTGCATTTTTTCCCCCACTCTGGGCGACTATTTTCCATTCATTCTCTATGTTGTCCAGGGTTTACAGAGCTGAGCGCCCTTGGCGCTGAAACACTGTCAGCGGTGGCCGTTTTCTGTCATGGCGCTCAGAGTTGAAAAAAGTTAAACTTTTCAGAGACTGCAGTTGAGCACGTTAATGTCAGACTTTAAGCAGCCAATCAGAACTGCTGCGTGGGCGGGACATAAGACGCCGGTACTAGTCTGTACTCAGACTCCTGCTTTCCATGTCATACGTCTCACATGATGAAGACTCTGGAGAGACTGCTCCTTGCTCACCTCCGCCCCCTGGTGGGACCAGCGATGGATCCACTCCAGTCCGCCTACCAGCATGGCATTGGGGTGGAGGATGCAGTGATCTTCCTCCTTCACCGTTCTCTGTCCCACCTGGAGAAGCCCAGGAATGCGGTGAGGATCATGTTCTTTGACTTCTCCAGTGCTTTCAACACCATTCAACCAATGATCCTGAAGGACAAGCTGCTGTGCGCAGGGGTGGACCAGCATCTGTCTTCATGGATCCTGGACTACTTCACTAACTGGCCACAGTTTGTGAGAACCCAAGATGGTGTGTCTGACACGATCATCGGTAGCACGGGGGCTCCCCCAGGGAATGGTCTTGGCTCCCGTCCTGTTCACCCTCTATATTACGGACTTCTCACACAAAACACTGTCATCTACAGAAGTTCTCCGACGACGACTGCAATCGTCTGCCTCATCTCCAACGGAGATGAAGCTGAGTACAGAGGACTTATCCAGGACTTCGTGGACTGGTGCCATCGGAACTGCCTCCAGATCAACGTGAGGAAAACTAAGGAGCTGGTGGTGGACTGCTGCAGGCAAGGACAACCCCTCACAGCACCAGTAAACATACAGGGAACAGACATTGAGATGGTGACATCATACAAGTACCTTGGTGTTCATCTGAACAATGAACTAGACTGGTCACAATACCGACGCACTCTACAAGAAGGGACAGCGCAGGCTGTTCCTACTGAGGAGACTCAGATCTTTTGGTGTACAAGGGGCGCTGCTGAAGACATTCTACGACACGGTGGTGGCATCAGCCATCACTTTTGGAGTGGTCTGCTGGGGCAACGGCATTACAGCAGCCGATAGGAAGAGAGTGAACAAACTGATCAAGAAAGCTAGATCTGTCCTGGGGCAACGCCTTGACCCAGTGGAGGCGATAGGAGAGAGAAGGATGGTGGCTAAACTGTCATCTCTGCTGGAGTCCGAGTCCCACCCTATGCAGGACATATTGAACGCACTGAGGAGCTCATTTAGCAGTAGACTACATCATCCTAGGTGCGCAACCGAGAGGTTTCGCAGATCCTTCCTACCTACGGCTGTCAGACTGTATAACCTAAGCAGGGCTGCTTGCAGAAATAGCAAAAAAACATGACAACCTAATAGTATTGAATGCAAAAGATGCAACAGACTTACATAAATGGTCCCCTCCAGTATACAACTAGGACAATATCAGTCGCTACGGAGGGTGACAATATGTATGGGTACACATTCATACCATGTAGGATAACTAAGTAGACTGTTATGCTGTTTATTCCATCTTGCTACTGTGTGTGTGTGTGTGTGTGTGTGTCGGAGTGGTTAGCACTGCGGCAGCACAGCAACTCACCCTTGGCCGGGGGATCTTGGGTTCGATCCCAGCCCCCGACCAACAGTGATCTGTGTTGAGTTTGCATGTTCTCCCCGTGTCTGCGTGGGTTTACTCCGGGATTTCTCCGGTTTCCTCCCACATGCCAAAAACATGCAAGTTGGGTTAATTGGCATCAAACTGGGGATTCTAAATTGTCCTTAGGTATGACAGAGTGAATGGTTGTCTGTCTCTCTGTGTTGGCCCTGCAATGGACTGGCAATCTGTCCAGGGTGTACCCTGCCTCTCGCCCATAGATGCTGGGATAGGTTCCAGCCCCCCCGCGACCCGAAACGGATTAAGCGGAAGAAGATGAATGAATGTATGTATGTATATCCACTGCTCTTATATTTTCCGTATCTTCTTAATTATTGCTCCAAGTGTTGCTATCCCTGTGCTGTTGCAATCCTGGAATTTCCCCATTGTAGGACTAATAAAGGCTTATCTTATATTTTACATCCAGAGCAGCTAGAAAACGTTTCCTGTCCATTGTTATTTAGAGACTGCAGTTTAAAAAAAAAAAAAAAAAAAAAAAAAAAAATCAGTAGAAAGGAAAAGCAGATGTGCTGAGCTGAGAGCGACAAGCTGTTGCTGGGATACAGGGTACAGACTCCCCCCCCCCCCCCCCCCCCCACAGCGCTGCACACAAACGCTGACAAAAAATCCTCAGGGTGGTCGGGCAACAAAAAACAGGTTTGGTGGACAGGCAGCCTTATTCAGGTTGCTGTGTAGCTTTGTTTCATTGCTTTTTGCTTTAATGAACTTAGGTTTTCCTTTGAATTGTTGTTCTTTAAACACTGTCCACAGCATTAATGTTTGTCTGCTGTATCCCACTAATTTCACCCCTTAATGTGCTTTGCTGCTTTTTAAGCTCCTCTGATTATCAAGGTCTAGGTCTTTTTCTAATTGCATGCGTTCTGAGAGTCGTGTGTCAGCCAGACAATCTACTATCCTGTCCTTGATAAGCTCGTCATGCAAAGCTCCATAATTGCAGTGTTCGGCTAGTGCATGTAGGGCAGTAACAAATGCATCCACAGTCGCATTTGATTCTCGTTTGCGCATATTAAATTGTGCACGTTCATACACCATATTCTGACTATGAAGAAAGACTGGAAGCCATCCCTCACTTTAATGTACTGGCGCTAGTCTGCATCACTTAGCTTTAGGCCTCAAAACGTCATCAGCCTCGTCTCCCATGCAGTAAATCAATGTATTCACCCGATTCTCGTCGGAACTTGCAGCTAAACTGCTTGTCTGGCGGAATCTCTCAAACCTCCGAATCCACTTTGTCCACTTGTGGGGCTTGGAGAAATCAAAGGGCTCCGGTGGCTTAATGCTAAACGTAGCACCAGGTGTGCTAACTGGCCTGCTAGCGCCACTCTGCTCCTCGTTGTCACTCATCCCCCGCTCACCGTTTTTCTGCCCCTTTTCTTTTCTGTAGGCCTTTTAATCCATCGCATGTCTCTTCACTTTATTAATCCCACTCTGACACCATGTCGTGTTTTTATATATCAAGAGAGACACGCCAATCTCAGGACTTCAGTTTGACACCATGTTGGCACTTATTTTTCCTCTCTTTACTACGTGTCCCACAACGCACCGCTCCCCAAAGACAATAACACCACAATTATGATGGAGCTGGAGCCAAGAAATGTTAAAAAAGCAACTTTTCATAAGATTGCTGTAACAGAAGGGGAAAAAAAATTACAGTATGTCCAACCACCACCGCTGCCGTCATTTAACCACGTAATTACTAGGGTTAGGACGAGTCATACAAATGTTCTCTCTGCTAACTTTCTAAATATTTTTTTAAATTCAGACCCTTGTTTATCAGACTCAATTTGGAAGTGGTGCTGTGGTGAGGGAGCAGAGACAAGAACCAGGAAATGTCGAGGAGACAAAACGGCCCAATCACAGAATCACAGCTCCTCTCCATCTCGAGAGAGGCGCACATCAGGAGACATGGGGGTACTGCGCCACTACAGTGCTGATGCCGTTGACCTGACGTGGGTACATAAATCCAGCTTTAATCTATTTTCTATAAAGTTATTTCACCCCACTGGAATCCTTGTTCATCTGCAACACTTGACCATATACACTACCGTTCAAAAGTTTGGGGTCACTTCGAAATTTCCTTATTTTTGAAAGAAAAACACTTTTTTTCCAATGAAGATAACTTTAAACTAATCAGAAATACACTCTATACATTGCTAATGTGGTAAATGACTATTATAGCTGCAAATGTCTGGTTTTTGGTGCAATATCTACATAGGTGTATAGAGGCCCATTTCCAGCAACTATCACTCCAGTGTTCTAATGGTACAATGTGTTTGCTCATTGCGTCAGAAGGCTAATGGATGATTAGAAAACCCTTGTGCAATCATGTTAGGTCTGCAATGCTGTAATTGCTGCAAATGGAGGATTCTTTGATGAAAGCAAAGTTTGAAGGAAAAAAATTATTTCAAATACAAATCATTATTTCTAACCTCGTCAATGTCTTGACTATATTTTCTATTCATTTTACAACTCATGGTGGTAAATAAGTGTGACTTTTTATGGAAAACAATAATTGTCTGGTGACCCCAAACTTTTGAACGGTAGTGTACATCATTCTTAGACATTATTTTAGCTTAGCCATTTTCCTGTAGTATTATCTTGAAGAGGGACCAAAGGCGGCTAGACAAAGCTAGCAGTTTAGCCACTCACTCATGTTTCTGTTCTCATTGTACTCCAGGGACGGGTCATATCCCATCAACCACTGGAACCATACATCCCTGTCCACAAGTGACTGATTTCATTCATTCTTAAAGACAAATTTACATTAGTTGGCTCAGGCTAGACCCGAGCTAGGAGGTAGCCAGCTAAGGTTACAATAGTGAAGTAAGATGAAAGGCAGAGTTGTGCAGTCTGAGATTTAAAGAAACAGGCACTGAAAAAAAGTTACTGTTAAACAGGCTGCAAAAGATGATTCACAGTCATGCTGCAATAATTAAACAAAATTGGAACAAAATATGTGTCAAGCATTTCATTAAGACCTGTGTGAGCTGTTAAAATGTGGGGAAAAGTGCAGTTAATAACTCCTTTAAACAGGGGTACACAACGTGGCTCTGGAGCAGCTTGTGGATCCTGCCAGATGATTTGGAAAGTTTCAAATTTACATGAAAAAAAAAAAGGTCCCCCCCCCCCCCCCCACACACACTTTAGTTTTTTTATTGGCAACTCAAGGAAATGGGGGGGGAAAAAATCAAAACTGCAAGTAAAACCTCGGAAGTTTGGGGGGGAAGCAAGCTAAAATGCCTGTTACCAATGTTGTCAGGTAAGTTTATTTTTTTGAATCTGCTATTTTACTTTTATTTCAAAGCTCAAATGTATTGTGTAGTTTTTTGTTTTTCAAAAAATGTTCAAATAGCTCTCTGTATGGTTGAAGTTCTGGACCTCTGCCTTAAAGGCCTTATAAATTGGAATGCGTGCAGCTGTGACGATTTAAACAATTAATTTTCTCATTTAACACCCGGTTTCTCGTTTAATTTCGAGGCTATAAACAGGGCCTCTGCGGTGGACTTGGACATCCTCCACGCGTTCCGCAGACCAGAATAAAACCCGTTTCACACTACACGGCCAGGGGAAAAACAACATTATTTACCTGCTGCTTGTCAAAGTGATCCCGCTCCGCTCCCAGGTTAGCCTCGGTCCGCCTGGATTTTACCCGTGTGGGCACCTGTCTTAGGCTGTTCATCCTCTAGCTTTTTAATATGCCGCCACTTACACAAAGAACAACGTTCCTCTTCTTTGCCCGAGTCACAAGGTCCAAATTACCACTTCTATCAGGAGTCCAGGCTGCGTGAGAAGGATCCACGCTTCTGCTTCATTAGTTCACTGCTTCATTGCTGCTGATGCGCTGAAGGTTGAACGAGGAAAAGGAGACAAAAAGGCCGCCCCTTTGGAAAGCCAAAAGGATCACGATTCGCTTGCTTCTCTGTACGGCTTTCTTATTGCTCTTGCACCAGCTGGTTGACCTAATGATTTTTTTTTTTCGGTGGGGGGGGGGGAAAGCCTCCTCCTCCTCCCCTACTATGGAAAGCCACAAGGATCATAAATCATCAACTTTCTTGCAATCTGTGGCAATTTGTTGTTGCCCATGTATTGCAAGCTGAATGAATGAAAAATGGCCAAATAAAACAGCCAAGTTTAAATATAAAACATTAGAAATCGGCTATAAAAATTACATTTTCCTCATAAATTTATTTTCTTTTTGGATAAGTTTAGTTATTTTTTGTTGCTAAATTTACATCTTTGTACTCATATTTGCATTATTTTTACCTGGAAATAATCACATATTTCTGCAAACTTTTCCTTGTAAAGTTGTGAATTTTTTCCCTCATTAAACAGCAGCATTTCTTCTTAATTTTGCAAGTTTTTTCTTTTTGAATTTGCACCTTTTTTCCTGCTTAATTTGCAACATGTGCTCACAAATTTGTTGTAATTAATCATAAATAACTCCTTCATTTTTCTTGTACATTTGTTAATTTTGTCAAAGGCATGGGGAGCAGTTATAGAAACCACAGATAGCAGACCGTTTACAGTTTTTCTGTCGCTTTGATGCATTTCTCAGAATAGAATTGAAGTTTGCACAACACTAAGTTCATTTTTCAAAACAAAGTGTGGAAACTGCAAAATACAGTAGATGAAGTGTAAAAGCATGCAATTTGCTCAAAATGTTGTCTGTGTCAAAAGCAAATAGTTATATCAATGAAACTGTCACTACCATCAGAATGAAGAGTCCTTATGCTGTGGAGCCCATAATTATAACCTATGTGACTCACATGTGGCTGGCTGAATTCAGCCAAGAGAGACTTTGAGCTAGCCATGTGTATTGACTTCACACCTCAAGAGGAAGATGTGTCTGCACCCCCTGGGGACTCAGGAGAGAGGAGAAGATTACCCGGCCTGACCTTTGGGGGTCAGAGAGGAGAACAGAAGGACTTTGGGTGTTCTATTACAGATGAAAGGATGTAGCTGAGTATTGTGACTTTTGTGTGATGTATTGTTAGAGATGAGTGTATAAATGTATGTGTGTGACTGCGTCCTGCCTCTTTTCACTCCGATCGAGAGAGGACGTAGGATGGATGAGAATTAAAGCAGATTCTGGAAAATTATCCAGTCTCCTCAATTCTTGACTCCTACAATGCCATCTTTATGAACAAGGCCATCAAAATGTTTATCCATGTTGTCAATAGAACAGTTTACGCCATAAGTATTTTCAAATGAATACTGCCATGGCTTTTTAACTAACTGAAAATGAACAAGGCAACATTTTTCTGTGTTGCAAAGCAATTTCAAAACTAACGTCACATATTACTGTGAGGGGAATAGATTGAAAGACACTGGATATGATTCAGAGTTTTTACTGTACTGTTTCTGCTGAATTATGCATTTTGAGGTCTTACAGCAAGAACAGAGTATTCTGTATTACAGTACAGTGTTCATCTGTGATGGACTGGCGATCTGTCCAGGGTGTACCCTGCCTCTCGCCCAAAGATGCTGGGATAGGCTCCAGCCCCCCCGCGACCCGAAAGGATTAAGCGGTAGAAGATGGATGGATGGATGGATGGAGTACAGTGTTCATTTTTTTGGGTTACCTGGGATTCTCCAGACAAAATCTTTGCATAATCAACAAGGACACAGTGGTTCACCCAATATTTGGTTGTGCCCTCTGACCAACCTCAGCCACTGGTCAACAATTGTGACCCTAATTTCATTGGGAACAAGCCTATGTACTTGGTCAATCTTCCGCTGATTGTCTCATTATTCTTCCACCTCGCATCCTTACGCCTCTTCTGGGCTCTTGACCCTGCTCATTCTCTTGATGTCTTTCCATTTTTGTGTCAGAAATGGTAACTGCTCTGTGGAGGCTTTATATATGCTGCCAATTGAAGGTTCATTGGATTCAGCTCTGAGCTGTTCTACAGAACAGGAAGGTCATTGGTTGACCTAATTCTTAACATATTTCCCCTCATAAGTGAAAGAATCACCTGATAACAATTAATCATTTTAACACATATTTACAAAAATATAATAGAAATGTATTAAATCTGCTTGGCACAATGATAAACACTTTTGCATGTAATGATTCAAACAATGAAGGAATGCCTAAATATTTTGGGGAGGACCAACTATTCAATGGAAAACCTGCTTAATGGATTTTGACCGACATGACAACAGCAAGATATGATGTAAAAAATAAGACAATTGTACACAAGCAGCTGCATAATGTACAAAAGCATTCACTGTTTGTTCAAAATGATGAGAAATTGCTTTAGTGACTAGGTGATCTGGTGGTTGAATTAATAGTTTTGAAAATTTCAATTCTGTTCCGAGAAAGGTACCAAAGTGACTAAAAGACAAATCTTTTGCTTAAAAAAAACAAGACCTTTGGCTTTCCATACACCCTATGACGTTGATGGATCCTCCTCCACAAAGGTGTGGGAAAAATTATCTGGATATCATCTGCCTTCTACATTCTTTCACATTCATCTTTTTTATATTATCTTCTACAAGCACACATACAATCTTTCTCATAGGTATTTCTCTTAATATACCTTTAAGCTCTGTGTTTTGATTTGTGGTGTTGTGTTCTTATGTCAGTCTGGGGTAGTGATGTCATTTGAATGAAACAGCAACTTGTGAGGACTATTTCTCAATTTAATCCAGATATTGCATTTGATTTTACAACAACAACCGTGCAAGAATCTAGGCCCATAAAAATCAGAACATACTGTATGTCAAAAGTTATGTTTTCCTCCAAAAAAGCAAAATATACTAACTAACTAACTAACCTGCACTTATATAGCGCTTTTCTAGTCACAAAGACCACTCAAAGCGCTTTCATTAATACTAACCCTCTATTCTAAGGGCCTCTAGGAAACAAAATATCTAGGGACAATTTAGAACAGCCAATTAACCTAACATGCATGTTTTTGGCATGTGGGAGGAAACCGGAGAAATCCCGGAGTAAACCCACGCAACACGGGGAGAACATGCAAACTCCACACAGATCACTGTTGGTCGGGGGCTGGGATCGAACCCACGATCCCCACAATCCCCCGGCCAAGGGTAAACTGTGCTGCCGCAGTGCTAACCACTGCGCCACCGTGCAGCAAAATATACTCAGAAAAGTTTTAAAATAATTTTGAGTCCATCATCATATCAGGTTTTCTCATAAAATCATTTAGAATATTCATTCTCTAGAGGATTTTATTATGGAATTAGCCTTTTTAAACAGAAAATTGCATGTGTAAGAGTCATGCATAAGTATAACTTGGCCTGGTTAGAATATCTTACACATTTCCTCTTAAATTTGACTTTTTATTGTAATTTTTTCTCCTAAATTTGTCACTTTATTGTACAACTGCAAAATTCATTCTTCTAAATTTGTAGTTTTTCATGAAAATTTTAGATTTTTTTTTTTAAATTTGCAACTTTCAACTCAAATGTGTTTTTTTTTAATTGTATGATGACACTAAAAACAAAACAAACAAAAAATGCACCATTTCACATAAAAATTTTCTGAAACTTTTCATTAATTTGTGAGTTGTAGACCCCTACCAAAATATGACACAGAAATGGGCCTTACCTAAAATAATCAAAATCGCTCCATCCAAAAAGTGAACTTAATCACCTAATGACTACATTAACTTAAATATTTAGTGTCAGCACAAAAAAGTACAGTATAACAACTCTGCTTGACATAAAGCAGCTAATCAGATTTAAACTGAAAATTGATGTTAAAAAGAAAATTAACAGCACCATAACAAAATATTTCGTTTAATTAATGATTTAATTATTTTCTCAAACAAGCAATAAGAGTATAATATTTACAAAGACTAAATTGAGGATTTCAGTTTCACATAGTCAGTGAACCTGGCAGTGCAGAAGTTTACTCTGAAATAGCGGCATCACTGTCAAACAGTTCAAGAACTATACTTACCAGTATGAGGGAATTTATTTAAATCAAAATTTTTTTACCGTTATATTTCACAGTGGTAGAGCAATAACTTTAGAGTCTTAAGAATATTGACAATACAATATTTTTAAAGCAAAACAGCAAGGCCATCTCATATGCATCCTTGGTTTCCATTCGTAAAGTGTAATAAAAACTGTTCAAATCAAACATTTTATGGCTACAAAGTGTAGAATCCATAATTGCTTCCATGTTATACATTTGGCGTTGTTGTCATCTTATTTGTCTTAATCTTTAATGGAGCAATTACTAATAGGGTGTTGTCTCATGCTCTGCTCCACTTGGCTGAGACAAGCTATGGCATGAGGATTAACCTGTTTTTGTCTGTCTCAGCAACTGCCACAACTTAGCTTAAAAACAGGTACAAACAAGTTTAAAAGACAGAGATACAAAAAACCCCACAAAATAAGTAGTACATTTTCTTAATTGGTTTATTTTAATGGAGCCCACCCCACACATCTCTGTTGTTTCAGCTTGTGTAGCTTTTTCCCCCTCCTCAGCCAGGAGGAACACACCTTTTTTTCTTATGTGTATTTTTAGCTTCTGACAATTCAATCCTCTTCAAGGCTGCAAGACTGGAACTTCGTGCTGGGTGGTGGTGGGTGGAGTAGCCAGTGTGATGTTTTGTTCCAAGGTATGCAGATAAAGGAAACATCACGGCTTATGGGACAACAGCATGAAGGAACAAAAGGACACTTCTGTTGGCCCTGTGGGCCAAACTGGCTCCTTCACATTTTTCTACATTGTGATAACTTGCTAAATTAAAAAACAGGAAGGCACAAGTCACAACCTTGGATAATCACTGTGGGTCATCAGCACCTTTGCATGTAAAAGATCAGGACTGATGGACGCAATAATAGGGTGGAATGTCTCATTTTGTTGTACAGTACAACTGTACAATGACAATAAAGTCTATTCTATTCTATTCTCCATCCATCCATCCATCTTCTACTGCTTTGCTGGGGGTAAGGGTTGTGGAGGCAGCAGCTCAAGCAGAGAAGCCCAGACTTCCCTCTCCCCAGCTACCTGCTCCAGCTCTTCAGAGAGGATACCAAGACGTTCCCAGGCCAGCTGGGAGACGTAGTCTCTCCAGCGTGTCCTGGGTCTGTCCCAGGGTCTCCTCCCAGTGGGACGTGCCCGAAACACCTCAAGTGGGAGGCATCCAGGAGGCATCCTGATCAGATGCCCAAACCACCTCAACAGGCTCTTTTCAATGTGGAGGAGCAGCAGTTCTACTCTGAGCCTCTCCTGGATGACTGAGCTTCTCACCCTATCTCTAAGGGTGAGTCCAGCAATCCTATGAAGAAAGCTCATTTCAGCCATGTGTATCCGTGAGCTCATTCTTTCAGTCATTACCCAAAGCTCATGACCATAGGTGAGGGTGGGAACATAGATTAACCGGTAAATCGACAGCTTTCCTTTGGAGCTCAGCTACCTCTTCACCACAACAGACTGGTAGAACGTCTGCATCACTGCAGATGCTGCTTCGATCCATCTGTCAATTGCTTGCTCCATTCTCTCCTCACTCGTGAATGAGACCTCGAGATACTTAAACTCCTCTACTTGGGGCAGGAGCTTGTCCCCAACCTGAAGAGGGCAATCCATCCTTTTCTGGCTGAGGACCATGGACTCAGACTTGGAGGTGCTGATTCTCATCACAGCCACTTCACACTCAGTAGCAAACCATCCCAGCAAGACCTGTAGGTCATTGCTCGATGAAGCCAACAGGACGGCATTATCTGCAAACAGCAGACATGAGATCCTGTGCACACCGAACATGACACCCTCCGTTCCTTGGCTGCGGCTAGAAATCCTGTCCATAAAAATTATGAACAGGATCGGTGACAAAGGGCAGCCCTGGCGGAGTCCAACTCTTGCTGGAAATGAGTCCAACTGGGTGTTGGCAATATGAACCAAACTCTTGCAACAGTCATATAGGGACCAGATAGCTTGTAACAACAAGCCCGATACCCCATATTCCCGCAGCACCCCCACAAGAGACCATGAGGGATGCGGTCAAATGCTTTCTCCAAGTCCACAAAACACATGTGGACTGGTTGTGCAAACTCCCACGAACCCTCGAGGATTCTCGAGAGGGTAAAGAGTTGATCTGATGTGCCACGGCCAGGACGAAAACCACATTGCTCCTCCTGGATCCGAGGTTCAACCAGTGGTCGGACTCTCCTCTCCAGTACTCTGGCATAGACCTTCCCAGGGAGGCTGAGAAGTGTGATCCCCCTAAAGTAGGAACACAAGCTCCAGTCCCCCTTGTTGAAGAGAGGAACCACCACCCCAGTTTGCCATGTCAAAGGCACTGTCCCCAACCTCCATGCAATGTTGCAGAGGCATATCAACCATGACAGCTCTACAACATCCAGGGCCTTGAGGTACTCAGGGCGAATCTCGTCCACCCCCAGGGCCACTTTGGCGACCTCAGCCCATGATGGGCGAGTCGTCCCCCTCGTCCTCAAGCCCTGCTTCCTCTGTGGAAGGCATGTCAGTGGGATTGAGGAGAGCCTCGAAGTATTCCTTCCACCGCTTGACGATGTCCCCAGTCGAAGTCAGCAGTGCCACATCCGCACCACACACAGTGTGGACAGTTAACTGTTTCCCCCTCCTGAGTCGCCGGACAGTTTGCCAGAATCTCTTCGAGGCCGACCGAAAGTCTTGTTCTATGGTCTCACCAAACTCCTCCCGCACCTGAGTTTTTGCTTCAGCAACCACCCGAGCTGCACTATGCTTGGCCTATCGGTGCACCTCAGTTGCTTTGGGAGTCCCACAAGCCAACCAAGCTCAATAGGACTCCTTTTTCAGCTTGATGGCCCCCCTCACTACTGGTGTCCACCACTTGGTTCGGGGGTTGCCACTATGAGATGCACCAACAACCCTGCGGCCACAGCTCTTGACAGCTGCTTCAACAATGAAGATTGAGAATATGGCCCATTCAAACTCCATGTCTCCAGACTCCCTCGGAATGTGGTCAAAGTTCTTCTGGAGGTGGGAGTTGAAGACCTCTCAGAAAGGGGCCTCAGCCAGATGTTCTCAGTACACCCTCACTATATGTTTAGGTCTACTGGGTCTGAGTGGCGTCCACCTCTGCCATCGGATCCAACTCACCACCAGGTGGTGATCAGTTGCTAGCTCTGCACCTCTCTTTACCCAAGTGTCTAAGACATACGGTTGCAGGTCTGATGACACAATAACAAAATCAATCACTGACCTGCGACGTAGGGTGTCCCGGTGCCAGGTGCACATATGAACACCTTTATGCTTGAACATGGTGTTCGTTATGGGCAAACTATGGCTGGCACAGAAGTCCCATAACTGAACACCAATCGGGTTCAGATCGGGCAGGCCGTTCCTCCCAATCAAGCCCCTCCAGGTTTCACTGTTGCTACCCATGTGCGCACTGAAGTCCCCCTGTAGGATGATGGTGTCTCCGAGAGGAGCACTCTCCAGCACCCCAGTCAGAGACTCCAAAAAGGGTGGGTAATCTGAACCATCATTTGGTGCATAGGCACAAATGATGGTCAAGACCTGCTTCCCAACCCGAAGGCGCAGGGAAACAACCCTTTCGTCCACTGAGGAGAACTTCAATGTCAAGGCAGCAAAGTGGGGGAATACCTTCTCAAGGTAGGGGGACCCTGCTCTTCACCTCTTGCCCGGGGCAACTCCAGAGTAGGCCAAGCTCCAGCCCCTCTCCAGGAGACTGGTTGCAGAACCAACCTCGTCGTCGGCCTTCGTCGGTCTATGATGACCATGGAAGAGAATCCTAAACGTCTACTCTGCTGGAACAGCACCGCCTGTGGCTGAACAGGCCGATGCGCACCGGTGTTCTATCTTCCAGCATTGGGCGTTGGTAGGATTCAAGCCTGGGCAGGAAGATATGGAGGACAAGATGTTACCCATGCAGCATGTCCCCCCTCTCCACGTCACTGATGAATCCAAAGGAACAGCAGGGCTGCTATAGTTTGGCACCAGCGCCGTCGCAGGAGCTGCCAGAACGATGTTGAGCACAACAGAGAACTGCCTTAGGGGCTCCGACTCCGGATTTTTCCTCAGGGTTGACTCCCGAAGCCTTTCCCGTGACCGAGTGTGCCGCAAGGCAGCGGAGGTTTGAAATCAGGGTTTACCTTCCCCTAGATGGGCTACCTTCCCAGGTTGACGAGCCACCATCTACCCGAAGCATCTGGTTTTAAGGCGCCAGAGATCCGCCCTCGCCCCTTCTCCTATTAGTAAAAGCAGTTCCGCCGGGCTTAGAGACTAAACCACATGGGCAGGCTAGGAGTTGGACTTAGTTGTCAGAGGCTTTTTGAGACGCACACTGTAAGGAGCATTTTATGAGCACTGGGAGCTTAACCCCAGTGCCGCTCCTGGCTATGACAACCTTGGAACCAGCGTTAAGGTGAGCCTGACTATACCTTGCCGGTATCGCTCAACCTTGTGCATCAGCTCAGGCTCCTTCCCCACCAGAGAGGTGACATTCCATGTCTCAAAAGCCAGTTTTGAAAGCCAGGGATCAGACTGCCAAGTCCTCCGCCTTTGACCATCACCTAATCCACATTGCACCGGACCCCCATGGTCCCTCCTGCAGGTGGTGAGCCCACTGGAGGGCAGACCCATGTAACTCCTTTGGGCTGAACCTGACCGGGTCCCATGGGCAGAAACCCAGCCACTAGGTGCTAGCCATCGAGCCCCTCCCCCATGCTGGACTCCAGGGCGGGGCCCCAGTAACTCCATACAGGGCAGGGTACACTGAATCCTTGGTCTTTCTTTCATCATGGAAGTCTGTTGGATTGCTCTTAGTCTAGCCCTTCGCTCAGGACCAGTTTGTCTTGGGAGACCCTACCAGAGGGAAATTGCCCCGGAAAACATGCTCCTGGGATCACTAAAGCACACAAACCCCCCACCACAATAAGGTGGCGATCCATGGGGGGTGGGGTGTCTATTCTATTAAATTTTCATCCTTAGGCTACTGTATTATGCTTTGTTTGGGAAGTGCTGACTGAACAATAATAATCAGTGATATGAGCTACAGCAGTTCCTGTGTGCTATACCTATTTCAAACATGTTGGTGCTCTGGCTCTGCCTCTCTGAAGGCTTTCCTCAGCCATGGTCAGCACATTTCTGTTTGGCTTTAAAATTCACACCTACTACTTGCTGGATTATATATGTTTGAGTTGGTAAAGCTTTTGTGAAATATTTTTCACCCTGACACAACTCTCTTCCTCATCAGTCTTTAGAAAGCATAAATATAAATGCTACCCTTTTTCATGTAAATGTCTATTTAAAAATAAAAATTAAAGTCTCCTATTTGTGACACCATTTCACTCTGTAAGTAAAATGATCAGATTCAGTTTCAGATGTAGTCTACAAAACATTTTCAGCTATTATCCACTAGATAGCACTAGAGGCCACCATATTGTTGAGTTTCTTCACTGTAGCAGCATTTTTTAATGCTGTATTTACAATATTATAGCAGGTATGCGTCACATAACTGATTCATTTATTCAAGCCAAACAAACAAACAAACAAACAAACAAACAAACAAAAAAAACCCAACAACCCATCAATGACAGAGTAACTCATTCTGGCCTGACGAAATCATCCCAAGTGCTCAAATCTCCTAACTGCTGACCTTGACCTTAAGTATGAATGAATGAATCTTTATTTCGAATAGATTAGATTAAAAGAAAGGAACAGAATAATATAACAAAGGGGAAAAAAAATCCAACAAGGTCAAATTAATTAAAATTGTATAATTCCTCAGATTATACAATTCAACATGTTATCCGAAATGGGTGATGGCTGAAGCTGCAGCTTATATTGCCCACCCATGTTCCATCTAAGAATTCAAAAGGAAAATAAAATAAAAGTGATTACAAATCAGAACAAAGCCAAGACAAAATGTGACAAAAAACTAAGCAACAGCACAACACAGACTGGATATGATAATCCTTATGTGATTTTACATATCGTTTTGTATATATGTTTGGAGTATTTCTTCCTTTAGCTTTTGTTTAAATTGTCCAAGCGTTGTTGTTCCACAGTCTGACTCCTTGCACTGAGACACAGTGTTGCTTGGTGGTAGTTCTCACTGAAGGATTTTGAAATATACATGTTCCTCTGAAATGATATTGTTTCTCCCTTATTTGGAACAGCTTTTGAATATTTGCGGGCAGTGATAGATTCTTCACTTTAAACATTATTACTGCAGTTTTAAGTTCAACCAGATCTTTCAACTTGAGAGCTTTTAATTTAAGAATAAGTGGGTTTGTTGGTTCCCTGTAAGCAGCTTTGTTTATTATTCTAATAGCTCTCTTCTGAAGCATAAAGACTGGATATATGTTTGTTTTATATGTATTTCCCCATACTTCAGTACAATATGTCATGTATGGGAGTACTAATGAATGATACAAGGTATATAGTGTGGGTTGATTCAGCAAATATTTCACTCTGTGTAGTATTGCAATTGATTTAGATATTTTACCTTTAATATAATTAATATGTGACTTCCAACACATTTAATTATCAATTATTACTCGAAGGAATTTAATTTTGGATACCCTTTCAATCTCTACACCATTTACACTGAGTTTAGATACTGAGTTGTTGGGATGGTTGTTAAAAATAATAAATTTTGTCTTACTTAAATTGAGCGTTAATTTGTTTGAATCAAACCACAGTTTGAGCTTTCCTAATTCCTTCCGAGTGTATCCAAAAGTTGTTCCAAATTGCTTCCACTGCATAATAAATTAGTGTCTTCTGCAAACAGTATTAAATCCATTTTTTCAGAAACTTTACATATATCATTTATATACATATTGAATAACAATACTGTGAGTTTTTGCTACCAACACATACATACTGATATCTGTTCTTTAAGTAACTACATAACCAGGACAGTGCTACCCCCCAATACCATAATTTTGTGGTTTCTTTAGCAAGAATTTATGATCCGCTGTATCAAATGTTTTTTTTAGATCCAGGAATACTCCAACTAAATACTCTTTATTTTCTACAGCAGTTGATATTTTTTCTATAAATTCCATTAGAGCAAATGCAGTTGTCCTCTTGTGTCTGAACCCATATTGTTGCTCACACAATAAATTATTCTTCATTATAAAGTTGTTAATTCTCTCACAGAATATTTTTTCGAGTATCTTAAAAAATTGCGGCAATGGTGAAATAGGCCTATAGTTTGAAAATTCCCCTCTGTCACCTGTCTTGTATATCGGAATTACTTTGGCTATTTTATTTTATTTTATATAAAAATGACGTGGGCTACATTGACAATTGGAGCTCTTTTTGGGGAAAACCTGGTCTTATGAGACGAGACAGCATTCATCCCACTTTGGATGGGGCTTCTCATTTATCTAACAATCTGGCATCTTTTTTATCCAAATTTCCCAAACCGTGACTACTCAGAGTTGGGACCAGGAAGCAGAGTCACAGTCTTACACACCTCTCTGCAGCTCCTCTTCATCCGCCACCCCTCAGCTTAGCCCCTGTCTTCCCCATCAGAGAATCGTTGTCTGCTCCCTCCAAAGTAAATAAAAATATAATGTATAAGCATCCCAAAGTGATAAAGCAAAATATTGGTAAAACTCAAATTAAACATAAAGCCTCTAAATTGAATGATTTGGCCTCTGTTCCTCCTCATAATTTAAAAATTAAATGTGGTTTATTAAATATTAGGTCTCTAACTCCCAAGTCTCTGTTAGTCCATGATCTGTTAATCGATCATCAGACTGATTTAATTTCCCTTACAGAGACTTGGTTAGGGCAAGAGGATTATGTTGGTTTAAATGAATCAACCCCCTCTGGTTATTTAAACTGTCAAAATCCCAGAAGTTCTGGTCATGGAGGAGGAGTAGCAACAATTTACCATTCCAAATTACTAGTTAATGTAAAGCAAAAAACATGTTATAATTCCTTTGAGGGCCTGGTCCTCAGTATTGGGCACTTTAGCAATTTCAGGTTAAATCCAATTTTATTTGCCATTGTTTATCGTCCCCCATCAACCTATTCAGAATTTTTATCCGAATTTGCTGATTTCTTAGCTGATTTAGTGTTGAAATCTGATAGAATAATTATAGTAGGGGACTTTAATATACATGTGGATGTAGATAGTGACTGCCTTAATGTGGCTTTTAATTCAATATTAGACTCGATTGGGTTTTCTCAGAAAGTAGGAAATTCTACTCATTGCCTCCACCATACATTGGACCTTGTTCTGACATATGGCATAGAAATAGAAAATCTTGTAGTGTCTCCTCATAACCCTGTACTGTCAGACCATTGTCTGTTAACCTTTGATTTTACTATTTCTGACTATTTGGCTCCTAAAGAAAAATATTATCACAGTAGATGCCTCTCAGATGATGCTGTTTCCAAATTTATGCAGATTGTTTCCTCTATGCCATGTGTCAACACAACGGAAATAAGCTATAGACAGCTTGCTCCTTCGGTAATTGATAACATGGTGGATAGTGTTTCAGCTTCTCTGCATCAGGCTCTAGACTTGGTGGCCCCCTTAAAAAAGAAAAAGTCTAATCAGAGATTTTTAACTCCTTGGTTCAACACAGAAACTCGTAGCTTAAAACAGAAGACTCGTCAATTAGAAAGAAAATGGCGCTCTACTAATTTAGATGAAATCTATTTAGCTTGGAGAAATCATCTTTTAATTTATAAAAAATCTCTTAGAAAAGCTAGAACGAGTTATTACTCTGCATTAATAGAAGAGAACAAGAATAATCCCAGGTTTCTTTTCAGTACTGTAGCCAGGTTGACAAAGAGTCAGGACTCTGTCATTCCTAGCATCCCCTTAGAGCTTACTAGTCAGGACTTTATGAACTTTTTCAATAATAAAATTTCATCCATCAGAGATAAAATCAATCAGATTCTTCCCACAGTTAACTTAAATACCGTAGCTACTACAACTCCTTCTATTGATGTCTGTCTTGATGAGTTTACTCCAATCGACCTTTGTGAGTTAGACAAAGTAGTTTCCTCATCCAAACCTTCAACTTGTCTTTTAGACCCTATTCCTACCAGGTTATTTAAAGAAGTCTTCCCACTTATTGGTAGCTTTATTCTTCATATAATCAATTCTTCATTAACTTTAGGCCATGTACCGCAGGCTTTTAAAACGGCTGTAATTAAACCCTTACTCAAAAAGCCAACGCTAGATCCAGGAGCTTTAGCTAACTATAGACCAATCTCTAATCTCCCTTTAATTTCAAAAATTTTAGAAAGAGTTGTTGCTACGCAATTATTTGACCACCTGCAGGAAAATGGTTTACTTGAAGAGTTTCAATCTGGGTTTAGAATCCATCATAGTACTGAAACAGCCTTAGCGAAGGTCACTAATGACCTCCTCATTGCATCTGATAATGGACTAGTTTCTGTACTTGTCCTTTTAGATCTTAGTGCAGCTTTTGATACTATTGATCATAATATTCTACTTGATAGATTAGAACACTATGTTGGACTTAATGGAACTTCTTTGCAGTGGTTTAGATCTTATTTATCTGATAGGTTCCAGTTTGTTCATGTAAATGATGAGTTTTCTTTCAGCTCAAAGCTTAGTCATGGAGTTCCACAGGGATCTGTGCTAGGCCCTACTCTTTTTAGTTTATATATGCTTCCGTTAGGCAACATTATTAGAAAGCACTGTATACATTTTCATTGTTATGCAGATGACACACAATTATACCTGTCAATGAAGTCAGATGATACTAATCAATTAGCCAAGTTAGAAGCCTGTCTTAAGGAAATCAAAGCTTGGATGACTTGTAATTTCCTGCTATTAAATTCAGATAAGACTGAAGTCATTCTTGTTGGTCCAAAAAACCTTAGAAATTCCTTTCCAAATCAAACTTTCAGTTTGGATGCAGTTACTCTTTCTCTTAATAGCTCTGTGAGGAACCTTGGAGTTATTTTTGATCAGGATTTGTCCTTCAATTCACATATTAAATTTGTTTCTAAGACTGCCTTCTATCATTTGCGTAATATTGCCAAGATTAGGAGCATCTTGTCTCAGAGTGATGCTGAGAAGCTGATCCACACTTTTGTTAGCTCGAGATTAGATTATTGTAATTCTTTATTATCAGGCTGTCCTTAAACATCTTTAAAAAGTCTTCAGCTGATCCAAAATGCTGCAGCAAGAGTTTTAACAGGTACTAGAAAGAGAGATCATATCTCTCCGGTTCTGGCCTCCCTTCATTGGCTTCCCATAGAGTTTAGAATTAAGTTTAAAATCCTTCTTCTTACTTACAAAGCTCTAAACAATCAGGCTCCTTTTTATTTAAAAGATCTGATACTACCGTATTATCCTAGCAGAGCACTACGCTCCCAAAATGCAGGATTACTTGTAATACCTAGAATCTCCAAAAGTACAATGGGAGGCAGAGCCTTCAGTTATCAAGCTCCTCTCCTGTGGAATCAGCTGCCAATCTGGATTCGGGAGTCAGACTCGATCTCTGTTTTTATGAATAGGGTTAAAACCTACCTTTTTGATATAGCCTACAATTAGGGAGGGATCATGTGTTTCTGAACCCTCCCTTAGTTATGCTGCTATTAGGTTTAGTCAGCCGGGGGACCTCCAGTAATGCACTGGGCCTCACTCCTTTCCTCACTCTCTATGAAATATTTTTTTTTTGCTGGTCATTAACATTTGTTTGTTCTCTCCCATAGATTGAGTCCCCATCGTGCTGTTTGCTCTCTACATGTCTGTTCTTTTCTTCTTCTCTATCCCCTCACCCCCCAGCCAGTCGCGGCAGATGACTGCCCCTCCCTGAGCCTGGTTCTGCTGGAGGTTTCTTCCTGTTAAAAGGGAGTTTTTCCTCTCCACCGTCGCCAAGTGCTTGCTCACAGGGGATCGCCTGATTGCTGGGGTCTTTCTGCAACTGTGGGGGTTCCCCCTACAGTTGATAGTGCTATGAGATGACTGTTGTTGTGAAATGGCGCTATATAAATAAAGTTGAATTGAATTGAATTGAATTGAATTGAAAATATACTCCATAAAGCACAGGTGGAAGAAACAGGCAGGACAATGAATACAAATAACAGATACAAAGCTAAACGACCATAATACACAGGCGTCTCTCAACCAGAGGAAGGGAAAACAAAAATCACGCTAAATAGCGGCAAGATACAGACAGTTCCACCAATCCAAATAAACTGGCAGGGACGACAAAAGCGCATATACAGACTACAGAGGGGAAAATGAAAGAAAAAAACACACGCTGAAGAGCGGCGAAATACAAACAGTTTAGGTAGGGTCCCAATAACCGGGCATAACAGAACCTATCTTGGACTACAGAGGAAAAACAAAGAAACACGCTAAATAGCGGCGATATACATACAGTTCAGAAACAGTCCCAATCACCAAATACAAAGGAGGAGGAAGAAAAAACACACGCTACAAGGTGGCGAAATACACAGTTCAATATAGTTCATATACAAAACATGAGTGCATCCCAAATATTTCAAGGAAGAGGGAAGAGGAGAGAAAAAAAACACAGGGATGATGGCAGGCAGAGCACAATGGAATAAAGTAAAAACAATAGTTCAGGCGGTCTACCCGCATCTAGCATCCAGATCGCAGGCAGGGGAACAAGGATGAGTTCAGGCGGCCTAACCCAGTCCCAGGCCCGGAGAAACAGTACCTCTGGCGGCCGGACCAGGTTGCCGAACCAAGAATCCAGTTTGTCGGGTGGCCAACCTAGAATGCCGAACCGGCGAAGGAGTCTCCCAGGCAGCCGACCTGTGTCAAAAGTCCACCAGGACCAAAGGGAAGAGCTTGGAGGCTGCCTCCCTGCTGAAAGGGATAATGAGGGAGAGCCAGGTCGAGTAAGGGAAATCCCAACAGCACCAGGTGGAGGAGAAACGGGATCGGGGAAACGATGAGGGACCAGTCCGGCGTCGATTGGCGGAGGATCTGCAGCTCCTTCTCTGAACTCCACACTGACTGGTGCTGTGCTTTCGTTGGATCCCAAGCGGGACCGTGCTGCACCTACGACAGACCCCGATTGGGTCAGAGCTGCACCCACGACGGACCCCAAGTGGGCTGGCGCAGCACCAGGGACAGCCTCCAAACCCAAACCCGGAACCTCCAGAACAGCGACCAGAATCGACTCAACACCAGTGACCCTGGGAGAAGGCTCAGGAGAAGAAAGAGAACCGGGATCAGGATCACCGGCAGTGACAGAGCCCAGCGAGACAAGCTCGGATGCAGCGGACGGCTGCACCCGGCTCATCTCCCCGAGAGACAGGCAAAAATGCTCCAGAATAGACAGGAGAAAGACAAAATAGAGCACTTGCCTGATCTCGAGTTCCGCCGCCGTCCAGGACTTCGGCGATCCGGGTTCAGCAAGTAGAAGGTCCTCCTCTGGTTCCCACTCGGCTACGGCGGGCTCCACAGCTGGCATGATGGTGTCCACAGTCCGGGGATTCCCTGACGCTGACGTTCACACCGAGGGCCTGCACGGCGTGGTGGCAGGGGATCCGTGACCTGCCGGGTCAGACTGTCCCTCCATGGAGACCCGGGGACGCTTGCTCATTGGTGCAGGCTCCAATTTGCAGTCCGCCCTCCTCCTCTGCCCGTGTTGTGGCTGCGGGGCTGGAACCAGGCTCTCCAGGCCTGCAGGCTCCCTCCTCGTCCGACGGCGTAGACCTGGCGCTAAGGAACGCTCAGGGGAAGGAGACACAAAGGTAGCAGGTTCATAATTAATCACTGCAGCAGGTGGAGGGAGCTCAGGGGACTGTGAACCCCGAACTCCACCCCCAGGGATCAAACAAGGCAATTCACCCAGTGAAGGAAAAGAATGAAGAGACACTTGCCTGATCCGCTGAGGACCGATGGCAATTGCTGCAGTGGGCTTGGTTCTTCCCTTCCCCCTCTGGATGGAGATGGAGGGCCCCCCGGGAAGACAAAGAGGAGCCACTCGCACCGGATCAGGAACGGGGGCAGCTGGAGACTGACTCGTGGAGCTCACAGCAGCTGGGGGGAGCGTTGAGGAGGAGGGACAAACAGCCGAGGTGATCCAGGAACGGGGAGCTTACGGAACAGCAGGGACAGATGACCCGGAGGTGGAGGCTGCTGGGTTTTCCTCCTGTCGTGACACAGGAGCAACAGCTGGCTGGGAGGCAGAGTTCGTGCAGCTACCCGGAACTGGATCCCAACGGGGCTCTCATTGAGGATACGCCGAGGGAATCCCGGCTGACGTCTTTCTCCGCTGGGGATGACCCCTGGGTGGTGCGAACTCCTGGACTGGACAGGGCACAGGAATGGGATCTCGAGGCGAGGAGCGAGGATGCCTCTTCTTTGGTTTCCTGATGGAGTTTCCCTCCAGCCCACGGAGCTTCTCCCGGTGAGCAGAGATGTCCGCCATCCTCGCTGTGATTTCAGGGTGGTCAGCGTAGCGAGGATGGTGGTTGATAGTCGCCTCAGCGAGGTCCAGGTACCAGCGTGCATCGCTGGGAGTGTCGTAAAGGCAAGCGGTGGAGAGGATGCTATCAATATCGATGAGGGCCATTACCAGCTTGTAGCCCAAGCTCATCGTATAGGCCTTGGGCGGCTCCATCTCCCAGCACACTGGTACGCGGAAAGAGGAAAAACTACAAGCCCAAATTAAGCAAGCCCACAGTCATCGGCGTCTTGTTTTGGCTGCGACCTACTGTCATGGTGCAGTCCTCGCGGACCACTAATGAGATGCTATAGGCAGCCGTAGAGTTTGCATATTTATTAAAGGAAGATAAGGATACAAAATAATGAGCCATGTGGGGCAAAACACAAATAAAGACTAAGATTAGGACACCCCAACGATAAACTGAGAACTAGGAAGACTGATGGGAGACAAGGATACAACACTTACATGCGAATAGCAAGGGCGGAACCTAACGCTGAAAGGAACTGGCTTCGGACGTAGGGAACCCAGTCTGGATAAGGCGAGGTCGTAGCCTCAAGTAACCGAAGCTGCTTCCTTAAATAGGGCAAGAGGATTAATCAGCTGATGAGGGCGTCATCAGCTGAATTTAATCCAGCTGTCACTGCTGATCTCAGCTCTGACAGCTGGAAGCCCTGCAGAGACGCTGTCAGAACAAGAGCTCTGAGAGACCATAAGGAATAATACAGAATGGGAGGAAACTACTGCATGACTCGAGCGCGGACGAGATCGGCTCTCAGACCATGACAGATTTTTTGTTTTATCTTGGTCAATCTCAACAGTAACACATTCCAGAATCTCTGGTAGTGCAAAGGACATTCCATTTACAAGTTTACACCTATACTGATCATCAATATACAATGCAACACCATCACCCTTTTTTTGAGATCTGTCAATATAGTCCATGGGCCGAGTCAGATATTGGTACCACTAAAAGGGACAAAACCTCTATGGTGCCATTTTGTTTGTAGGACCTATATATGTGTATTAAGGCATGATAGCATTTCCAAATGAGTAGCTTAGTCATGATACACGGCACCTCCTTTTTTTAAGTAAAATTATCATGACGCCTAATATCACATGCTGGTATTTCTGAATTATTCTCCCTTTTACTGTACAAAATGCTAATAGAAATTGACCTTGGATAGTTTCCAATATTAATTTTTATTCAGTTTCTACTTTTCAGGGTTTTTTTGAGGGAGAAGGTACGATTTATTTTTGATTTCAGCACATTTTCGCATTCCAGTGGAGCGCCACGAGGCAAGTCAATATAAATGTTTATTTAAGACTTATTTTGGTTATCACTTAGTTAAGAAAATTAATTAAATGCTATCTTTTATAGTGTGCCAAAAGAAACTGGATTTCTGGAGGATCGCAACATTTTATTAAAAACGAAACCAGAATAATAGTGTACAACTTTATAGACAAGAATGAGTAATTTCAATGCCAATTTCAATTGATGCAATTAATTACATGAGATAATTTACCAATACCTGGTGTCATTGCAGGTCTGGATGAATGTACCTAACTGAAAATGGATTCCACCCAAGAAGCAGGGAGTGGCACGGCACCCAAGCGCGCGCGCCTTGATTGCATAATCCATTGCTCATCTTCAGATGAAGAACTAGTATCTCCAAAGGACATCAACTCCTGGAAAACCCTGCTGAGAGCCGCTGAAATAAGACAGCATGCTCCGATCCTGGACATAGCAAAAGGATTGCCAGATGATGCCATACCAGCTGTGGCCTACCACCAGAAATGCCAAAGCATTTTTACCATGAAAAGGGACCTCGATGCTATAATTTTCCAAGCAGAGGTGCACAGAAGAAAACAAAAGCTCAACGGAAAGAAAAAAGTCAGAGGCCAGCACCATCTCAGTCGAGGGTTTATGAGGCAGAGTGCATCTTCTGTGAGAAGACCAGCAAGTACTTGAAAGGAGATAGGACTAGAGATCCTCTGGTCCAGTGCACTGAACTGCGTGCCGATGAGAAAGTCTGAAAGGCTGCTGTCAGTAAACTGGACAACAGAATGCTTGCCATCGTCAGCAGAGACCTCGTGGCAGCGGAAGGTCATTACCACCGGACTTGCTACTGTGAGTACACACGGGATTCAAGCACCACCACCCAGGACAGTGGAAAAAGTGCCAGTGCTGCTCCAACTGATACTGATGCTGAGTATGAAGCTGCAGAGCAACAGTCATACAATGACCTTTTCTCTCACGTAAGAGAAGAACTGTTTGTCAACCCTGATGTGGTGCCAATGACCAACCTCACAGCCAGACTGGTCGAGGGCATGGTAACTCTTGGAGTGGAAACAGTGAAAGCCTCTACCAAGAAACACATCCGACGCAAACTGGTAGCTGAGTTTGGAGAAGCCCTGCAAATCATTCAAGATGACAATGGGAAACTACTTGTGTATCCCAACAGCCTTTCTATGCCAGAGCTTGTTAAGGCATACCAGATACTCCAGAGAAAGGTGCAACTCATGGAATCAGACAGGAGTGAGGACATCATCGACAAGGTAGCACTGCAGATGAGAGGTGACATCAAGAAGCAAGACTACAGACAGTCATGGCCACCTCAGATGTCGGAGGATGCGGTCATTCCTTCTTCAGTGACCAGGTTCCTGAACACACTGCTGACAGGCTCAACAGACCACTCAAACCCATCTGACAGAATCCAGCGTCTCTGCAGCTCATTTGGCCAGGACTTGGTATATGCCATTACCAATGGTAAGGTGAAGCCAATGAAGCACATCACTCTGCCCTTCGCTGTCAAGTCACTTACTGGAAACGTGGAGCCTGGTGAACCAGCTGAAATGCACATACATGTGCAAACTGCAGACCTGCAGCAACCAGAGGGAAGAAGATGAAGATGGCGAAGCTTATGAAGTAGCAGATGATTCGGACACAGACGAATAGATCTACTAGTTACCTGTTACAGTACTGTAATGGAATACTACTCTTTTGCTAGGAGACTACTTTGTAATCCTACAATAATTATGCATTAATCTACTGTTAAAACTGTTTACTGTGCTTCATTTTTATCTCAGATATCCTCTAATAACATTCACTTCTGCAATTATGAAGAAGCAGCAGTAGATGATTCGGACACAGACTAATACTAGCCGCTATAGTACTCTATTGGAAGTGCTTTGCAATGCCACAGTATTACAATACTAACTGTCAAAATTGTTTTTTGTGCTTTATTTGTATCTCAGATATGCTGTAATAACAAGTAACTGCTCATTAATAGGGAAAATATGTGTTGGTATTATCATTCCAAAAATTCGCAGCCTCAGATTTTGTGATTTATGGGGCATCATATTCAATGTCTGATAGCTATGACTAAGCTACTACTTTGGAATTGCTATCATGGCAAAATATCATCCACAGATATAGGCCATTCCAAAATGCATCACTAGAATTTGTCCCTTTGAGTGGTACCAATAACCCAAAAATCTGGTCTGGGCCCATGGACTAATATGGAACATCTGATATCCCTCTATTGCCATCAAAGAAGCCTGCTCTTCATTAAGCCAAGTTTCAGAGACTGCGATAGCTGTAAATTTTCTATCTAGCTGTTTTAAATAGTCCTGAATCTGTGGAAAGTTTTTGTTAAGACTTCTGCTGTTAAAGTGTATTATTGACAATTTACCATATGTCATGTTTGGGATAGTTACCCCGAGCATGACTTGTGGCTGTTGGGTTTAATTATTGTTTATTAATTCCAGCTGATGGATTGAGCCTTGCTCTCCATCAGTCCCACAGCCACGCCCCTCCTCTTACCAGGCCTTCACCAGTTTTCTGGTTCACCACATACACTCACACACTCATGCATGCACGGACACAAACACTGTTCAATCAGTCACACACCTGTTGCCAAACGGCTGGTCTACTTGCTGTCATTAGGGCTTTGTATTAATAGCAGGGCAGTACAAGCAGCCGGCGTGGCAGCTTTGCATGTCAACTCCAGACATCCAGGCTCGCTTTTGTGGGTTCACCTTGGACTAATCGTGTTGTTTCTCCAGAGCCTATCCGCTCCAACGCTTTGTAAGTCCTTGTGCCTTTTTCTCTGCTCCTGTCTGTTTGGAGCACGTTAGGCATCCTTTGAACCAGTTGAGTTTGTAGCCGGGTGTCTGACTCCCTTTTCTATGTGACTGTATTTGGACTTACCACACTTTCACCCATTGTAAATAAACACGTTACTTACTCTGCGTTTTGGGCTCGCTGCTATTCCTTTTGTTCGCTGTGCAGTTTGCACAGTAAACATGACAGAAAGTTGCCACCAACAGAGCCCAAGCAGTAAGTAACGTGTTACTCATTTTTTGTGTTTTTTTCACCCACCTGCTCGGAGCGTCATGTCCTGGTCTAGTCGTTCCCACACTGGGGTTAGTGGATGGGCAGCAGGACAGCCCAGTACGGAGGAGCAGCGGGCAGCCTGGCGAATCTGGGAGCTCTTGGAGGAAGCATACGATTCCTTCGGACCCAGAGATCGTTTAGCCTGCCTTGATGGAGTAATCTGGATTCTGAGGACTCACCGGGGCCTCTGGAATTACCCCGAGTACTCCGAGCTACTGTCCGGTGTCTTCGCGCTCGAACAGGCTTTCCCCGACCTGATGAGGAGGGCTCTCTGGACAAAGTCCAAACAAAGACGTGCTCCTCCGTCTGCGGCCATCTTCTCCTCTCCTCCATCCACCGTTCCAAGATGGCAGCCAGCAGGTCGGCATTGTCGATGTCAGAACGATTTTGCCCCACGATCTTCTCCTGCTCCGACACCGAGCCCAGTTACCTCCACAGTGGATCATCTGTCCCGAGCAGTCCCATCTGCAGGATCTCCCTGCATATCCGCTGCAAGGTCTTCTTCCTCTGTTTGTTTGCCGGCGGCAGTGGGGCGCTTGCTTTTTCACCAGGGTCTTCCGTTCCTGAGGTGAGAGGGGCAGCTCCCAACCCGTCAACCAAGGAGCCTAACACCACCTTTTCCGGACGGACGGGTGAAGACGTCCAAACAGCAGGAGCTGCAATCAAAACCATAAACCGGGAGAAAAGGCAAGTACGTTTTCATTTGACTCACATTAATAATGAAATGTCTGGGAAAGCAGTCCCCTGAGCTCTTCCCACCTGCTGCTGTTAAAAACTGTTCACCAGCCCTCTCTCCTTTGTTTGCCTGCCGGAACCGGAGCCGAGCAGTCAGGATCAGGAGGAGTCAGAGGTCCAGGAGGGGTGTCCTCCTGCAGCTATGGTGAAGAAAATCCCAGCAGCCACACCGGAGGAGTCACCAGCGTGGATCATGGCAGTTGGGAGAGCGAAGACTGCAGCGACCATCATGCCTGATGTGGAGCCACCACAGCAGAGTCAGCGCCCAAGTGGAACTACTTGGAGGCCGAACCTTGGAGGACATCGCCCGGATCACCGAAGTCCTAGACGGCGGTAGAGCTTGAGCTAAGGCAAGTGCTCTCTTTTGTCTTTCTCTTTTCTATTATTGAGCATTTTTGCCTAGCTTTAGGTGAGGAGAGCCAGCTGCAGCCAAACGCTGCACCTGAGCTTGCCTCGCTGGGCTCTGCCTCTGCCGGCAACTCTGACCCTTCCCCCTCTCTTTCTGAGTCCATTTTCAGAGTCATCGGAGAGGGTCTTCCATCACCAGACGAGTCTGTGGATCCAGGTTTGCAACTGGAGGCCACCGAGGTTCCATACGAGGTGGTTGTCGGGGGCACCCAGTCCCAGTCCAGGGTGCCTGTGATTGATCGCCTCCTTGCTTTGGTCCTCCTACGGGTTGGCTGACCCATGGCCAAGATGGCATTGGGGTCAGCAGTGGCCCAGCCGGGTCCCACCGTGGGTGCAGCAGGGGTCCAGCTGGATTCCATCGTGGGTGCAACCATGGCTCGGTCGGGTCCACTGTGGGTGCAACATTGTCCCAGTTGGGACCACCGCGGAAGCAGCCATGGCCCAGCCCGGGTCCACAATGGGTGCTACTAAGTCCCTGTCCTACATCGGGACCACCGGGGGTGTCACAGGACAGTTTGGGGAAGCCGGGGCCATCCGTTCCCTTTTGGAGGCCCTGTGGGTGTTCCTCCTCCTCCTGCTGGACACCGTCAGGGTCCTTTCCTTTCCACCGCCAGCAACCGCAGGGGTTCCTCATCCTCTGCCCAGCCACCCACCTCTCAGTCTTCCAGTGGGTAGGCCACCACCTCAATTGCCCTTCCGGTCCTGGTGGCCTAACTGTGTGGGCAGGCTGCTCGAAAAACAGGGTTTCCTCGCCCTGTGGCCTGTGTGCCCTGGCAGACTGCCGGACACTGCTCTGCAGGCCGCCCGCTGGCCCTGGAATTTCGGCCGGCCCCCCGAACTTATGGCAACCTGCTGGGCCTTGGACTCTGGACGGCCCCCTGAACTGTGGGACCCTTGGGGGTGGGGTGGGTTAGTTAGTTTTGGGGTTGGGGAGTGTGTTGCCATTGTGTTGTTTTGTGGTGTTCCCCATCTTTGATTGATCCCTCCTAACCTGTTTCCCCCCACCTCCCGCCCTGGTTTGGTGTGTTGGTTTTTTGGGTGGGGGGGTTGTTTTTTGCTTTGATGGTACAATGGGTGTCTGGTAACCACCCATTGGGGAGGGGCACTGTCATGTTCGGGGTCATTACCCCAAGCATGACTTGTGGCTGTTGGGTTTAATTATTGTTTATTAATTCCAGCTGATGGATTGAGCCTTGCTCTCCATCAGTCCCACAGCCACGCCCCTCCTCTTACCAGGCATTCACCAGTTTTCTGGTTCACCACATACACACTCATACACTCATGCACGCGCGCACACATACACTCACACTCACGCATGCACACACACACTGTTCAATCAGTCACGCACCTGTTGCCACACGGCTGGTCTACTTGCTGTCATTAGGGCTTTGTATTAATAGCAGGGCAGTACGAGCAGCCGGCGTGGCAACTTTGCATGTCAACTCCAGACATCCAGGCTCGCTTTCGTGGGTTCACCTTGGACTAATTGTGTTGTTTCTCCAGAGCCTATCCGCTCCAACGCTTTGTAAGTCCTTTTGCCTTTTTGTCTGCTCCTGTCCGTTTGGAGCACGTTAGGCATCCTTTGAACCAGTTGAGTTTGTAGCCGGGTGTCTCACTCCCTTTTCTATGTGACTGTATTTGGACTTACCACACTTTCACCCATTGTAAATAAACACGTTACTTACTCTGCGTTTTGGGCTCGCTGCTATTCCTTATGTTCGCTGCGCAGTTTGCGCAGTGAACATGACACCATGTGCTTGCACTTGACTTTTAAATTGCTTTTCAGTGTAATATTCACAGTGATTATGAATATTATTGAAGATGTGGTTGTCAGGATCATTATCATTGTCTATCTCTTGTAGTTTGTGTTCAGCATAATGAGATATTTTCAGAGTCTGAAGTACAGCCTAGATGCAGACCCATCTAGGTTGTACTTAAGGTCAACAGTCTAGGAGAAGTAACATTTTTTTGTGAAATCATAAATGCCCAGATCTCCTGACCTTTGACAATGACCTTGACCTCAACCTGGAGGCACACCCACCTGACAATCAATGTGTAGCAGGATGGACCTTCCTTGTTTTTACCTCTCTACACCCCTGTTGTTGTGGCACTTTAATTGACAGGCGGCGCTGTGGGTGAACATGGCGTATATATGTGCCAGCCCTCACCTGCAAACAACTTTCTTCCGCTCCCCAGGACAGTTGTTTGCTGGCGTGGTGTGGTGTTTGGCATGTGAGGCGCCTAGCATGTTGGTGTGCTGCTTTGAACTAGAATCAAGTACTTTTGATGTGAGCCCAGTCGTGCAGTGGCGTCTGCTTTGCTCCACTTGGGTCTGGCTGACGCAGCTCTCCTTGGTTAAGCTTCTTGTGCCTTTACGGTGGGGCCGCTGTACCTCCCACATTTAACCGTGCAGGCGGAGCTACTTGCCTTTGGCAATCAGCACCACGGTGTGCGCCTCGTCCCCAGCGGCCGCCACTTGCTCCAAAACTGCTGTCTTGTCTTATTTTATATGAACTTGTTTGTCTTTCTTTCATCTATTCAAAACTTTATAAGGACACAATGAGGAAAAATAGAACACTCCACAGTGCTTTGTTTTATCCCATTGATTGTTTTTTATTTCTTCTACTTTGTTTATCCACCTCATTCCTCAGGGTGCCGTTGTAGGAACGATTATGGGCAGAGCTTCTGGTTTCGGCTGACCCAGTGTTAAATCAGTCAGTAAGAGTGGAGTAGTGGGGCATTTAAAATAGCGTTTTTAAAAGTTTTTCAAATTCATCTTAATGTATAATCCAGATATGTGTTTTGCACTCAAGTGGCAGCTAAATTCAGCACTTGTAGTTTTTGTATTTTTTAATGTTTTTGCGTAGTTCTGGTACTTGTTGCTGTTCCTGGTGTGAGGCTTCTCACAGATAAGAACAGCTAAATCTGTGGCTTCAACAGCAATGAGTAGATCATGCACTGAAAACTAAAGGATTGTTCATGTGATCAGTGGTATAGACACAGCAGCACCAGGTATGTTTTCACTTGTATGAATGTCACAGATCTGACGTTTTATCCCGAATTTAAAACACCCAAGCACGGTGTTGTGGTTCTTTGTGGCTCTGACTAGTCTGCTCTGAGGTAAATTTAATTATGTTCAACATATTTTAACAAAATGCAGCCGACTTTATTGCGGTGGTGTGGTGGCACTGTGTGGGGGATTCTCCACCCAGAGTCAGGAGCCGGGGGGAAGAGGGAACAATGGACTGAAGGAAGAAGTGGTACGGTACTGAAGCTGCTACCATAATTCACGCAAGGCATCATGGAGCCTAGGAATAAGGTGGATAGATATACTGTTTTAATATCCACCTTATTCCTAGGCCCCACGATGCCTTGCATGAATTATGGTAGCAACTTACGGTACTAGTTTAGAACATATGGTTGTCACTAAAACGGGACACTTTTCCTTGTTAAAAAACAATGACTTCGGCATCAGAAATGTGAGAACATGGCCTCTTGCACCTCAGAACAGTAATATAATCATACCACTTCCCATGACTATCGAGGGATGAGAAGATGACCTTAAAAAGTGGCCTCGTAGATAGTAGCTCCGTTAGTTAGTGCTGCTGCTAAGATGCTAATGCTGTAAACAAATGATTCATGCTGGCAAAATGAGTCACTTTGAGGACATTTTCAAAACTGATGTAACGTTATTTCCATATTCTGTATTGAAAGACCTTCAAAATGATATTTAATTTGTAGGGAGTTCACGAAAACTGACCCAGAAAAAGACGATTTGTTTATATTTTAGATAGGTTGAAAACTCGTGTTCTATCGTTTGGGAGTTACATCTTCCACAAAAACATAGGTATTTTTAGAAAGTACGATTTCTAAACTTTCCAATGATACCAGGCACTCATGGTGTTTTCCCGGGACTTTGCCGCTACCCAACAAAGAGAGTAATGATTTATGACTTCTCGTTGCCTGTACTCATAATGACGCAGTGCGCATTCCAACCAGCACGTCTCCACCACAATAAAGTTGGCTGCATTTTGTTAAAATATGTTGGACATAATCAAATTTACCTTAGAGCAGACGTACGCCACAACACTGTGCTTGGATGTCATCTGTCACCGTGTGCTGAGAAGCCTCCATTTATACAGTCTATGGCACAACCACGAACACCAGCAAGTGCCAGAACTACGCCAAAACATTCAAAAAACACAAAAACTAGAAGAGCTGAAATTAGCTGCCACTTGAATGCAAAACACATACCGTATTTTTGGGACTATAAGGCGCACCGGATTATAAGGCACAATATCAATGAATGGTCTATTTGATGGTCTAATTTCATACATAAGGCGCACTGGATTATAAGGCGCATTAAAGCGAGGTAGTCGGAGCCGGGAAAATTTTTTTTTTTGCGTGCATGGAAAGAAAATCCTATCTATAGTCATTATAGACACATATAGCGCGATTGTCTGCGAGTGTGAATGACCTGTTCCACGAGCAGGCGGAACGTTTTTAGTCCATGGCTGTTCATCACCATATTGGCCAGAATACTCGCTCGGTACTCGCTCGGTACTCGATACGGCTCGCTCTCCGGCGGAGAGCGAGCCGTAAATACATATATACAGCCGTATTTACTGCTCCCGTTTACAGCTAAACGGGAGCAGTTTCGATGCCGAAATTTCACATACAAATCCTAATATACGTGTTCTATACACCATCGGCTTTTGGGTATCGACTACAGATCTGGGAATTTTTTTTTTTTTTTGCGTGCATGGAAAGAAAATCCTATCTATAGTCATTATAGACACATATAGCGCGATTGTCTGCGAGTGTGAATGACCTGTTCCACGAGTAAATGTACGTTTTTTGGTCCGTGGCTGTTTACATCGCCATATTGGCCAGAATACTTGCTCGGTACTCGCTCGGTACTCGATACGGCTCGCTCTCCGGGGGCAGCCCCGAGAAGTAAACAATGCAAACAAATGCCGGGACGCTTGAATTCTTTCGTCCTGAAAATATCATTTTTGAATATTAATTACAGCTAAACAGGAGCAGTTTCGATCCACGATCCATTGGCAGATAGTGGCGTAACTCGCTAGCAATTTTTTTTTCCACAATATTTTTATTGAACCTTTTTTTACAAACATAACACAAACAATCAGACACTAACACTAAAGTAATAAAAAAAATACTAAAAAAACCCCACCAACAACCACTAACAAGAACAGGTCTTCAACAATGCTCCTCTGTTTAGTCTAGGCAATCCATTACATAAGTATACATATTATACATTCACCAGTTTGGAATTTACAAGGTCCACACACATCATTCACCTTCTTCTTCAAAAGTTATGTTTAAATTCTTTACATAATCAATGAAAGGTCTCCATATATTCTCAAACACAATTTCCTTTGATTTCAGTATATATGTTATTCTTTCTAGTGGAAGGTTTAACATCTGTTTTAACCACTGAGTCACAACTGGTCTATGAGTCTTTTTCCACAATAGTGCAATACATTTTTTGGCGTTAAGCAAACTGAGGTCTATGAATGCTCTTTCACTTTTATTAAAATTATGCTTTTCTGGATACAGACCCAACAAAAACAATTTAGGATTCAATATGATTTGTTTTGAAATTATTTTTTCAATTGTTACCCTCACCTCCTCCCAAAACATTCTAATTTTCCTACATTTCCATACACAATGAAATAAGGTTCCTTTTCTTTCCATACATTTTGTGCACGTATCTGGTATGTTTTTGTTATATCTATTTAATTCCACCGGTGTAACATACATCCGCATTAACCATTTAAAATGTATCAATTTAAGACGTACATTTATTGATTTGGTTTGAGCTTCTGTACAAGCCAATTCCCATTGTTCCTCTGAAATTTCAATTTGCAGGTCTTCTTTCCAATAATTCAATCTTTTCTGTGAGTTTTCACTTGAAGATAGTGTCAATGAATTATAAAACTCTGAAATAATACCCTTTCTCTTACTATCTTTCGTCAAAATTTTTTCCAAGGATGAATAAATAGGTCGAGTGAGAGCATTGTTTTGATTTGATCGAATAAAGTTCCTAAGCTGAAGATATTTAAAAAAAATGTGTTCTATTAAGATTAAATTTGATCCTCAGCCCTTCAAAAGACATTATGTTATCTGAACATGACAGATATAAATCTTGAATCTTTTGAATCCCTTTTAAATTCCATACTTTAAATACAGCATCCGCTCTCCCTGGTTTAAAATATTGATTACCCCATATTGGACTAAATTGTGACAGTAAATGTGGTTCTTTTAAATATTTTTTAGTTTCACACCATATTTTGATCATATGCTTTACAAATGGATTTTTAACTTGTTTCTGTAATTTTTTTGCCGAGTCTGAGTATATGAATATGGGAAGAGGTAAAGGTAAATTGTATGATTCCATTTCAGTCCAGTGAGGGAGATCATTTGATGAAAAATAATATGTCATAGACCTCAGTTGTGCTGACCAGTAATACAACATAAAGTTTGGACATTTCAGACCTCCACGATCAAATGGTAAATATAGTAAGGACAGACGTAATCTAGCCTTCCTGTTTTCCATATAAATTCCACTAACTTTTTTTTAATTCTTGAGAATAGATCTGAAGGTGGTGGTAAAGGAATGTATTGAAATAAATAAAGTATTTTAGGTAAGATATTACTTTTAAGTATATTGATTCTCCCTATCATCGACATTGGTAGTGACATCCATCTCTGAATTAACTCATTAATGTCTGTCATTAAGGCTTTATAGTTGGCACTGGCGACTAATTCTAGCTTAGGCACAATTTGAATTCCTAAATATTTAAACTGATTTACAACATTGAATTGATTTACCTCAGGAGCTGGGTGATTTCTCTGGGTCTCATTTAGCATTAATATTGAAGATTTAGTTTTATTTATTTTATATCCTGGTATTTCCCCAAAATTCTTTATTAAATTCAACAAGGTCGGAATTGATTTTTTAAGATTCGACATAAACAAAATTATGTCATCGGCATACAGGGAGATTTTATGTTCTGTTGGTCCAACTTTAATTCCATATATTTGTGGATGTAAACGTACTGCCATCGCTAAAGGTTCAATTGCCATAGTAAACAATAAAGGTGAAAGTGGACAGCCTTGTCGACATCCTCTATTGATCTTTATTGATTTTGAGATATTGCTGTTTGTTAGGATTTCTGCTGTAGCATTATTATAAATTATCTGAACCCATTTTATGAAATTATTTCCAAGTCCAAACCTTTGTAGGACTTCAAAAAGAAAGGGCCATTCGACCCTATCAAAGGCCTTTTTGGCGTCCAATGATAGGAGAGCTGTATCTGGTGCTTCTTTATTGGAATAAATAATATTAAATAGTCTTCTTACATTATGGAAGCCTTGTCTTCCCTTTATAAAGCCATTCTGATCTCGGTTAATAATATTTGGTAATATTTCTTGTATTTGTCTTGCTAAAATTTTCCAGATTATCTTAAGGTCAGCATTTAATAGACTTATTGGTCTCATATTTTCACATTTATTAGAGGGTTTACCTGGTTTTGGCAACAGTATAATTAAGGCATTATTCATGTATGGTGGTAAATTACTATTTTGAAATGCTTCTAAAACCATTTCCAAAAAAGGTTTTATTAATTTATTCTTAAATTTTTTTATAAAGGTCAACTGGAAGACCATCTGGTCCTGCACTTTTTCCTGATTTCATATTATCAATGGCTAGCCCAACTTCTTCTTGACTAATTTTAGACTCCAGTATCTCCCTGTTTTCATTTGGAATACACGGTATAGATAGTCCATCCAAGAACCCATTTAGTTTTGTTAAGTCAGTTTCATTTTTTGTATCATATAATTTTTCATAGTAATCTCTAAAGGCTCTATTAATTTCTAAAGGATCTACAACTACCTGTCCGTTACTTATAATACTGGTAATTGGTGTTTTAAATTCTAATTGTTTAGTCTGCCATGCCAATAATTTTCCTGATTTTTCACCTTGTTCATAAAAAGATTGCTCCAATCTTAGAAGACTCGAGGCAGCTCCATTCGCTGAGTTTTTGTCATATTCAGCTCTCAGAATCAGTAATTCGTTCTCTAACTTTGGGCCACTTCCTGCATATGACATAATGCACGGCTCAGGAGACACACACGCAGGCTCAGAGTAGCTCAAATAGCTTTATTAACAACAAGGGTGTATGAATGTGTGTCTGCGAGATGTAAATGTGTTGGTGGTGGCGTCTGCTTCGGGCACAGAGGCAGGAGACCGTACAGCCGGACAACCCTATGGGAAAAGCACAGGGAGAAGGGTGACGGGCACACACCAACACAGGAGATGTAAAAGTTGGAGAGGAGCTTACTTGGAGTGAGCAGGTGGCTGGCACAGCAAGGACGAGGTCCGGTAGACAGCAACCTGGAGAGCCCGGTGCAGCAGCGAGGGAATGGAGACGGAGAGGAATGGTCCGCCGCCGGGGAATCCACCTGTGCACAGGGGAGCAGACTTGGAAAGGGAAAAAGGTAAGGGCTTCTTACCGCGATGCTTGCTGAAGTGTAAGAGGTAACTCACAGCAATCCAGCGAGTGAAGTCTGACGGCTTCAGGCCGAAGCCCAGGGCGAGGCGGCTTAAATCCCTCGCCGCTGATGATGTGCAGGTGTGCGTGCAGCTGGCGCTGCTGATGAGCGGCGCGGCGTGACAGTACTCCCCCCTCTAGCAGTGCCTCCTGGCGATGGTTTCTCCGGGTGCGCTCGGTGGAACTCAGTAATGAGGGATGGGTCCAACACAAACGACGAGGGTACCCACTGCCGATGTTCAGGCCCATAGCCCTCCCAGTCCACCAAGTACTGCAACCCACGACCCCGGCGCCGGGAGTCCAGGATGGAGGAGACAGGCCAGGCCGGATGGCCATCAATCATCCGGGGCGCGGGTTGCGCAGCAGGAGGAGGGCAAAGGGGGTCGGAGACTGCCAGCTTCACCTTGGATATGTGGAAGGTGGGATGGATGTGGAGGGAGGGGGGAATAGCTACACGCACAGCCACCGGGTTGATAATCCTGGTGATGGGGTATGGGCCCATAAAACGCTGTGCCAGCTTCCTCCTCTCGCCCTTTAAAATCACGTCCTGGGTCGACACATAGACACGCTGACCAACTCGGTATGCTGGGGCAGGTCTTCTGTGCCGGTCCGCCACGGCTCTGTTGCGCTCCGCCGTGCGTAAAAGCGCATTGCGCGCTGACGCCCAGATGGAGCGGAACTGCCTGAGATGTGCCCGAACTGAGGGGACAGTTACCTCACTCTCCTGCACCGGGAACAGCGGGGGGTCGTAGCCCAGGGACGCCTTAAAGGGGGACATCCCTGTAGCGGAAGAGCGAGCGGTGTTGTGGGCGTATTCAACCCAGGCGAGGTGGTTACTCCAGGATGTAGGTTTGGATGCCGTGACGCAGCGGAGCGCAGCCTCCAGCTCCTGGTTGGTCTGCTCACACTGCCCGTTGGTTTGGGGGTGATGGCCGGAGGAGAGGCTCACCTTGGCTCCCAGGGCGTTGCAGAATGACCTCCAAACCTCTGAGGAAAATTGGGGCCCCCGGTCCGAGACCACGTCCACCGGAATCCCGTGCAGCCTGACCACGTGCTGGATTAGGAGGTCCGCCGTCTCTAGGGTGGTTGGAAGACCTCGTAGGGGGACGAAGTGTGCCGCCTTGGAGAAGCGGTCCACGATGGTCAGGACGGTGTCGAAGGTGTTTGAGACTGGGAGTCCGGTGACGAAATCCAGGGCGATATGCGACCAGGGCCTGCCAGGGACGGGCAGAGGCTGGAGCAAACCCGCTGGAGGGGCATTACCTGATTTGCTGGTGGCACACACTGGGCAGGCCCGGGCGTAGCGGGCAGCATTCCTCTGCAGGCCCAGCCACCAGAAGGACCGCTGGAGGAGGTCGATCATCCGGGAGGAACCAGGGTGGCAGGTGAGCTTGGACGTGTGCAACCAGTGGATGACCTCCCCCCGAACCGTGGATGGCATGAACAGCCTCCCCTCCGGTCCGCCGCCAGGGTCAGGTTCCACTTCCTGCGCCTTCCGGATCTTGCTTTCTATGTCCCAGGTGACGGCTCCCACGACACACGACCTGGGTAGGATGGTGTGGACCGTGTCCTCCGACTCCTCAGGGGCAAATTGCCTAGAGAGGGCGTCGGGCAGGCCGTTCTTGGAGCCAGGCCTGAAGGTGATGTTGAATCGGAACCTGGCAAAGAACAAGGACCAGCGCGCCTGGTAGGCGTTCAGACGCTTGGCAGATCTCAGGTACTCCAAGTTCTTGTGGTCCGTCAGGACCACGAACGGCAGGTCCGCCCTCTCTAGCCAGTGACGCCACTCCTGCAGCGCGAGCTTGATGGCGAGGAGCTCTCTGTCCCCCACGTCGTAATTCCGTTCTGCCGGGGACAAGCGCCGAGAGAAGAAGGCGCAGGGCCGTTTGACTCCATCATCTGGCGACCGCTGGGATAGAACCGCCCCCACTCCTGTGTCCGAAGCGTCCACTTCCACGATGCACTGCAGTGCAGGGTTGACTTGGCTAAGGACCCGGGAGGAGGAGAACTCCGCCTTCAGCGCCTGAAAAGCAGCCGCGGCCTCTTCGGTCCACCGGAACGGGACCTTAGGGGACGTGAGGTGGGTCAACGGGCCGACGATGGTGCCAAAATTAGGGACGAAGCGGCGGTAGAAATTTGCAAACCCTATGAATTGCTGCACCTGTTTTCTCGATGCAGGTGTGGGCCATTCCACCACCGCCTTCACCTTCACTGGGTCCGGAAGCACCTGGTCGTGGGAGATGATGAACCCGAGGAAGGATGTTGTCTTAGCGTAGAATTCGCATTTTTCGGCCTTCACATACAACCGGTTCTCCAGCAGTCTTTGGAGGACCCGCCTCACATGGACCCAGTGCTCGTCCCTGGATTTGGAGAAGATGAGGATGTCATCCAGGTAGACGAACACAAAAAGGCCAATGAAATCCTGGAGGATGTCATTAATTAGGCGCTGAAAGACGGCTGGAGCGTTGGTCAACCTGAACGGCATCACCAGGTACTCGAAGTGGCCGTTCGGGGTACGGAAGGCTGTCTTCCACTCATCTCCCTCCCGGATCCGGACGAGGTGGTATGCGCTGCGTAGATCCAGCTTGGTGAACCAAGTTGCCCCCTGGAGGGAGTGGAAGGTGGTGTCCATGAGGGGCAGGGTGTAGCGATCCTTCTCCGTAATGTCGTTTAGGGCGCAATAGTCGATGCAAGGATGGAGGGAACCGTCCTTCTTGCCCACGAAGAAAAATCCTGCCCCCAATGGCGATGACGAGGGACGGATAATCCCAGCACTCAGCGACTCCTTGAGATAGGCGTTCATGGTCTCCTTCTCCGGCGCCGACAGGCTGTAGAGTCGCCCAGAGGGTAAGGGTGCCCCCTGGCGGATGTTTATTGCACAGTCGTAGGGTCTGTGTGGAGGAAGAGACATTGCCTTGGACTTGCTGAATACCATACCCAGGTCGTGAAATTCTGATGGCACCAGGGATAGGTCCGGGGGCGCAGCGTCCGTAGGTGTTGGGGAAGAGGACGGAGAGCAGGCAGCGGACTGTAAACAGGTGCTCATACAAAATGTGCTCCATGCCGACACCCTGGCGGACTTCCAATCCAAGACGGGGTTGTGGAGGCGTAGCCAGGGGTACCCCAGGATGACGGGCGACACAGAGTTAGGAAGGACGTAGAAAGTTATTTCCTCCCGGTGGTTCCCAGAGATGATAACAGGAACGGGGACAGTCTGGTGTGTTACTCTCCCCAGGGAGACACGGGAGAGGTTGACCAGGGAGAGAGGAGTTCTTAGTGCCTGGCAGCGGATGCCCAATCGGGTTGCCAGGCTTTGTGAAATAAAACTGCCCTCCGCGCCCAAATCCACCAGTGCGTGAGTGAGATGCCCAGTGGAGTTGTGACAAAATCGGACGGGCAGCTTCAATTGGGTGAGGGGACTTAACCGATTGATGTCCGCGAGGCCCCCTACAGTGACTCGCGGACCCCGCCGTTTGGCTTCTGTGGACAAAGCTCCACCGTGTGTTGACTGTCCCCGCAATACATGCAGATATTCAACTCACGGCGGCGTTGTCTCTCCGCAGGGGAAAGCTTTGTCCAGCCCGTCACCATCGGCTCCGACACCTCGGGGCGCGATGGTGGCGGCGTCGCCAGGGGGCGAGCTTGGAACTGGCGCGACGAGGCTCCACGAGGGCGAGAAGAAGATGACTTCTGCCCCGAGGAGCGCTCGCGCAGCCTGTTATCCAAACTGATAGCTAGAGACGTTAGCTCCGCTAGAGTCTCCGGGATGTCCCGCCCAGCCAGTTCATCCTTCAGATCATCGTTGAGACTGCGGAGGAAAAGGCCGCAGAATGAGCGTTCATCCCAGCCCAATTCCTCCACCGCTACCCGGAAGTCGATCGCATAGTCCGCTGCCGACCGGCTTCCCTGCTGGAGACTGAGAAGCCGATCGACCTGGACTGTCTCGGTACGAGAATGATCAAAGACCTCCAGGAATCGTCTCACGAATTGGTCATATGTGAGGGTGGCATAACTGGGCCTCGCCATTACGGCGTAAGTCCAGGTTAGTGCTTGCCACTCTAGGAGATTCCCAATATAATCAATTCGGCTATGATCTGAAGGAAAGTCTCCGGGCACACGGTGAAACACGGACTCACACTGCATTATGAACCCCCGCGCTCCGCCAAGCTTACCGCTAAAGCGGGCGGGGGTCGGAATGGGCATGAGCCAAGTCGGTGCTCCCGGAGCCTGCTGGACAGCCGCTGGAGCAGCAGGAGCCGTGCTACCCTGACGAGCCGGGGGAAACGGCTGTTGGGGGTCCAAGCGGTCCAATCGGTTAGTTATGCTGATCAACTGGTTTAGAATCACCTGTTGCTGGTAAGCTATTTGGTCCACTCGAGCCTCGAGAGTGGTAAGTCGGCGTGCGAGCCCGCCATCTGCCGAGCGGCTCTGCTGAAGCCGTACTGACATAATGCATGGCTCAGGAGACACACACGCAGGCTCAGAGTAGCTCAAATAGCTTTATTAACAACAAGGGTGTATGAATGTGTGTCTGCGAGATGTAAATGTGTTGGTGGTGGCGTCTGCTTCGGGCACAGAGGCAGGAGACCGTACAGCCGGACAACCCTATGGGAAAAGCACAGGGAGAAGGGTGACGGGCACACACCAACACAGGAGATGTAAAAGTTGGAGAGGAGCTTACTTGGAGTGAGCAGGTGGCTGGCACAGCAAGGACGAGGTCCGGTAGACAGCAACCTGGAGAGCCCGGTGCAGCAGCGAGGGAATGGAGACGGAGAGGAATGGTCCGCCGCCGGGGAATCCACCTGTGCACAGGGGAGCAGACTTGGAAGGGGAAAAAGGTAAGGGCTTCTTACCGCGATGCTTGCTGAAGTGTAAGAGGTAACTCACAGCAATCCAGCGAGTGAAGTCTGACGGCTTCAGGCCGAAGCCCAGGGCGAGGCGGCTTAAATCCCTCGCCGCTGATGATGTGCAGGTGTGCGTGCAGCTGGCGCCGCTGATGAGCGGCGCGGCGTGACAGCATACACTTTTTCTTGAAGAATTTTTAGTTTATGTTCCAATTGGACTCTCTCCTCTCGAGTCTTCTTAGATTTTGAACCTGTATAACTAATAATATGTCCCCTAATAAAAGCTTTGAAAGCCTCCCACTTTATACATGCTGATGTTTGTGTAGTATTGATATCAAAGAACTCATCTATCTGTTTTTCTATGTACTTAACAAATTCCTCATCCTGAAGCCATTTATGCTGAAATTGCCACCTACCTGGTTCCTTTGTCAATTTCTTATCTACATATATGAGACAACAGGGTGCATGATCAGAGATCACAATATTATCATAAAAGCAGTTTTGAATCTTGGACCTTAATTCTGTGGAGATCAAAAAATAGTCAATACGTGAGAATGTCTTGTACGTATTACAATAACAAGAGTAGGCTTTAACTTGTGGTTTCATTTCTCTCCATATATCTAGCAATCTCAATTCTTTCATAAAATGCTTAATGATCATCCTGCATCCATTGTGTGTACAGTCCAGTCCTGTTGATCTATCTATACTGGGGTTCAATGTACAATTAAAATCTCCTGCTATTATATGTTGCCCTGTAAGTGATGATAAGATAAGAAATACATTAGCAAAGAACTTTTGATCATCTATATTGGGACCGTATAAGTTCACCAGATTTATATTTTCTAATAGCAAAGATCCTTGAATAATTAGATATCTTCCAAATTTGTCTCCAATTACATTTTTCACTTGAAATGGGACTGATTTATGTATGAGAGTCATAACTCCCCTGGCTCGGGACGAAAATGATGAGGTGAATACACTTCCTTGCCATCTACTCCTAATTCTTTTTACATCCTCCTCTATTAGATGAGTTTCTTGTAAAAATACAATTTTTGAACCTATGTCTTTTATTTTATTCATAACTTGTTTAAGTTTTTTTAAATTTTGTAGACCTCTGCAATTCCATGAAGTTAAATTAAGATTAACGCTTTGGTCTATGATCAATAGGGAGTTTGGGATTACCTCGCAATATAAACATGCTCATACAGAGAAGCAAAAACATGAGTGGTTGAACATTCATCCTACAAACTACACACAAACAAATTCCCCCTTCCCACATTCGTGGTGATCCCCCCAAAATCAAAAAAAAAATTCCGTCTCCCGATATAGCCATCGACCGCTCCACACCCACGAGGACCAGCCAAAGCCACTCCTTCTTCATCCTCCCAATCACCCTAACTCTACTGCTTTAAATGACGTAACATTAACTCTCTTCTGTAGTTTTCCAACTTAACTCCAAAAATTTTATAGCAACTTTGTACATCATAGGTTTTTTTTTTTTGTAATACAATCTATATTTTGTAAACTTGCTATATGCTTCAGATCAGTTAGATGCCTGTGCAAATGCTTAAATATTCTACCTTATATTTTATTCATGTTTAGCTCCCACCAGTCTCTACTTGGATCTTCTTGATGAACTCCTGCGCCTCCTCAGGGGTCTTGAAGATGTGTGTTCTGCCCTTATACGTGACCAGCAGTCTTGCAGGGTGAATTACTCCATGACGAATCCCAAGGTTGCGCAGCTCTTTACGGACGGGGTCAAACTGCTTCCTCAACCGTTGAATTCCTGTGGCCAAATCTGGATAGAACCGCACCTGTTGATCCTGGTATTTAATTTCTCCTTTGGCTCGCGCTGCGTCGGAGATCGTCATCCTGTCTCTGTAGCTGAGGAACTTCATAATTAACGTCCTCGGTGCTGCCTTATTATCTCTCTGTGGGCCAATTCAGTGGGCGCTTTCTAAAACAACTGATGATTGCAGCTCCGCGTTATTCAGCGCTTCTGGAATCCACTTTTCCAAAAAGGAACACGGGTCCCGACCCTCGGTTCCCTCTGGTAGACCCACCAGCCTCAGGTTGTTCCGTCTCGACTGGGACTCCAAGTCCAGGACATTATCTTCCAGACATTTATTTTTTTTTCCAAAGTGCGCACCTTTAATTGAAGGCCGGCGACGTCATCTTCAGCACTGGAAACTCGAAGCTCCACCTGCGCCACTCGTTCCACACAGTCACCCAATTCCTTTCTCATTCCTTCCAACGCTGCCATAATCCCATTAAATTTAGCGGAAAAGTCTGCTCTCATTGAACTAATGGCAGCGAGCACTGCACCTGTGCCGTCGCCCGCAGTCACCGCACCGCTGTTAGCTTCTTCTGCCATATCTGGAGCTTTATCTGCTGCATCACGGATGTGAAAGTCCGTTAATTTGGACTGTTTCGGCGGTTCAATTTTTCCTCCACCTGATTTCCCAGCCTTAGGCTTCACCGGCATATCCTCGCCCACATGCTGGGATAGGTTCTGTTCCAAATGAGAGAGTTATTTGCCCATTTTTTTTCTCTAGGAGCAGAGCAGAGTGATACGTGTCCTTCTACGTGGCCGCCATAACCGGAAGTCCAACTCGCTAGCAATTTAACTTTGAACGACCTGTTGACACCAATATAGTGGTTGGAGTTCTTTGGTTAATCCACCCGGAATGATGGCAAGCTCCGAATTAGTTTGCTTCACTTGGGTTTTGACAGTATCGGTGAGATGGGCGCGCATGAAGTGGCAGATCAATAGGGATGGAGATTTGTGGAAAAAGCCATCCGGCCATTATGTTGAAGCACATATTACTCCACGAGGCTCCTGACTACCGTAATGCTCTGACAATCCATCAAGCGGTTCGGCTTCGTAGCTTACCAAAGTCGTACTAAAACATTTTTGACAGATTTTTGAGCGCCGTGTACCACATAAAATCAGTTCGAGGTCAGTAAGCACAACCAGAATTAATACATAAGGTGCACCGGATTATAAAGCGCACTGTCGATTTTTGAGAAAATTAAAGGATTTTAAGTGCGCCTTATAGTCCAAAAAATACGGTATGTGGACTATACATTAAAATGAATTTGAAAAACTTTTAAAAATGCTATTTTAAATGCCCCTGCTACTCCACTCTTACTGATTTAACACTATGTCAGCTGAAACCGGAAGCTCTGCCCATAATCGTTCCTACAGCGGCACCCCCAGGAATAAGGTGGATAGCTGTGTGGGGGGTTTTTTTAGTTGTTGATCCAGTATTGTTTGTTCTCTTGCATTCCAATTTTCTGTTATTTGTTTTAAGTTGACGCCATTCTGTTGTGCAATTCTGTTGTGCCATTTTGTTTTGTTTGGGATTTGGGTTTATTTTATTTTGTTTATAATTTTGCTTTTACATTGGTCTTTTTAAAATCATTGACAACCTTGCTTTTATTGCCTTGGGTTTTAATCAGTTTTTATTGTGCAATACTGAGTGAATTTCTTTTGTTGCAGGATGGGAGCTGTGGGCCTGAGTGTGCGGCAGCGGGTTCCCCTGGTGGTGGTTTTCCTCATGACTCCCTCCGAAGTGCACGCAGGGTGTCCATATGGTTGGTGTGCAGTTCACGTGGTGTTTAGTTTAAGACCCCTTCTGACCCTTCTCCAGCTAGCCTCCCAGTAAGCCCCAGCCCTGATCCTAGGCATGCTCTTGCCTAATTGCAATTGTGCTGCCAACTGAACTCATGATAGGCGAAATGCAAGTGTTGTGGTTTCAGTTATAAACCAAACGATTTTTAAAAAAAAAATTGTTTAATAAAATCTGTTATTAATGGGATCACGTCTATGGCTCCGTATGTGTAACGAACCTGTGTCCTTACGGGTCTTGGTTTATAGAAAGCTATTTCCTGGGGCGAAATTCCCCAGGTGGCATTGTTGTCTTCGTTTGAAGAGCCACTGCCCCACCACAGATGTGAGTGTTTGGTGACCACTGGAGCAAATACCTAGGAGTAGTAGCGATTCTCATAAAATGTGGATTGACAGATGCTGCGTCACCGCATTAGTTCCTTTCGGCTTTGCAGTGCCATTATAAATAGTTGCAGAGCAGGTTATTTCATTCATGTCTCGTAATGGACTCAGAAATTTCAATTGGGTTTTAGAAAAGGTCATAACACCGAGACTGTGCTCCTGAAAATGCTCAATGATCTGTTTTTAGCAGCAGATTCTGGTCACTCTTCTATTTTAATCCTTTTAGATCTCTGCTGCTTTTGATACTGTGGATCATATTTTAATTGAGCATCTTAAAAACTGTGTTGACATCTCTGGCACTGTTAGAATAGTTTTATTCGTATCTACAGTGGATATAAAAAGTCTATACACCCCTGATCAAATGCCTGTCATGAACGGGCTTGAGGTCTCAACCTCATTCCATGATTTGTGGCTGTAGTTTCCTGATTGTTGTTAATTATTCCCAACTGGCAGGATATCTGAGCCTCTGAGCCTGGGCTCCCTGCCAGTCTACAGCCACACCTCCTCCTCTCTCTCTGCCAGACACTCACCAGCTGTTTTCCATCACCTTTGGTGTTTACACACACACACACACACACACACACACACACACACACACACACACACACACACACACACACACACACACACACACACACACACACACTCCTACTTACATCCTCACTCACTCACTCATGCACCGACTGCTGTCGCACACCTGCATCCACTTGTCACTCATTAAGTACACGGTGTACTTATGGGTGACAGTGTGAGCACTCAGTGTGGCGGCGTTAGTCAACCAAGTCAATTCGAAGTCTACATTGATGTCCAGGTTCCTCGTTGTTGGTTTTTCTCTTCCTTTGGACTATGTATGGTGTTGTTGTTTCCACAGCCAGTTTGCTCTGACCCTGCATGTAAGTCTTCCTCCTTATTATGGTTAATTGTCCTTCCTCTCCGCTCCAGTCCCGTCTGGGAGCGTGTGGGGCTCATCCTCCTCCAACCAACCAAGTTAGTAGCCGTTTCATCTGTTCACTTCTCTTGTTGGACTTATTCATTAAACATTTTGTATTACTGTTCCCGTTGTTAATAAACACGTTTACTTCACCTGCATATTGGGCTCATATCAATTCATTGTGCGCTGTGCAATAACGCAGCGTACAAGACAGTACACCGCCACCACTTGAGCCCAAGCGGTGAGGTAACGTGTTGTTTTTTTCACCTACTTTTTTTTTTTTAAGTTTTTGTAAAGGGTATACTGTAGTGATGTGAAAATGACGAGACAGAGTTCTCTCTCAAAGTCAGCTTTTATTCACAACACCATCATCTCAAAGCAGAGAGAAAAAAGAGGATGAAACAGTAAACTCTCGTCCTTAAATATCAGGGACTTCACACTTCATAGATCACATGTCACACAGACCACTTTGCATTATAAAGACAGTCACAATGCATTTCTCTCCATGATATCACTTCCACTGTCTCCAATGCATCCTTTCCTTAATCCTTTAATGACTCAGGTCTTGCATACCAAAGCTAATATTCCTGCAGCTTCCTGCCTTTGTTCTGACCTAAAATGTGAGTCACAAAATCTCCATGAGTGTGTCCACCACAATACATGTCATTACAGCATTGCATTGTTTACATTTTGATCACATATTCCCTTTTTTTGTTTTTTGACAAGATTGAAAAAAATTACTACAACACCCTTTTTTTTAAGTGAAAGAAAAGAAAAATAAAAAAAAAATCAAAAGAGAAGAAAAATAAAAGAACATCTGAGTAGCACTGGAACAAAGAAAGGTACCATTATTGAAATGGTGTTTGTCAAAGATTAGATCTGATGGAAGACAAATATGCGTTCTAGGGTTGCCAAAAGTTCAAGAACCCATCCATGTCCTGTCTTAGTGCAAATGTCAACTTTTCCATCAAATAAATGTCCTAAATCACGTTAATCCAATCTTCAGGTGCAGGACAGTCTCTTGACATCCATTTTTTTGTTAGTGCTTTTTTACTTGCCAATATTAGAACATTGAATAAGTATTTTTCTCCTCGTCTTTCCAGTGAATCCGGTAGTAAACCCAAATACAAAGTTACAAAAGAAAAGGGAACTGTTACTTTGAATATTTTCCCCAATATTGTCTGTACATGAGTCCAATATTGGTGGATAACCGGGCATGACCAACACACATGTAAATGATTTGCAGTCTTTTCACCACACAAGCGCCAGCAATTCAACTCTTTACGAGTAAATTTGTTTTGTGCAGGTGTTCTGAAAAATCTTACCAAATTTTTCCATCCAAATTCTCTCAACAGCAGGGATGAGGTACTTTTCCACTGTTGTTTGTTTAGTTTTTCCCATAATTCCAATTGTAAAGTGAAATTCCGCTCTTTTTCCCATTTCTCTTTTATATATGATGTGTTGTCTCCTTTTAAATCTTGAAGACCATGGTATATTTTAGAGATGTATCTGATCCCTGGGATTCCTTTATATGCCATTAAGAAGACCTTCAGAACACCTGACTGGGCCCTTTCCAAGTCCTCCTTTTTAAGTATTTTGTTTATGTGGTGTCTAAGCTGAAAGAACCTGTAAAGGTCTTGATGTATTAGACCTTGTTTTTTCAAATCTTCAGAACTTTTTAAAGTTTGCCCTTTAAAAAAAATCTTAATATTTTATCAGTCCGTCCTCTTCCCACTTTATAAATCTAGTGTCTGTTTTATTAGGAGTAAAGTCCTGATCATAGGAAATCCATTGCAATAGTCGATAGGGTTCTTAAGTTTGATTCTCTCTGACTATCTTGAACCAAATTTTTAGCGGGATCTCTATCCACAGGTTAGTGTTATTCAAATGTTTAGGTAAGGCATTATTCCCTATTATCGCCTGTAAGGGAATGTCACTTGTTATTTGGCATTCTATCTCCTTCCATTGTGCAGTGTAGAATGGGTTACATATCTCTACTAAAGTTTTAATTTGTGCGGCTTTAAAATAGTCCCTGATATTTGGCAGCACGAGCCCACCTTTGTCTTTGTTTAGCTGTAGGGTTCTATACCTGATTCTTGGTCTCTTGCCCTGCCATATGAATCTTGAGATCCTTCTGTCCAGTTCTTGCCATGTTTTTTTGGGAGGTTCTACCGGTATTGTTTGGAAAAGGTATAGAAGAAATGGAAGTATATTCATTTTGACTGCTTCAATTCTTTGTGCAGTACCCAAGAATGGTATCGTATTCCATCTTGCTAGATCAGACTTTATTTTTGCCATCAGTGGATCATAGTTTAGTGTTATAATTTTGTTGAGTTGTTTCAGGATATTGACCCCCAGATATTTCATGGATTCCATCTCCCATTTAGTTTTGAATTTGCTTAGTAAATATTGATTTGGGTTATAGTTGAATGTTAAAATTTGGGTTTTATGCATGTTCAATTCATACCCCGATAACTCTCCATACTCTGAAAAAACTGAGATTAGTTCTGGAAAAGAGGTGTCTGGCTGCCCCAGGTATATTAAAATGTCATCAGCGAAGAGTGCTATTTTATGTTCCTTCTGACCAAGTGTAATACCTTGAATTTTTTGATTCTGTCTTATCCATTGGCTCAGAGGTTCTATGAAGATTGCAAAGAGCAGTGGAGACAAGGGGCAGCCCTGATGACATCCTCTCTCCAGTTCAAAAGATGAAGATAATTTACCATTAATCCCTATTTTAGCTGTTGGTTTTTTTTATATAATGCCTGGATAGTTCTAATGAAGTTGTTATGAAAATTGAAACTGGACAAGATTCTATATAGGACAGACCAGTCAACCGGATCAAATGCTTTTTCAGCATCTAATCCCAGTATGGCTACATTTAAATTATATTTTTTCTGTATGATCAATTATGTGTAAAGTGTGTCTAATATTATCTTGTGTCTGTCTTTGTTTTATAAAACCCATTTGGTCAAAATGAATTAAGACTGTCAGTATATTTTCTAACCTTTTGGCAAGGATAGTGGTAAAAAGTTTATAGTCCTGATTTAACACACTGATTGGTCTGTAGTTGGAGCAGTCTAAAGGCCCTTTTCCACTAGCCCAGCCCAGCCCCGATTGAAAACCCAACTCTACTCACTTCGGTTTGGTTCGGCCTCGGTTGCTTTTCAACATTACTGCTGGCGCACCTGCTGGCACACCTGCGGTGGGTGGGAGTTCCTGAACAGCAGGCGGCGCCACACTCTCGTGACGTCAAACACGTGACCGAATCCTCCACAACAAAGAAAATGGCTGATGACGAGGAGAGAAGGAAGGAGGAAGGAGAGAGGAATGACTGTGACATGAAACTGGTTAAATCTATGGTGCTGACTTTTTGTGCTCTGCACAATCTGTGTGAGAGTCATGGAGAGACGTTTGACACTACATTGGATGATGCAGTAGATGAACCAGTGGTGGCAGCGACCCAGGGAGCAGAGGAGCAGGGAGCCGATATATGAGATGCTGTGATGTGATGCAGTACTTGTCTGTTTCACCCACATTTATGTGCATACATATTTCAAAAATGTTTTTTGTAAATAAAATGTTGTGCATGGTCCATCTACCTGTCCTCTTGTTCATAACGCTTATCTGTTAAGAAGGTGTGAAGCCATCAGCCTAATGATGAGTCTACACTTCTCACTGTTGTGATAATTGCTCACGCTGAGCGCTCTGACAGCCCTGTACGCTGTGGGGGTCACACACGACGTGTTCCTCCCCACACTCTCAATAATTTTTTTTCCCATATATTTTTCTCTTTGGCGTACAGAAATGGCAATATGCCCATATTTGCTAAAATTGCATTTTCCCCATATTAAAATACGGCGAAACCGTATCACTTGACAGGTATGTAATTACATACAGAAACACCGCACAGGCCATCTTCACAAAAATCCAGCTCGACAAGCCACTTTTGCTTAGGTGGAAATGCAAATTGAACTATAAATCATGTGCTGTTACATGTCATATTCCCATGTCAAGGTCTCCCACTTTTACTTACAAATTGATTTTTAATTTTTGGGAAAAGGGAATATAAATTTTGCACTTGTTGGTAACAACAGTTGTGTGCAACAAAAACACAGTTGTGTATCCTTGTCCGATTTGTCTATTGTTATTAGTGCCAAATTTTTGCGAGATTCCTTCTTAATTTATTAAATTTTGACTGGTGATGCAACATTCAACTTACACGTACTTACCTTTATTAGTGTCTACAAGTTCAAGCACACCTGTACAACTGCTTATAACATAAAAAATGTACCCGTTCAAGAGAAATGGATTCCGCATTGCAAATTTGTTTAAAATAAAAAAAAAAAACTACCAAGACATTACGTTTCGTTGTGTTGTTAAAAATTAAATTACCATTAGAAGGCTATACACCTGACCTGATGAACAGCAGCATGTGGAGTGAACAGAGAATGGAATGTGTATGTAATTATTGGCTTTTCTCATACGGTGTCATAACAGATAAACCAGACTTTTGATGCAAACAATACAATTTTATTCCAGAAGCAAAATTTACAAACAAAAAAACAGACTGGGCGTGGGGAGACATGGTTAGACACGCCGACTGCTAAATGCGTCCACAAGCCTGCCAAATAGGGTCAGGAAATCTCTGTTGAATGATGACATCTCTGCGAGCTCTTCCCTTCGTAACACAGCGTCCTGCTCCAGGGCTTCACGCGCATCTGCCTGCACATCTGCGGGCACCTGTCGCAAATGCTGCATGTACTCCTGATGGTGTTCTTGCCGCTGGTCATGTTGCCGTTCCAAGAGCTGCATCTCTTCGTCATGCATGTTGACCATCGCTAATGTAGATGGAAAGACAGAAAGGCATGGTCGTTAAAGCTGGATCACTACATATATTATGGAATTACACAGGTGAAAGTCTGTGGTGGAATGTCACTATTATATTATGCTTCATTGCTGTATATAAGCTGAACTGTCATGTTGCTGCCCCTCAGTAGAGCAGATTTTGCAACACGCAGGGTGCTGTCTTCGGTTGCAGCCCCCCTGCAAAACTAAAAAGGATTAAGATTAAGAATATGGATGGAAGGATGGGTAATGTTTAAACTAGTTGCTTGTAGTGTGGCCACAGAAATCTGAATGGGTAAATACAGTCAGCTGACGCGAAGCATTTCAATGAAGCATGTTGATTTCAACGGCAGTTCATGAGCTTTAGTTGTTTTTATAAAACAGGAGTTACAACAGCACTTCAATCACCACACCTAAAAATGGTTGGGGAACACCGATAAGTGAAGCCCAAAGAATAACCTTTTTGTACATTTAAAAAGACATTTTCAATTAATTAATATGCAGCTACAGGAAATTGCATTAATCAATTTGGTACATAACTTGTTAGGCTCCAGCCCCCCCACGACCTGTAAAGGATTAAGCGGTAGAAGATGGATGGATGGATTTTCGACCCTGGTTTCCGCTGGACCTGTTTCAACCAAAAAAAAAAAAAATTGTGGTTATTGTGCCTTACCGGCACTTGAACGTGATCCAGATGGAGCTGGTGATGTGGCTGACATGGGAGTCAATCCAGCTGGCGCTCCGCCAGAGGCAGACGCAGGAGAGTCCGGTGTGTCCATGTCCACTGAGGTGGACCCCTGTGATATGAACTGCGATTCTAGAAAGAAAATGCATGCAATTTAAAACTTAACACCAAAGTGCAACATGTACACAACACTCTAAAGTTTTTAACCGGAATACAATAAGCGTAATTCAGCGTTTTGTTCGCGCTAATACTTAACACAAAGCAAGCGTGAATCTGCAGTTGGCTGCAAAACAATAGGCAAGCCTCAGTAACAACCATTACCCACAATCTAACAACCTTCCTATTTCTTAAAAACAGTGAGCTTGGCACAGAAAGGATAAAGTGGCGAAAAGATGCGCAATATCAAAACAACACTCACCATCCACGGTTTCCAAGGCCGTGGCCGTGACTGTGGCCGTGTCGAGCCCAATGTCTCTCAGCGAACCACTTCCACTCCTTCCGATCTGCTGCACTTCGAGCATTGTGGTCCTTCACTGCTCGGTAATCGCTTTTCAGCTTTTTCAGCTTCTCCTGACACTGTTTGGCAGTACGGATGTGCCCTTGGGAACCCATCTGCTCGGACACCTGCTGGTATATTTTTTCATTTCGAGTAGATCCATCCAACTCGCGCTGGATGCGATCGTCGGCTAATATAGAAAGAAAATTGCGCACCTCCTAATATATAATATTAGGAGTATATTATTATATAAGTATATTATACAGTATATTAATATAATATACTGTATTAAAGGGGCGCACTGTGTTCACTGGCTGAACAACTACAAATGGCGGTCGTGGAGTAAATTCAGCAGAAAAAGTCACTTTCGTGACGTTACGACCTGACCAATCAGCAGCGACCAGTCTCTTAAAGTCATATCACAGCCATACTCAGCCCTACTCAGCTCGGTTAGACCCTGCCCTGGATCGGGTACTAAAAAAGTACCTGCTAACCGGTGCTGGGGCTAATGGAAAATGCTCAAACGCGGGCTGAGTGGTGCGGTGTAGGGCTAAGTGAGGCTAGTGGAAAAGGGCCTTAATTTATCCTTTTCAGGTTTAGGTATGACTGCAATGACCCCTTCTCTCCAGGAGGGGGGAATTTCCCCTGTGTGGAGGACATACATAGTTAAATGTTTTCAGGAGGGGAGGAGATAGTTGCTGTTTAAAAGTTTTGTACCACTCTGCTGTATAACAATCTGCTCCTGGGGATTTGTTAGCTTAAAGTTTCATAATTGCATTTTCTAATTCTTTAGGTTGTATTTTTGCCAATAGTTTTTTATTTTGTGACTCAGTAAGTTGGGGAAGATTTAATGTATTTAGGAAGGCTTCGGATGTATCTTTTTTGTGTTTTTTGAGGGAGTACAAGTTCTTGTAGTAATTCTCAAAGCTTTTATGAATTTCCTGAATTCTAATTTTTATTTCCTTTGATACTGGGTCTCTGATTTTGTAGATTGCTCTCTCCGTTTGTTGTTTCCTCAATTTATAGGCTAGTAATTTTGCTGATTTGCTACCTGTTTCATCATATTTTTATTTCAGAAATGTAAGTTTCTTCTGGATTTCTGCTGTGTAGGTCTCGTTTATTTGTTTTTTTATTTCCTTAATTTTGAGCGAGTCATTAGAATGGGTGTTGTCTTTGTGCTCTTTTTCTAGTTTCTTAAGTTCTGACTCTAATGTGATTAGATTAGATTAGATTGTTTCCTGAGTTTCGCTGTCATGGCTCTGCAGGAGACCAGCGAGACCCACCTGGTGGTCTCTTCTTCGCTAAGGGGGTCACCATCATGCCCAAAGACTTCCAGCTGGCCCGCTGCATCCGCGGAGAGAGAGCTTAGACTTTCTGCTGCACATCCACCAGCCATAATGCTCTGCACTGTGTGTCTATATATATATACATTTATAGTAATATGGACATATGTTTGCTAGATGTTGTTTTTTTCTTGCCTTCTGATTGTTGCTCTGAGTGTTGCTATCCCTGTGCTGTTGCAATCCTGGAATTTCCCCATTGTGGGACTAATAAAGGCTTATCTTATCTTATCTTATCTTATTAGCTTTTCTTGTATCAATTTCTTTTGGAGTGCCAGTTTTGCAATAATCTTTCCCCTTATTACAGCTTTGCATGCGTCCCACAGTATTAAAGGGGACACTTCCCCATTATCATTTTCTTCCAAATATCTGAGAATATCTGATTCCAATTCATCTTTCAGTAGTCCTTTCAGCACATTTGAATTTAACCTCCAAGAAAATGTATTACTTGTGTGGTCTATATTAACCATATATTCCATAACCTACATATGTTAGAGCAAGTGGAAATGTTTGGTGATTACATATGTAAGGAACTTCACACCTCTGAAAGGACAAAGGAATCTCACCCGCCGAGTGAAGAACAAAGACGTTCCCGGGCGCGGTGGGGGAGACCAGACGAGCCACCCTCACCCCCCAAGGCGAGGAGAGGGATTACCATCACCTCCCAAGAGGAGGAGAGGAAATACCAAGACAATGGGGGGATTAAGATAATGAGGGATGTCAGCCTTTGTTATGCATGTCTTTTGTAGTGTGCTTGTATATAATCAGTGAGTTGGCGAGGTTCTGCCTCTTTTTCCCTTCTGCCGCTCTCTGCACCAGATGAGACTTGTTAGAAGAGCTGAACATTAAAACTTCGCTTATAAACCAAATCGCCTCTTCATTGCCCAGCTCCTCTACAACTTGTGTATTTTTGGATATTTAAGTCTATATAGATCGGACTGTGGTCAGAGAGATCCATCAGTCCTATTTTACATGTTTTTACTCTTCCAATGTCTCTATTAAACATAAAAACATAGTCAGTCCTTGAATATGATGAATGTGGTGCTGAGTAAAATGTATAATCTTTTACACTGGGGTTGAATTCCCTCCACACGTCACAGATTCCCATTTCATTTAGTAGCATCCTAGTTTTTCTACGTTGAGTGTTATTTTGATGTGGAGAATTACCTGATGCATCCCAGTATGGATTCAGTCTTAGATTGAAGTCTCCACCACATATCACTAAACCTTGGGCTTTAGTTATCATTAGGTCAAGTACATTTTTATAAAATTTCCAGTTAGCCCCTGGAGGTGCATATACATTCAGCAGAGTGATATCTTCTCCCTCTAGCCGACCAAGTACCATGCTAAATCTAACTTCTTTATCTTTGTGTTCTGAGTTTTTTTCAAATATAATTTTGGTTGAGATCAATGACACTACCCCCCTCCTCCTCCCTGACTTATATGAAGATGAAAAGATCAGTTTAAACCCTTGTCTATTAAGTTTAGTGTGTTCCAAGTCTGTTAGGTGGGTCTCCTGTAAAAATATTATTCCTGCTTTGTCTTTTTTCATTTTGCTTAGAATCTTGGATCCTTTAACTGGATTCAGGATCCCTTTTACATTATATGAGATTATTTTGGTTGAACCCTGTTTCTCCATTGTATTGTCTTATTTTCAGTAGTATAATGGTATAGTGGCCCTCTCTTATGCTACTCAAAAACTGAAAGAACATTAAGAACATAAAAAACATTAAGAACATAATATATAAAACTTTAAAACATAAAACTGTCAAAAGATCTTCTTGAGTTGAGGTCTTTTTAGCGACCTTAGAGGAGCCTTGATGGTGTGTTGGCTCTGAGGGAAATTCCTCAAACTTTGTTACGTGTTGAGGGCCCTCTCTTACCCCTGTAAGTTGTCCCATGTTTGTAACGTGATTTTCAGATCCCAATTCGAACTTGTAGATTTTTTTTTTTTAATGCCTATACCCTATGAAATTATGCGCTACCTCCCACCACCATCATAGCAAACAATCACGGTAATACAATATTTTAGTGTGGAGAGTTCATGTGGACAGGGGCCTCAGCCAGACGTTCCCAGCACACCCTCACTATACGTTTGGGTCTACCAGGTCTGAATGGCTTCCTCCCCTGCCATCGGATCCAACTCACCACCAGGTGGTGATCAGTTGACAGCTTGACTGTTTGGGCAAACTGTTTGGACAGTTTGACTGGGGATATCGTTGGGCGGTGGAAGGAATACTTCGAGGATCTCCTCAATCCCACTGATACGCCTTCCACAGAGGAAGCAGGGTTTGGGGATGAGGGGGATGACTCGCCTATCACGGGGGCTGAGGTCGCCAAGGTGGTTAAAAATCTCCTTGGTGGCCGGGCCCCGGGGGTGGACGAGATTCGCCCTGAGTACCTCAAGGCCCTGGATGTTGTTGGGCTGTCATGGTTGACACGCCTCTGCAACATTGCGTGGAGGTCGGGGGCAGTGCCTTTGGCATGGCAAACTGGGGTGGTGGTTCCTCTCTTCAAATAAGGGGACCGGAGGGTGTGCTCCAACTTTAGAGGGATCACACTCCTCAGCCTCCCTGGGAAGGTCTATGCCAAGGTACTGGAGAGGAGAGTCTGGCTGTTGGTCGAACCTCGGATTCAGGAGGAGCAATGTGGTTTTCGTCCTGGCCGTGGCACATCGGACCAGCTCTTTACCCTCTCGAGAATTCTTGAGGGTTCGTGGGAGTTTGCCCAACCAGTTTACATGTGTTTTGTGGACTTGGAGAAAGCATTTGACCGCGTCCCTCGTGGTTTTTTGTGGGGGGTGCTTCGGGAGTATGGGGTATCGGGCTTGTTACTACGAGCTATTCGGTCTCTGTACGACCGTTGTGAGAGTTTGGTTCGTATTGCCAACACTCGGTCGGACTCATTCCCAGTGAGAGTTGGACTCCGCCAGGGCTGCCCTTTGTTACCGATCCTGTTCATAATTTTTATGGACAGGATTTCTAGGCGCAGCCAGGGAATGCAGGGTGTCATTCTTGGTGACCACAGGATCTCATCTCTGTTGTTTGCAGATGATGTTGTCCTGTTGGCTTCATCCAGCAATGACCTACAGCTCTTGCTGGGACGGTTTGCCGCTGAGTGTGAAGCGGCTGGGATGAGAATCAGCACCTCCAAGTCCGAGTCCAGGGTCCTCAGCCGGAAAAAGGTGGATTGTCCTCTCTGGGTTGGGGACAGGCTCCTGCCCTAAGTGGAGGAGTTCAAGTATCTTGGGGTCTTGTTCACGAGTGAGGGGAAAATGGAGCGAGAGATCGACAGACGGATCGGAGCAGCATCTGCAGTGATGCGGACGTTGTACCGGTCTGTTGTGGTGAAGAGGGAGCTTAGTTCTAAAGCAAGGCTGTCGATTTACCAGTCAATCTACGTTCCTACTCTCACCTATGGTCACGAGCTTTGGGTAATGACAGAAAGAACAAGATCGCGGATACAAGCGGCTGAAATGAGCTTTCTCCATAGGATTGCTGGACTCATCCTCAGAGATAGGGTGAGGAGCTCAGTCATCCGGGAGAGGCTCAGAGTAGAACCACTGCTCCTCCACATTGAAAGGAGTCAGTTGAGGTGGTATGGGCATCTGATTAGGATGCCTCCTGGACGCCTCCCACTTGAGGTGTTTCGGGCACGTCTTTAAATTGGCAGAAGCAGACGAGCGGCGGGGCATCCTAGCGTGGAGGATCGGGCAGCCATTTTTAGCCGGGGTTTCATGGATGATGCAGATGAAGCCTACAGCCCCTGAGAAAAGTGGGACTGCCTGAACAGGGCTTTGGGGATTCTGGAGGCTTACCCGGGCCTCTGGAATTATCCTCAATATGCTGAACTGTTGTCCTTGGTCTGCGCACTCCAGCAGTCATTCCCTGGCCTGAGGAGAAGGGTGTTCCATGCTAAGCCCAAGCAGAGACGCTCTTCTCAGCTGGCGGCCATTCCTCCCTCCGCTTCATCTCCATCTCCAATATGGCTGTCATCAGGTCAGCGGCGGAGACGTCGTCATCTAGCCCCGGATCACCGGAGAGACACTGTTTCCTCCTTGTCTGCAGCCCTCTCCGCATCCTGTGAGACGGTTCCTGAGGCAGCCTCCTCACCAGCTGTTTCATCAGCCAATTTTGCTGCCACACAATCCATCCCCTTGATGGCTCCTCCCGTTGCCCAGAGGCTCTCTGTGTCGTCACCGGAAGTTCCTGTCTCCATGACGCCGGAGCGGGTCCCTACTCCTTCCACGGTGGGGCCCAAACTCTCCAGAGCCAGGGAGAGGGACGACGTACCCGCAACAGCAGCAGGCAACATTCAAACCCGGGGAAACAGGCAAGTTTATTTTCTTTCCACTTCTTTTTATGATGAAATGTCTTGCCTGATTACCGGTCGGGAGACTCAGGAAAAGCACTCCCCTTAGTTCTCCCCACCTGATGCTGTCATGGGTGGCTCACCAGCCCTCTCCCTGCTCTCTTCTGTTTCCTCTGAATGTGCACCGGAGCTGAACTGTCAGGACCAGGAGGAGCCAGAGGTCCAGGAGGATTCTTCCCCCGCAGCAATGGTGAGCCAGACCCCAGTCGCCACGCTGGACGAATCACCAGCATTGGTCATGACTGCTGGGGCTACCAGGACTGCAGAAACCATCACGCCTGCTGCGGAGACTGCCGCAGCAGAATTAGTGCCTGAGCTGAATCTCCAGGAGGCCGAGCCCGTGGGAACATCGCCCAGATCGTCGGAGTCCTGGATGGCGGTGGAGCTTGAGCTAAGGCAAGTGCTCCACTTTGTCTTTCTCCTTTCTATATTTGAGCATATTTGCCTAGCTCTAGGTGAGGAGAGCCAGCTGTAGCTGAACGCTGCACCTGAGCTTGCCTTGCCGGGCTCCGCCGCTGCCGGCGACCCTGACTCTCTCTCTCCCTTTGCTATTCCTGAGCTGATGTCTAGGGTCGTCGGGAAGAGTCCATCATCACCAGACGAATCCATGGATCCAGGCTCACCGCTGGAGGTCACCAGGCCTCCCCAGTGCCTTTGCCACTGAGGAGGTCATCGTGGGTGCTCAGCTGCAGCCTAGGGTGCCTGTGATTGACCACCTCCTGGCTTGGGTGCTCATGCCGGTCAGCTGGCTCACAGTCAAGGCGGCATTGGGGTCAGCAGTGGCCCAGCCGGGTCCCACCATGGGTGCAGCAGGGGCTCAACTGGATTCCACCGTGGGTGTAACTATGGCCCAGTTGGGGTCCATCACAGGCCCTGGTCTTGGCCCAGCCTCGGCCACACGTGTGTGGCCGAGCTCCAGTCCCAAGTTTGGACCACGGAGGGTGCAGCCAGCCAGTCTGGGAACACCGAGGTCTTCTCTCCCTTTCCAGAGGTCTGTTGGGTGTTCCTTCCCCTGTTACTGGGCACCATCATGGTTCATCTTCCCCCACCGCCAGTGACCGCAGGGGTCACCTTTTCCCTGTCCGGCCGCCCGCCTCTTAGCTTTTCGGTGGGTAGGCCACCGCCTCGTCCACCTGTCCAGTCCTGTTGGCTCAACTATGTGGGCCGGTCACCCAAAAGACTGGGTCTCTGAGTCAGGTGGCCCATTTCCTCGGGCAGGCCGCCTGATGCCGTACTGCGGGCTGCCTTCTGGCCCTGGGACTTTGGCTGGCCCTCTGAACTTTGGGACTCTTGGGTCTTGGGGGAGGCTTAGTCCTAGGTTTGGGGTTGGGTATTTTTGTGTCTTGCTTTATTCTGTAGTGTTTATTTTTTCCTGTTTGTTTATTCCCTCCTGACCTGTTTCCCCCCACCTCCCGCCCTGGTTTGGGTGATTGTTCTCTCTTGGGGGCAGGTTTTCTTTTGTGTTTTGATGGTGCGGTGGATTTCTGTAATCCACCCCTTGGGGGTGGGGGTGGGGGTGGGGGTGGGGGCTCTGTCATGAACGGGGTTGAGGTCTCAACCTCGTTCCATGATTTGTGGCTGTAGTTTCCTGATTGTTGTTAATTATTCCCAGCTGGCAGGTTATTTGAGCCTCTGAGCCTGGGCTCCCTGCCAGTCTACAGCCATGCCTCCTCCTCTCTCTCTGCCAGGCACTCACCAGCTGTTTGCCATCACCTTTTGTGTTTCCACACATACACGCACACACACACACACACACACACACACACACACACACACACACACACACACACACACACACACACACACACACACACCTATACGGGTCTATGTGTTAGATGGGGACCAATGTTCTACTCATCACTTGTGGGGACTATCCTTTCTAAAGGTTCTAGAGTTCTGAAAAAAATCAGGTAAAGTAGTTATAGCTTTGTTAGCTTATTCACAACTTTAAACATCTGAATTGATGAAATTATGGCTTGACCATGCCTAATGGGGACTCATGAGAAGTCCAGTGGACATGGCTGATGGGGTCCTCATTAACATATTATTTGCATAATTCACACAAATTCCATTGTTATAAGTGGGGACCCTACAACAACAATAAGTGTATTATTGACATATGTACACCCTGTACCATCAGACCATTTTCTATTAACATTTAATTTTACAATTTCAGACTATTTGGCACTTAACGATTATTATTACAGATGTCTGAGGCGATGCTGTAACATAATTTAAGGACATGGTTTCCTCATATTTTTTAATGCCATGTGTCAATACAATGGAGATAAATTATGAAGATTTTACTCCTGTTGTAGATAGCATAGTAGATAGTGTTTCTGCTTCATTGCGCATGACTCTGGACATGATGACTCCTTTAAAAAGGAAGTCTAATCAGAGATTTCTGACTCCTTGGTTCAACACAGTAACTTGTAGCTTAAAGCAGAAGACTCATCAATTGATTCCGCCAGTGTTACGTAGTGTCCGTAGAATTGACCAAGTACATTCTGGGTAGGGTAGGAACCGTTAGTTCGCTGAGATCACGTCAACATAGGAGACATCATCACAAAGCAGCTGTGTTTTAAACTGCAATAGTCGTTCTCACAACCGCCATTCATCAGCCTCCGTCGGTCTATGATGACCATGGAAGAGAATCCTAAACGTCTACTCTGCTGGAACAGCACTGCCTGTGGCTGAACAGGCCGATGCGCACCGGTGTTCTACCTTCCAGCGTTGGGCATTGGTAGGATTCAAGCCTGGGCAGGAAGATATGGAGGACAAGATGTTACCCATGCAGCATGTCCCCCCTCTCCATGTCACTGATGAATCCAAAGGAACAGCAGGGCTGCTATAGTTTGGCACCAGCGCCGTCGCAGGAGCTGCCAGAACGATGTTGAGCACAACAGAGAACTGCCTTAGGGGCTCCGACTCCGGATTTTTCCTCAGGGTTGACTCCCAAAGCCTTTCCCGTGACCGGGTGTGCCGCAAGACAGCGGAGGCTTGAAATCAGGGTTTACCTTCCCCTAGATGGGCTACCTTCCCAGGTTGACGAGCCACCATCTACCCGAAGCATCTGGTTTTAAGGCGCCAGAGATCTGCCCTCGCCCCTTCTCCTATTAGTAAAAGCAGTTCCGCCGGGCTTAGAGACTAAACCACATGGGCAGGCTAGGAGTTGGACTTAGTTGTCAGAGGCTTTTCGAGACGCACGCCGTAAGGAGCATTTTATGAGCACTGGGAGCTTAACCCCAGTGCCGCTCCTGGCTATGACAACCTTGGAACCCAACCGCCGTGGAGAAAAGGTAAACCACGGAATAGGCTTTTATCGTTTTCCAGCATGGAAGAAGAACAGCACAGCACACGTTTCGGATGTAACTAAGAGGCAACGCCTGGCCTGGATTGCAGCAGTCAGAAGACCCAACATAACTTTCAAACACAGACCTGTGTCGATGGTGGTGTGCTCAAAGCATTTTCATAAAGGTACGTTATGATTTATTGTGTATGTCTGTTGTTAAAACTTGCTTGTGTTGTGGTTAAGACTTGCTTGGTCATAGCTTTTACCCTACATCAGCAGTGCTAAGCTAAACAGAGCTAAGCTAAAGAAAGACTCTGATATCCAAGTAACTAGAGAAAGTTACCACTCACACACCTGTGTGAGCGGGTTTAATTTGTTCTACTCCAAAGTATTTTCTTACCGTTTCCTTTGCTTTAACAGGCAGACCAGCTTATGAAATGCTAGACTATGATCCTGATTGGGCACCTTCTCTAAAACTTGGGCGTGCAGAGCTTCCAGCTACCACTCCTGACAGGTTTAACCGCTTATGCAGACGGGCAAGATTATGGCAAAAAGAATCGGCAGGGCAAGCAAGTGACCCCCCCAGCACAGACCCCCAACACCACTGGCCCCGTGACTGAGATGAATAATGTAGCTCCTTCAGGTAGTCTTTTTTTTTTTTTTTTTTACCTATGCTTTTCTTTCTAAAATGTGTCTTGGGATTCCTTTTGATTACAAAATATATTAACTACAGTTGTTTATTGTCCTGATCACCAACAGATGACACCACACCTCTGGCTGAGATGGAGGAGACGACATCTGATGAAGCAGCACTGATCTGTCAGGCTGATGATGCTCCAGAGGAAAATGTGCAAGAACTACAGACCTGCAGCATGTGTCACCTTAGACTTAAAGAAATTTTACTCTTGCAAGAGGAGAACAGAAAGTTAAAGGGAGAGCTCTCCAGAAATACTCTGGATGAGAATTTCCTCAAAGGTAATGACTCAAAGGTGAAATACTACACTGGGCTTCCATCTTTCAGTTTAATGGCTCTGCTGATGCAGTTTTTTCCCAGCCTACCAAAGAGAGAAAAAATTCCCATTTTCAAATTCTCCTTTTAACTATGATGCGTTTGCGGCTTAATTTGCCTCTTGAACATATTGCACACCTTTTTGACATAAGCAGACAAACTGCATCCATCCTGTTCTGTGACACCGTAAATGTGCTCCATGCACACCTTGTGTACTGGCCAAAGAGACCTTGTTTGCAGGCTAGCATGCCACATCAGTACGTTGAAATGTTTGGCAATAAGGTCACAGTTATTATTGACTGCTTTGAACTTTTTAGTTTTAGAATGTAGGCAATGACATGTTTTTGGTGTGGTTTAGCCCTTTTGACATCATGTCTTTAACTGTGTCAATAATATTGAAGCAGTTAAAGCAGCACCTCTTCAATTTTTCTTATTGCTCAAACTTTTTGCTTTCTTTCCTCTTTTTATATATGTAAACCACACTGAGTTGCCCTTGTGTATGAAATGTGCTATATAAATACACTTGCTTGCTTTGTAACAATTTTTGGAATAAAGTACACAATGGCTTACAAACTGCAGCTCTTTATTTCAAAGATGCAAAACTGTAACCATAACCATGACACAGTACAAGAATATAAATTGACATGCATGATCGACATGTATCATTGTTTGCACAACGTTATAGCGCATAACTGTCTCATGCTACAGCACTACTCTAATGTGCACGTCGCAAAACCACAGCTGCTGTGGGGTTGGTGCTTCAGAGTCCCACACATCCTAAATGGAACCACTGAATTTCACAGTTTTGGTTATCACAGGCAACCATGTCATCCAGCTCTTCTGGCTGCCTGCAAGTCCACCACACTTCTGCTGTGTTATGTGCCTGTCTTTTGGGATTGTGTGTGGGACCTGGCTGTAATGCAGTTAGACGTCGTCTTTTGGGCTTCTGGGTGGGTTTATCAGCTGCAGCTTTCCTCTTGTGTTGTGTGGTCAGAGTCAGTAAAGTGACTTATTTACCTGAGCAACAAGCTCAGCACTTATTTACCTGAGCAACAAGCTCAGGTAGGAAAACTTTATAAAAAAAAAGTTCTGGGCCACTGGTAAAATTATTTGCTCCCACAGGTCAGAATCTGGTGTGACGTGTACAACAACACAACTTTTTGTGGTCCAGACAACAAAGTCACAGAAATATGAGCCTGTCACAAAGATTTGTGTTTGTACCTGCTTGTAGTACTTGTGACTGTGCTTGAGTTCTAGTCTCCCATCAGAGAGTTTCAGGTAAAAATACTTGTCTGCACAAGCCTGCAGGATGTTGTTGTGGTGCTTATATGGGGATTTTATTTCCACACAGCCTTTTTCACAACAGGTGCAGGACACAAGTGCATCAGGGGTTGCACCAACTTCAGGAAAGGAGGGGTTGATTATAAAATATTATAAGCACACTTTCACATGTATATTGGGTGCATAATTCAATTTATGGCATGCACTTATTTTATTTAGTAAATAAATACTTGTAATCAAGACAAGAAATTTAAAAAAAACACCTTTGTGAGCACAACTGTCTTCAGTTGACTTGTACATCTACAAGTCATGCACCCATCCATCTGTGAACTACACTTTCACTTGCTTCAAAGACCTAAAGTTACTAAAAACTTCATGTGTGTATGGACTTATGCTTAAAGTCATATAATTATAAATGAAGGCATGGTCGAAGTTTGGCAGAATGTTTATATCCGAACTCCATGTGTTATGTTGGTAGAGATCTAGTCCATTAACCCCTTCAAGCTTTGCCAAATAGCGTGCCTTTGCAGTCCCATTCAATTTGGCGGAGTACGGTCCCTTTAAATTTTCCTTCACGGTCCATTTTGTGATTTTTTTTTCCTGTTCATTCACAAGTAATACCGAGGCGCTGTGTGTTTGCAGTCAGTTTACAATTGCTGAACCTACCCCACCCAGAATGCATTGCGCGTTTGTCACGTGGGCTGGCGAGGTTAATTGGAAAGAAAATGGCATTCCTATAAATTAAATAAATTTTATCTAGCTTGGAGAGATCAACTTTTAATTTATAAAAAAAAGTCTCTTAGGGAAGCTAGATCAACTTATTCAGGAGTCAGACTCAATCTGTTTTTAAGAACAAGGTTAAAACTTTCCTTTTGATATAGCCTATAATTAGGGTGGGATCAGGTGCCCCTGAAGCCTCCTTTAATTATGCTGCTAATAGGTTTAGACAGCCAGGGGACCTCCAATAATGCACTGGGCTTCACTCCTTTCTTCACTCTCAACAAAACATTTTTGCTGGTCATTAACATCTGTTTGACCTCTTCCATAGATTGAGTCCCCGTCGTGCTGTTTGCTCTCTGCATGTCTGTTCTTTTCTTCTTCCTCTTCTCTTTCCCCTCACTCCCCAACCAGTTGCAGCAGATGACTGCCCCTTCCTGAGCCTGGTTCTGCTGGAGGTTTCTTCCTGTTAAAAGTTTTTCCTCTCCACCGTCACCAAGTGCTTGCTCTCAGGGGATCACCTGAATGTTGGGGTTTCTTCCTACAACTGTGGGGTTTTGCCCCACAGTTGAAAGTGCTATGAGACGACTGTTGTGAATTTGCGCTATATAAATAAAGTTGAATTGAATGTATCCTTACCGTTTTACTTTTCCCTGTTAGAGCTATCCATCCATCCATCCATCTTCTACCACTTTTCCGGAGGTCCGGGTCGCAGAGGCAGCAGTTCAAGCAGAGAAGCCCAGACTTCCCTCTCCCCAGCCACCTGCTCCAGCTCTTCAGAGGGGATACCAAGGCGTTCCCAGACCAGCTGGGAGACATAGTCTCTCCACCAAGTCCTGGGTCTGCCCCAGGGTCTCTTCCCAGAGGGACATGCCTGAAACACCTCAAGTGGGAGGCGTCCAGGAGGCATCCTAATCAGATGCCCATACCACCTCAACTGACTCCTTTCAATGTGGAGGAGCAGCGGTTCTACTCTGAGCCTCTCCCGGATGACTGAGCTCCTCACCCTATCTCTGAGGGTGAGTCCAGCAATCCTACAGAGAAAACTCATTTCAGCCGCTTGTATCCGCGATCTCGTTCTTTCGGTCATTACCCAAAGCTCGTGACCATAGGTGAGAGTAGGAACGTAGATTGACTGGTAAATCGACAGCTTTGCCTTAGAACTCAGCTCCCTCTTCACCACAACAGACCGGTACAACGTCCGCATCACTGCAGATGCTGCTCCAATCCGTCTGTCGATCTCTCACTCCATTTTCCCCTCACTGGTGAACAAGACTCCAAGATACTTAAACTCCTCCACTTGGGGCAGGAGCCTGTCCCCAACCCAGAGAGGACAATCCACCTTTTTCCGGCTGAGGACCATGGACTCGGACTTGGAGGTGCTGATTCTCATCCCAGCCGCTTCACACTCAGCGGCAAACCGTCCCAGCAAGAGCTGTAGGTCATTGCTGGATGAAGCCAACAGGACAACATCATCTGCAAACAACAGAGATGAGATCCTGTGGTCACCAAGCATGACACCCTCCATTCCCTGGCTGCGCCTAGAAATCCTGTCCATAAAAATTATGAACAGGATCGGTGACAAAGGGCAGCCCTGGCGGAGTCCAACTCTCACTGGGAATGAGTCCGACCGAGTATTGGCAATACGAACCAAACTCTCACAACGGTCGTACAGAGACCAAATAGCTCGTAGCAACAAGCCCGATACCCCATACTCCCAAAACACCCCCCACAAAAATCCACGAGGGACGCGGTCAAATGCCTTCTCCAAGTCCACAAAACACATGTAAACTGGTTGGGCAAACTCCCACGAAACCTCAAGAATTCTCGAGAGGGTAAGGAGCTGGTCCGATGTGCCACGGCCAGGACAAAAAGCACATTGCTCCTCCTGAATCCGAGGTTCGACCTCGTTAGACCTGTTAGAGCTATTCTTTCATTAATTTTCACAATCACAAAATAAAAAAACCCCCATATTTTTCCAGTATCCATCATCAGCTAACTACTACTCAATCATCTGACAATTAGTGAGTCTAAAAAAAAATATTACTAACTACTAGTTGAACTTCAAGACATTAAACACACATTTAAATTGCAAAATTCAACTTTTAATGTTCAGTTGTTCACATGAACACAGCAAATGAACATCAAATGAACCTCATAACAATTACACTCCTGTTATGCTGAGACATGGAAGTGTAAACAAAGAACAGCCATAAAAGAGTTTGTAATCTTCACCCTATTTAAATTGCAATTTTTAATTGTAGGCTGTATGAACATCAAATGAACCTCACAACAATCACACTCCTGTTATGCTGAGACATGGAAGCGTAAACAAAGAACAGCCATACCAGAGTTGATAATCTTCACCCTATTTACACATGATGTGATGTATTTCCGCCTTTACGGCAGCTAGCGGAAGACATGGTGGGAGGAAAACAAAACTTGTCTTTATTGTCCTGCTGTCTCCCTCTGTCATATGCAGAAGTATGTACTTGTAGCTTCATTACAGAGACCAGCAGAAGCAAAAGTACAGTCTGAATAACGCAATACAGATAGATTTCAAAAAGAGAAAGACACGAAACAGGGTTTATTTACACTGGAAGTTGCTTCTTCTACTATTTTTGGAATGTCGGATAATTGTGCGCATGTCAAAATGATTTAGTCCGTTCAAACGTGTGACACATGGAAACGCACATCCTAATCCGATCAACTTTTTCAGGATCCATGTAAACAGTAATGTTCTGATCTGAATTGTAATCAGAATGAAGAAGGTTTGCCCATGTTACCGCAGCTAGTATTGCTGTCAAGTCCCAATTGACATGCAAAAGAGAAATACATAAACAGCTTACATTTGGATGACGGCCTCATAGAACTGACTCCTGAAGCTCTCTCTGGTGATCTGTCTGGTGATGATGGTGTTTTGTGTCTCTTGGATGGTGGTGGCAGCATTTCATTTCTCTTAGTCAGAGGAAGAGACCCCTCTCCTGATGGTTCTATGGAAAATAAAATTCATTATCTTCATAAAGATCTATATTTTACATGTGCTACATAATTTTGACAATATACAATTTAATAAATGGACTAATGGCTTTAAATTGGTTCATAAAAATGTATTAAATTTTGTGTAGAGTTGCATTCATCATTTAAAGTATATTTGAACCACTGTATGTTATTTAAATGATGACTTAAGAATGACTAATGAGTAATATTGATGATGAAATGAATTGTAAAACAAAGTGCCAACAAAAAGAAAAGTGAACAACACACACATGATTTCACCTGAGCAAGCTTCACAGTTTTAAATCTTTTTTCCTTGAGAATAAACAGACTGACTTTGAAACTAAAACTGTCATGTAGTTAGCATATATTTGATTTACGTACACCATGAATTGTGTTTATATCACTGTTGCTGTCAAGTCTCAAGTCCATATGATCCTGTAGTGATATGCACATTCTGTTAAAATAAACTTTAATGACAAAACATAATTTCCCCGCCTGTGAAAATACACAGGCATTAGTTTGCTAACTAACCAATCAAAGTGAAACTTATTCATTTGGGCAAAAAACATTAATGCATGCCTATTATAATAGAGGAAAAGAATGGTATTTTCACAGTAATGTACTGACAACACACACCATCAGCAATTGATGAAGAGTTGTCCTCCTGCATGCTCCTGTCTTCCTTATCACATGTTGCAACGGGACCTTTCTTTTAAAAAGTCCTTGACAGTATGCACAGTGCATAAAGTCATTTCCCTGTGGTTCTTTAGGTCGTCGTTTGAATGGCACTAGTTCACCGTTTCTTGACTCAATCACAGCGGCATTGTGAACATAGTTTCCTCTGTTTTGAATATAATCTAGATGGTTTTATCTCTCCTTTGAACCCTTTGGAAAGCTTAGAGCTTTTGCGATATCATGTTTATTTTGATGTGCATGTTCTGGATGTCTTGCCATCTTAGCATAAGCCTTATTGCAATACAAGCAATATTGTCTGGTCGTACACTCTGGTCTCGTGTTTTTTTTTTTTGGCATGCACATAACAACTATGTCATCATTTATTTTGACTTGTACAGGATTCGTCCTGTACAAGTCCTGCTCCATTGCCTTCAGATTAAGACTCTACCTGTCAAAGGCCATGTTATTGGGTGTCGTGGTGTCACAGAAAAGGGAACTCACTGAGCCAGAGGCATTCAGTTTAACATCAAGAGGCCGACGTTTTGTGAATAGATTTGGATTAAGGCTAGTATCACTGTCAATGTCCCTTTCAGAGGTGGTATCTGGAATGTATTGATCTGCCCTCTCTGATGTAGAATCAAATAGTTCACCAGAATCTTCAAGATTTGTGTCTTTAATCTACAAAACAGAATCATGTAGCGATTTAAGAAATGGTTAATAAATTATTGATCAGTAAAATGACAGACATAAGTTGGACAATCAATTGACCAGGTAATTCCTCAATTGTGCATCAGGCTTTGTAAGTGAAACAGTTATCCTAGTTTCTACTGACACTAAAAAAAAAATAAACATTTGGAGTTTTGGACATGTAAACTGACAAAAAAAAAAGACTATAACCACTGAATAACTGAAATAGAAATAAATTGAGATTGCAGCAGTTAATCTCAGGGCAGTATGAAATGTTTTATTACAGTTATCTTTCCAAGAAAGATCTTAAGTTCCACCCCCTTGACTTCTGCATTTTGGACCCAACTTCAGAAAAAAATCTGTATTGGAGTCAGTGGTAAGAGAAATTATTTTACCCTCCCAATCAAATTTTTCTATGAGCTACACATACAGTATGTCTGTCAATTTAAAAGACAATTTTCCACATAAATAAACTTGTAGGCTGTTATTTGACTGTTGGAATATAAGGTTGTGAAAATACATAAGTAGAGAGACTACAAACCTTAAGTCATGCAAGCTATGTCATCATTTTTGAAGCAAGCACAGGAGGGAACGACTATCAGCCATTTGGATTAGCTGGAGCTGTGAAAATACAACACATTTGTATTTTTTTTTTTTACTCTTCAGATGCTTCTTTCCCAAGTCAGAAAAAAGTAGGTGAGCTTTTTATTTATTTATTTATTTTTTGATTTTGTGTACTTTATTGATCCCCAGAGGGGAAATTCAGGGCGTCCACTTAGATGGATGAAGCAGCCATGGTATGGTGCTATCCCTTCACCATTCACACCTAGGGCCACTTTGGAGTCTCCAATTAACCTAACTTCCATGTTTTTTTTCCTGTGGGAAGAAACCGAGAAATCCTGGAGTAAACCCATGCAGACATGGGGAGAACATGCAAACATGGGTAATTGTGGTCATCTAAACATATTTTATAATGACAATATTTTAGAATATGAAACATTGGGCACAAATGGTCATTTTGAGATTAATACTTCATAACATGTAAAAAGAGTGATTACATTTCTGAGGTGAGATGCATGCCATCATACTTCAGAGAAAAAAAAAAATCTAACTCATGCTAAAATAATTCTTCTTGTCCAGCCAAGCTCTATTGCATTCACATATCTTAAATAAAACAACAGGCATTGTGGAGAACTTTCACACACAGTGTTACAATCCCTTGTGGGGACCAATTTTGTCCAAATTTAGACAGTTTGTACTCAGACACTGACTAAAGGTGTGCTATGGGGACACCTTGGGTGTCCAAAATATAGTGATAATTAATGCGCTCAATGCCCTTAGCGCAAAAACATTCTCAGCTGTGGCAGTTTTTGTCAAATTGAAATACTTTCAACTTTTGGAGCGCTGCCGTACTGATAAGCTGCACAATTTTGTAACCAGCTGATCAAAATAAACAGCAAAAGCTCAAATGGATGTATTTTTTCTTACCATGTTTATGGTGATTAGTGCAGTTAGTTTAGAGTTTTGTGGCAAAAACACTGACGGCAGCTGTGATTGGCAAGTGAAGCAGTGTTTAGCATGTGGGGCTAAGACCTTGCGCCAAGAAAAATAGGTTAGAGGTATTTTTGCATGTTTGGTGGACACTTACTGAACACTTTCCAGCATCTCACTGCTTGCTGCACTATGTTTTTATCGTTACCATCAGCTTTACTTTGATGAGGATATAAAACCGTTACCTACATTAATATTATTCTGATACTTCCTGTGCAGTTTCAAATTAAAAGCCTCTCACCGGAAGTTGTAGCATTTCCTATTTTTATGTAAAATTTGACTGCTACTATTTCAGTCTGTTAGATGCCAATTTGTCTTTTAAAGGTACATTATATTAGCTTTATTAATTTATTTTATGTTAACTTTCAAAATCCTTTAAGTACTTTAGTCAAAATGTGTGGTTTTTAGATATATTGTATAAATTAACTTAAAGATCACAACAAATATTAATTTCACATTCATCCTGCCAATATAAAAAACACATTTACATTCATAAGAACTTGAATACTATGAACAAGAAAGCTAAATTTTACCCTAAATATCCCATTACTACTTACCTTCTGTATAGAGAGCCTAAAAGTCACGCCTCCTCTATGGCAGTAGTTCTCAACCCATGCCCTTAAGGACTAAAGACCCTGCTGGTTTTCTGATTCACCCAGCTTCTTCAGCAGGTGTTGTCAATGAGCAGCAAACGGTGGGAAGAAATTCAGTCAACTCACCTGCTGAGCCTGAGTGAATCAGAAAACCAGCAGAGGCTTGGGTCCTTGAGGGCATGGATTTGGAACCACTGCTCTATGGGACCTAACTTCAGAAAAAAAAAAAATTGTATTGGAGTCTATGGGAAGAGAGATATTTTTGATCCAGATTGAGTTTTGCTGTGAACTACACATATGATGTTGGTCAAGGTTGTCTCTTGCAGCTGGAATATAAAGTTGTGAAAATACGCAAAGAGAGACTACAAATCCAAAGGCATGTGAGTTATGTCATCATTTTATAAGTGAGCCCACGAGGAGCAAACTATCAGTCATTTTTTATCAGCTGCAACTCTGAAAATACATTACAACCAGTGTTGGGAGTAATGTGCTACAAAGTAATGTTACAAAGTAACACGTTACTGTAATGTTACTGTAGCACCATTACTTTTGCAGTAATGTGCTGTGTAACAAAATTACTGTTTAAAAATTCAGTTATTCATTACAGTTACTGAAATATGATCAGATGTGTTACTTGCATTTCTTGTTTTATTAAAATGGATAGATATTTTTAGCCCCCTCATGGATCGTCACCTTATCGTGGTGGTGGTGGTGGTGGTGGTGTGTGTGTGTGTGTGTGTGGGGGGGGGGGGGGGTTGCGTGCCCCAGTGATCTCAGGAGCTATGTTGTCCGGGGCAATTTGCCTCTGATAGGGTCACCAAAGACAAATTGGTCCTGGGTAAAGGGCCAGACTAAGAACGATCCAACAGACTCTCATGATAAATTCTAGATCAAGGATTCAGTGTACCCGGCCCGGTATGGGGTTACCGGGGCCCCACCCTGGAGCCAGGCCTGGGGGACGGGCTCGATGGCTAGCGTCTGGTGGCCAGGTTTCCACCCATGGGACCCGGCCAGGCTCAGCCTGAAGGAGTTACATGGGTCCGCCCTCCAGTGGGCTCACCACCTGCAGGAGGGATCATGGGGGTCCGGTGCTATGTGGATTAGGTGGCGGTCAAAGGCGGAGACCTTGGCGGACTGATCCCAAGCTTTCTAAACTGGCTTTTGGTACGTGGAATGTGACCTCTCTGGTGGGGAAGAAGCCTGAGCTTGGTGTACGAGGTTGAGAGATACCGGCTAGATATAGTCGGCCTCACCTCAACACACAGCTCCGGTTCCGGAACCAGTCTCCTGGAGAGGGGCTGGAGCTTGGCCTTTTCTGGAGTTGCCCCGGGTGAGAGGCGACAAGCAGGGGTGGGTATTCTTGTATCCCCCCCCCCCCCGCTGCCTCTATATTAGAGTTTTCCCCTGTGGATGAAGGGGTTGCTTCCGTGCGCCTTCAGGTTGGGAAACGGGTCCTGACCATCATTTGTGCCTATGCACCAAATGATGTTTCAGAGTACCCACCCTTTTTGGAGTCTGTGACTGGGGTGCTGGAGGGTGCTCCTCTTGGAGACTCCATTGTCCTACTGGGGAACTTCAATGCGCACATGGGCAACGGCAGTGAAACCTGGAGGGGGGGTGATTGGGAGGAACGGCCTGTCCGATCTGAACCCGAGTGGTGTTCAGTTACTGGACTTCTGTGCTAACTACAGTTTGTCCATAACGAACACCATGTTCAAGCATAAGGGTGTCCGTATGTGCACCTGGCACCAGGACACCCTGGGTCGCAGGTCGCTGATCGATTTTGTTATCGCGTCATCAGACCTGCGACCGTATGTCTTGGACACTCGGGTAAAGAGAGGTGCAGAGCGGTCAACTGATCACCACCTGGTGGTGAGTTGGATCCGATGGCAGGGGAGGAAGCCATTCAGACCTGGTAGACCCAAACGTATAGTGAGGGTGTGCTGGGAACGTCTGGCTGAGGCCCCTGTCCGGGAGGTCTTCAACTCCCACCTCCGGAAGAACTTCAACTACATTCCGAGGGAGTCTGGAGACATAGAGTCTGAATGGGCCATGTTCTCCACCTCTGTTGTTGAAGTGGCGGCCCAGAGATGCGGCTGCAAGGTGGTCGGTGCATCTCGTGGCAACCCCCGAACCAAGTGGTGGACACTAGTGGTGAGGGGGGCCATTAAGCTGAAGAAGGAGTCCTATCAAGCTTGGTTGGCTTGTGGGACTCCCGAAGCAGCCGAGGTGTACCGGCAGGCCAAGCGGAGTGCAGCTCGGGTGGTTGCTGAAGCAAAAACCTGGGTATGGGAGGAGTTTGGTGAGGCCATGGAACAAGACTTTCAGTCAGCCTCGAAGAGATTCTAGCAAACTGTCCGGCGGCTCAGGAGGGAAAGCAGCTCCCTGTCCACACTGTGTATGGTGCGGATGGGGCGCTGCTGACTTTGACTGGGGATATCGCTGGATGGTGGAAGGAATACTTCGAGGATCTCCTCAATCCCACTGATGCGCCTTCCACAGAGGAAGCAGGGTTTGTGGACGAGGGGGACGACTCGCCTATCACAGGGGCTGAGGTCGCCAAGGTGGTTAAAAATCTCCTTGGTGGTCGGGCCCTGGGGGTGGACGAGATTCGCCCTGAGTACCTCAAGGCCCTGGATGTTGTTGGGCTGTCATGGTTGGCACGCCTCTGCAACATTGCATGGAAGTCGGGGGCAGTGCCTTTGGCATGGCAAACCGGGGTGGTGGTTCCTCTCTTCAAAAAAGGGGACCGGAGGGTGTGCTCCAACTTTAGAGGGATCACACTCCTCAGCCTCCCTGAGAAAGTCTATGCCAAGGTACTAGAGAGGCGAGTCCTGCCGTTGGTCGAACCTCAGATTCAGGAGGAGCTATGTGATTTTCGTCCTGGCCGTGGCACATCGGACCAGCTCTTTACCCTCTCGAGAATTCTCGAGGGTTCGTGGGAGTTTGCCCAACCAGTTTACATGTGTTTTGTGGACTTGGAGAAGGCATTTGACCGCGTCCCTCGTGGTTTTTTGTGGGGGGGTGCTTTGGGAGTATGGGGTATCGGGCTTGTTGTTTCGAGCTATTCGGTCTCTGTACGACCGTTGTGAGAGTTTGGTTCGTATTGCTAACACTCGGTCGGACTCATTCCCAGTGAGAGTTGGACTCCGCCAGGGCTGCCCTTTGTCACCGATCCTGTTCATAATTTTTATGGACAGGATTTCTAGGCACAGCCAGGGAATGAAGGGTGTCATTCTTGGTGACCACAGGATCTCATCTCTGTTGTTTGCAGATGATGTTGTCCTGTTGGCTTCATCCAGCAATGACCTACAGCTCTTGCTGGGACGGTTTGCCGCTGAGTGTGAAGCGGCTGGGATGAGAATCAGCACCTCCAAGTCCGAGTCCATGGTCCTCAGTCGGAAAAAGGTGGATTGTCCTCTCCGGGTTGGGGACAGGCTCCTGCCCCAAGTGGAGGAGTTTAAGTATCTTGGGGTCTTATTCACGAGTGAGGGGAAAATGGAGTGAGAGATTGACAGACAGATTGGAGCAGCATCTGCAGTGATGCAGACGTTGTACCGGTCTGTTGTGGTGAAGAGGGAGCTTAGTTCTAAGGCAAAGCTGTCGATTTACCAGTCAATCAACATTCCTACTCTCACCTATGGTCACGAGCTTTGGGTAATGACCGAAAAAACAAGATCGCGGATACAAGCGGCTGAAATGAGCTTCCTCCGTAGGATTGCTGGACTCACCCTCAGAGATAGGGTAAGGAGCTCAGTCATCCGGGAGAGGCTCAGAGTAGAACCGCTGTTCCTCCACATTGAAAGGAGTCAGTTGAGGTGGTATGGGCATCTGATTAGGATGCCTCGTGGACACCTCCTACATGAGGTGTTTCGGGCACGTCCCACTGGGAGGATACCCCGGGGCAGACCCAGGACTCGGTGGAGAGACTATGTCTCCCAGCTGGTCTGGGAACGCCTTGGTATCTTCTCTGAAGAGCTGGAGCAGGTGGCTGGGGAGAGGGAAGTCTGGGCTTCTCTGCTTGAACTGCTGCCTCCGCGACCCGGACCTCCAGAAAAGTGGTAGAAGATGGATGGAGATATTTTTAGCACAAATAAATATAAACTGAATCTACGTAGCTGGCGCAGTCGTCAGTCTCTTCCGCAGGTTGGTTTCCTGTCCTGCTCACACTGCAACCTGGTTGGACAAAATGCCATGGCTGTAACTTCTCATGTTGAGCCCTTATCACCTGTTGTCCGAGTGGTGAGAAGCCCCCAACATCAGCTCCTACCCCTATGGTTAAACATGAGCATTTTTAGAGCAAGAAGCTGCATTTAATGTCCGTAGTTGTGTAAATGTGTAAGATGTGTAAGTCAGTGGTCCCCAACCTTTTTTGCGCCACGGACTGGTTTAATGTCAGACAATATTTTCAGGGACCGGCCTTTAAGGTGTGGCGGGTAAATACAACAAAAGAGCATGATACGACCGGCATTAAAACTGTGGTATTTTCTAAATATAATAATAAACATGAACATCCTATTAACATCGCAACAACAACAACATAACATGAGTAACATCCTCTCTGCCCACAACACTCTCTGGTCACTATGGTAACATTTAAACATGCCTTCAAAATAAGATACACCACAAACACAAATATAAAGTGCATGAAAAATACAACTCACCACAATGCTGAATCAGTGGCAGCCCTGAGCTTGTTTCTCTGCAACGAGACGGTCCCATCTGGGGTAATGGGAGACAATGACACCCGAAGTGTGTTGCTTTTGTCCAGTCTACTTCGTAATTTTGTTTTGGTTGCTGTCACTGCAGAAAACCCTGCTTCACACAGATAGGATGTCGGAAATGGCAACAGCGTTTTCAGTGCTGTAGTGGCGATCTCAGGGTATTCAGCCATGACTTTAATCCAGAACACCGGCAGAGCTGTTGTCTCGAACATACTTTTAAGGCCACCGTCATTTGCGATCTCCAGCAGTTGATTTTCTTCTTGCACAAACATGTTGGATTCACCTGGTTTGTTGAGAAATGGGTCGCACATCCATTCTTTGGCAGTTCGTGGATCTTTTGTGGTTGGAAAGTAGCGCTCAAACTCTTTTAAAAGCAAAGACAGGTGATCGTGCACCAGCTGGGAGAATGAAGGCTCGGGCTCAGTCTCTTCCAAAATCCCCACTAATGTTTGAAACATGTCAAATATACCTCCATTCACGCGTCATCCCCACAAATCTAATTTGGCTTTAAATGCAGATTCTTTATCTACCAAATTGAAGACAGTTGTCATTTTCCCCTGAAGTGACAGATTGAGTTCATTGAGCAGGCTGAATATGTCGCACAAGTAAGCTGGTTTTGCGACTGATTCCCTGTCACTGAAATGTGCTGCCAGCGGTGACTCCTTTTCTGAGAGAAGTCTCTGCAGCAGCTCTCGTAATTCAAACACTCTGGCCAGCGATCTCCCTCGGGCTAACCATTTTATTTCTATGTATAAGAGAAGGCGTCTGTGCTCCACCTCCATCTCCTCACAAAGCTGCTCGAACAGGTGTGAGTTAAGGGCGTGTGCTTTGATGAGGTTAATAACTTTAATTACATCATTCAATACGCTGTTAAGTTCCGGTGGCGTTTTTCGGGTAGCTAGCATTTCCCTGTGAATGACACAATGTGTAGACTGACACTCAGGTGCAGCCTGCTTAATCCGAGCAGTTAAACCAGACAGCCTTCCGGTCATGGCACTCCTGCACGTGGGTTTTTGATTCACTAATTCCCGGCCTTGAATGATAGCGGTAACGTATCACGTCACGGAGACAAGTGTCTTGACGTGCGTCAAGAGTGAGCCATAGACGGATGTAACAAAGAGAATCTGGTAATTTTTCAAAATAAAACATCATTCAGACTCAGATAATAAATAAAACGGAAATAATGTAAGTTTTTTATTCTTTCTGTGCAGCCCGGTACAAAATGACCCACGGACCGGTACCGGTCCACGGCCCGGGGGTTGGGGACCTCTGGTGTAAGTAATTATGTAAGTTTTCTTACCACATTGAGAAAGAGTGAATGTGATTTGATGCAGTAAAGAACAGCTTCTTCTAAGGTGAACTTTCATTTATCTGTGCTTTTTGTTTTATTTTATCTTAGGGTGCTTTCACACTTAAATTTGTTTAATTTGGTCCGAATCAGTTGACGAGTTTGTTACTTTGCATCATTTTCTCCTTGATTTGGTCCTCTTTCCCACAGGCAAAAATTGAGGCAGACCATAAGCAGACCAATCTGCGTCACGTTAAATCCCGCAAGACTTATGTCAGAATGTTCTCTGTTCTTATTGGTCAGATTTTTTGCCGCAAGAACAGGAAAGGCCGTGTCTTTATGTATTTCTGGGAGAAAATAATACAAATCGTAGTGTTACCTATGGCGGGTTTTCATCGCCCTGGTTAGCGTTTATTACATACATGCATATAGCACTTTTGGCAAATCGTACAGTTTGAAAATGAAGTGCTGCTACGGATGGGAAATAACATATTAACGTTCATTAATCCTCCAGAACCGTGGTGTGCTCAGCAACAGATGTTTTCAAAGATCTATCAGGTATGTACAGTGACATAAAATGTTTTACCATTTGCTGCTGGTCCCGTTTTAGTGCTCTCACCTGCAGATCCACATCAGAGTTCGGCATTTAATTTGAACCGAGACCACCCCTTTAAGGTGGTCTCAGTACGGTTGTTTTGGTATGCACTTGAGTGCAATTATTATGTTCTCACCAGACAAAATGAACCGCTCTAACGGAGAAAACAAACTTGAGTTTGACTGAAACGGACTAAAGTCTGCAGGTGTGAAAGCACCCTTATTCATTTACATGCTGTTGTGATATGCAACTATTTCATAGAAGAACATCCTCTAAATATGCTTTTTTAATTGACTGGTCCAGGGGTGTCAAACAAATGGATCACGGGCCAAAAACGGCCCACCAGGGGGTCAAAAATTTTCTCTGTGAATTTGCAGCTTTATTTCTAGTAAATTTCTGACTTTCTACTGATTACAATAGTTTGTGTAAATCTGAGACATTTTTTCTCTGTAAGATGAGACTTTCTTCTCATCAGATTTCTTTTTCTTTTCTGATGAGAACAAGGGGCCCTTGATCTTGCTATGTGTGCAAGATGATTTAGATATGTATTTAAAAGTAACGTGAACGTTATTTTTCCAACTAACGAGTTACTTTAAATATGCAGTAACTGGCAAGTAACTCAGTTACTTTTGAAAAGAAGTAACTAGTAGCTGTAACTAGTTACTAATTTTTTAGTAACTTGGCCATGACATATTACTCGGCCCAGGAAACATGCATGCAGGCTCAGGTGGATTTGAAAGCTTTATTCAACCAATAAAACGTGTTTGGATGCGTGTATGCGATATGTTATGTGTTGTGGGTGGAAGATGAAGGCAGGGACAGAGCAGCACGCCGTGCAGCAAGGCAACCCTATGGAAGAGACGAGAGCAGGGGGTTAGCTGGGCAAACCACACAGGAGAGTAATAAAGCAATGTGCTTACTTGCAGTAACAGAGGTGGCTGGCGTTGGCAAAGATCCCAAGCCTGGGAGACAGCGCCCTGCTGTGCATCCAACGAGGAGAGGTGTAGCAGGGGAACGATGATGGCGAAGAAGAGGATGTCCGCCGCCAGGGAATCCACCTGTGCACAGGGGAAGGCTGAGAGGACAGGTGAGAAAATAGACAGCTTACGTGTCGTTGCGATGGTCAGCAGGCCTGGAGGAAGGAATCTGCTGAGGGTTAGAGCATGAAGGAAGACAGACGGCTCCAGGCCGATGCTCAGGGCGAGGCAGAATAAATAGTTGCGCGCTAACAAGGTGCAGGTGTGCGCGCAGCTGAGGTGGATGCCCGAGAGCGGCGAGTGGTGACAGGCCAACACTGATAACAACACATTGTTTTTTCTCCTCTCCAGATGCTTCATTTGCCAGTCAGGAAAAAAGGATGTAAGCTTTGACTGTTATGAACGGCTCTCGCGAGCCATTAATGAGAGCCGAGGGCCAACCAGTGAGTTTGCGTAATTTATTAACAACGAAAAGCAACAAAGGAAATGAGCCTCGTGGGGCAAAACACAAATAACACATGAGAACACTTACGATTTATGATGAGGGAAGAGAGGAGAGCTGGAGCCGGGCGTAGGGACTCCAGCCTAATCCACAATGTGAGGGATGTGTGGACAGCGTGACGTTGCAGCCCTGAACAAACAGAGCAGCTCCCTAATATAGGGGTTGACAGCTCATCAGCTGATGAGCGATAATTGGCCTCCAGCCGTCCCGTGGTGCTTGGCTTCTGACAGCCGGAAGCACTGCCGAGACGCTGTCACAACAAAGGCCTGGCCAAAAGCCAGGGGGGAGAACGGGAAACAACCGACAGTCCCGTGTGCAGACAAGGTCAGCACACGGACCATAACAGTTGCCCCTGTTCACAATGCGGATTCTAGACGCGCTGTAACATCAGCTCCCCCCACCCCCCCACCCACCCGGGAGGTCCACCAAACCACCCCAGGGAGGGAAGAGGGGGATGCAAGGACAAGGAGGGCCAGAAACAAATGTATCCCGAAAAACACAGACCAAGAACAATATGGGCAATACAGAGCAAGGAACAAAAACGAAAAAACACTCCATATAGCACCCATGAAACGAAATTTGGAGGCCCCAAACGGAAATACCAGAACCAGGCCTAGGAGAACACAAAAACACGCTAACAGCGATGAATTACATGAGCCATAACTACAATCATACCAGAACATCCACAAGATTACTGAAGGACAGGGAAAAAGCACAGGGATGACAGGCATAATTACACAGTTCAGGGGGTCTCCCCGCACCCCGCGTCCAAACCGCTAACAGGGGTAACGGGAAGAGTTCAGGCGACCTACCTGAATCCCAGGCCAGGAAAAACAGAGCGTCAGATGGCCAGACCAGGTCACTGAATAAGATAAGATAAGATAAGATAAGATAAGATAAGCCTTTATTAGTCCCACAACGGGGAAATTCCAGGATTGCAACAGCACAGGGATAGCAACACTCAGAGCAACAATCAGAAGGCAAGAAAAAAAAAAACAAGCAAGCAAGAGCAGCTAATATACATATGTACATATTACTATAAAATATATATATACACACACACACACACAGACACACAGTGCAGAGCATTGTAGCTGGATGGAATAAATATATGAATATATGAACACACAGTGCAGAGCATTGTAGCTAGATGGAATAAATATGTAAATATATAAACACCCACAGTACGGAGCATTGCAGCTAGGTGGAATAAATATGCAAGTATATAAACACACACAGTGCGGAGCAATGTAGCTAGATGGAATAATATGTAGATATATAAAAACACAGTGCGGAGCATTGTAGCTAGATGGAATAAATATATAGATGTATAAATATAAACACACCCAGTGCTGAGCATTGTAGCTAGATGGAATAAATATATAGATATATAAATATAAACACACCCAGTGCAGAGCATTGTAGCTAGATGGAATAAATATGTAAATATATAAACACACACAGTGCAGAGCATTGTTGCTAGGTGGGATGAAACAGCATAACCGTCTATTTAGTTATCCTACATGGTATGATTATGTGCCCATACATATTCTCACCCTCCATAGCGACCGGTATGTTCCTAGTTGTATGCCGGAGAGGACCATTGTGTAAGTCTATTGCATCTTTTGCATTCAAAAAAAAACTATTAGTTTGTTACGTCTTTTTGCTATCTCTGCGAGCAGCCCTGCTTAGGTTGTACAGTCTGACAGCCGTTGGTAGGAAGGACCTACGAAACCTCTCGGTTGTGCACCTGGGATGATGTAGTCTGCTGCTAAATGAGCTCCTCAGTGCATCCAGTATGTCCTGCATAGGGTGGAACTCGGACTCCAGCAGAGATGACAGTTTAGCCACCGTCCTTCTCTCTCCTATCTCCTCCATCGGATCAAGGCGTTGCCCCAGGACAGAGCTAGCTTTCTTAATCAGTTTGTTCAGTTTGTTGAATAGAGAGTCAGGCTTGTCAGGAGGCCGACCCAGGACGCCAAACGGGAGGAACAGGCTCCCAGGTGGTTTACCCGCATCAACCTGCCACCAGGACCGCAGGGGAGAACATGGAGATGGCTTCCCAGTGGAGGAGAAAAGCGCGGGAGAGCCGGGCTGCTTACGGGGAATCCCCGCGGCACCCCGTGGGAGGGGAAAGGGAACGGGGAGAAGATGAGGGGCCAGTTCGGCGTTGCTCAGCGGATGATCTGTAGCTCCTTCTCCGAACCCCACACGAACTGGCGCTACGCTGTCGCCGGATCCCAAACGGAATCGTGTTGCACCCGCGACGGACCCGATTGGGCCAGGGCTGCACCCACGAAGGACCCCGATTGGGCCGGAACCAACCCGGTGACGGACCCCGACTGTGCCAACGCTGCACCCGTGATGGACCCCGATTGGGCCGGAACCAACCCGGTGACGGACCCCGACTGGGTCAACGCTGCTCCCGCGATGGACCCCGACTGGGTCGGCGCAGCACTGGGAACGACCCTTGAACCCGGACCCGGAACCTCCAGCTCAGCGACCGGGATCGACTCCACACCAGTGACCCTGGGAGAAGGCTCAGAAGAAGAGAAAGAAGACCCAGGATCAGGATCACTGGTAGCGCCAGAACCTGGCGAGACAAGCTCGGATGCAGCGGATGGCTGCACCCGGCTTGCCTCCCCAAGAGACAGGCAAAAATGCTCTAAAATGGAGAAGAGAAAGACAACACAGAGCACTTGCCTGATCTCGAGTTCCGATGCCATCCAGGACTTTGATGATCCAGGTTCAGCTGGGAGAAGGTCGTCATCCGGTTCCCACTCGGCTACGGCGGGCTCCGCAGCCGGCATGATGGCACTCACAGTCTGGAGCTCTTCTGTCACTGATATCCTCACTGAGGGCCCGCACGGCGAGGAGGCAGGGGCTCCATAACCTGCCGTGTCGAGCTGCTCCTCACTGGAGACCTGAGGACGCTTCGTCGATGGCGCGGGCTCCAGTCTGCAGTCTGCCCTCCTCCTTTGCCCATGACATGGCTGCAGGGCTGGATCCAGGCTCTCCAGGCCCACAGGCTCCCTCCTCGTCCGGCGGCGTAGTCCTGGCGCCGGGGGACGCTCGGGGGAAGGAGACACAAAGACGGCAGGTTCATAATTAATTCTTGCAGTGGGCGGAGGGAGCTCGGGGGACTGTGAACCCCGAACTCCACCCCCAGGAACCAAACAAGGTAATTCACCCAGTGAGGGAAAAGAATGAATAAACACTTGCCTGCTTCCTGGAGGCCAGATGGGACCCGCCGCAGTGGACTGAGATCTTCCCTTCCCCTGCTGGATGGAGATGGAGGGACCCCCGGGAAGACGAGGAGGTGCCGCTCGCGGTGGATCCATGGCGAGCCTCGCAGAAGCGGAACTCATAGCCCTCACAGCAGCTGAAGAAGATGTCGAGGAGGGGGTGACAGCCGAGGCGATCCGGGCAAGAGGAGCTGACGGAAGAGCAGGGACAGAAGACCCGGGAAGAGAGGCTGCGGGAATTCCCTCCTGACGTAACGCAGAAGGTGCTGCTGACTGGGAGGCAGGGTTCCTCCGACGACCCAGAACTGGATCCGGACGGGGTTCTCGTTGAGGTTTATTAACTGCTTGGTGATGGCGTTTGCTGGCAGGAGGCGAGGTGAAGATGAGGTCTGGAAAATGCCGCTCCTGTACAGAAACAGAGGCGAGCAGGTCGGCGTATTCAGGGTAACCATTCAGACCAGGATTCCTCTCCACCAGCCTGACCGCTGCAGTCATGTGCTTAATTATTTGTGTAGGATGGGCGGCGGAGCGAGCTGCAGCCACTCAGTCCCGGATGGTAATTGCTGTCAGCTGTAATCTCTCCGGGGGAATTCCAACTGACGTGTAACTCCGGCGGGGATACCTTCCGGGTGGTACGTACTCCTGGCCTGAAAGGGGGACAGGAACGGGATCCTGAAGCGAACAGTGAGGGTGCCTTCTCTTCGGCTTCCTGCCGGAGTTTCCTTCCAGCCTGCGGAGTCTCTCCCGTTGGAAAGCGATGTCAGCCTTCCTCGCCGTAATTTGCGGGTGGTTGGAAAAGTGGGGAAGGCGCATAATAATGTCCTCAGCGAGGTCCAGGTGTCGGCCTATATCGCTGGGGGTGTCGTAAAGTGTAGCGGTGAAAAGCGTTCCATCAACATGGTCCAGAGCCTCCGCTAGCTCGTAGCCCAGGCGCCAAATGCTGCGCCTGACAGACGACATCCTCCCAACAAGCAGGTACCCAGACAGGGAAAATACTCAAGTCCAATTCAGCAAACTCAGGGTGACTGGTGTCTCGCTGGGCTGCGACCTACTGTTTTGAATGGCTCTCGAGAGCCATTAATGAGAGTCGAGGGCCAACCAGTGAGTTTGTGTAATTTATTAACAATGAAAAGCAACAAAGGAAATGAGCCTCGTGGGGCAAAACACAAATAACATATGAGAACACTTACGATTTACGATGAGGGAAGAGAGGAGAGCTGGAGCCGGGTGTAGGGACTCCAGCCTAATCCACAATGTGAGGGATGTGTGGACAGTGTGAGGTCGCAGCCCTGAACAAACAGAGCAGCTCCCTAATATAGGGGTTGACAGCTCATCAGCTGATGAGCGATAATTGGCCTCCAGCCATCCTGTGGTGCTTGGCTTCTGACAGCCAGAAGCACTGCCGAGACGCTGTCACAACAAAGGCCTGACCAAAAGCCAGGGGGGAGAACGGGAAACAACCGACGGTCCTGTGTGCAGACAAGGTCAGCACATGGACCATAACATTGACAGGGGAACTACCATAATCTTGTGTAGTGACATACATAGCACGAGACCAGCAGATGTACTGTAGTTCACTAAAGCCTGTTTTCCACTAGCCCAGCACACCTCGGTACGGCTCGATTCACTTCAGTACGGCTCGGAATGCTTCTGTCTCCATTAGCACGGTGTTGTGCTTGTGCTGTGATGGTTTGTGTTAGGTGGTTTTAGAAGTGGGGCAGCAGCAGATTCTCAGCGAGGCGGGGCCACACTCCCGTGACGTTACGCACCTGACTGAGTCCTTATTTACACAAGACAAAAAATGGAGGATCAAAGGATTATTGCCTTGCTCACTCTGTGGTTTTATCTCACAATTAATTTTATCTCATAATTAAGCTGCAACAACACAAGTCACTTTTGTTTTGAATTAACTGCCAAATGACCTAGAAATAATGAGCTGAAACTTGTTTTTATTCGAATTAAATAATGAGACGGTGGCACACTGTCCAACACCACATCCTAGGGCATTTTGGATGTACTGAATTAAAAAAATTCATGTTTTTCACCTTCAGGTCAACGTTTGGAACAAAAGTATTATTATTTTCCGTTTAGATGATGCTACACTCCTTCTAAAGTATTGTAAATCTCTGAATTTGGAATGCCGATAGAACATTCAATTTACATATACTTGTACCTTTGACTTGGTGCTAATTTTTTATGATATCTCAATAAAAAGAACAGAAAGCTTACAAAAAGATTTCTTTTTTGGTCTAGTTAAAAATTACATTACCTTTACAATGGTTGACCCTCAGCATCATTTTGATCAGACTAGGCCATGGAATTTCTATGTAATTATACTGTTTTATAATTCAGTGTTATAACAGACAAACCACACTTTCCAAAACAATTCCATTTTATTATATACAAAATATTAAAATAAAAAAAAACTTTGCAACACAACATGAAGGTTAATCGACATTTTATACACACCGACCACTGAGTGCTGAGGCTCGGTTGAATGAAACGTCTCTGCCAGCTGTGGATCAGGAAGGCTCGGTTGAATAATCCGGACGGGCTGTCGCGGCGGACGCGTGGGATGATTCTACAAGGAAAATACACACAATAAAATACAGCACGAAAGTGCAATATATACAGAAAAGACAATAGTTTTTAACAAGAATACATAAGCTTATTTCAGCGTATTGTTCACATGAATAATTACAATAAAAGCTTTAGTCCGCAGTGTGCTGCAATAAAGCAGCGATCATCCACAAATGAACAGCTTTTTTATTGCATAAATAAACTGAGCGTCTTACCGAATATATTTGCGAAAAAACGCACAATAAAAAAAAATTAAAACTCACCGTTAAAGGACTCCGATGTCGAGACCTCCCGGTATATTTTTTCATTCCGGGCGGCTCCGTCTAACTCGCGCTGAATACGTTCGTCTGACAATGCAGTGAGCAGACACTGCACCTCCTTCTATTGGTCCATGGAACACCCTTATTACGCGAAGCCATTTTTGATAGAGAATAAATGAAAATAGCACAGCAATACACTGAAAAGGAACCGCCGACAGTGGTTGCGTGCTGAGTAAAGGCGGTTGTGAAGATTCTTTTTTTTTTTTTTTTCAAAAACTTTATTGAGAAGGTCGTGAAGATTTGGTAGATGAGGAGGAGGAGAGGGGCGGTTACAACCTGACCAATCAGCGCCGGTTACGACCTGACCAATCAGCGGCGACCAGTCTGTTAACGTCACAACACGGCACAGCTCAGCACTGCTGTACCCTGCCCTGCAGCGGGGCTGAGAATCGCGGCTGTTAAACCGTGTTGGGGCTTGTGGAAAAGCGTACAAAGCGTGCTGAGCCGTCCCGTGTCGCGCTAAAGCGTGCTAGTGGAAAAGGCCCTTAAGTGTTCAGTAGTGTAGTTCACTAAGGTTCACACAAAACTAAATATTACTCTTTTATTTTACATTAATTCTACAACTTTAGTTATGTGGAAAATTATAAAATTGACCACAATAATATGTGTAGTTCATGGCAAAACTCAATCTAGATCAAAAAGTAATTTCTTTCTTCACACAGACTCTGATACAATTTTTTTTCCCCAAAGTTAGGTCCCATATGCAGGAAGTAGAGGAGGCAGGACTTAGGCTCTCTATGCATAATGGTAACCTGTTAAATGTTGTAATTAACACTACTCCTTCATAGATAAGCTCTATCTGCATTCACACATCTTGAATAACACAGGCTTTGTGTGGACCTTTCACACACACACACAATGCTACAGTTCTTCATGGGGACCAGTTTTGTCCAAGTTTACACACAGTTTATACACAGATACTGAGTAAAGGTGTGCTGTGGGGATGTCATGAGTGTCCAGAAAAGAGTGACATTAACCTAGAAAAAAATCCATGAGAAAGCTAAATTCTGCTCTAAACATCCCACTACCACTAACCTTCTGTTTGCATTATAGTAAACTCTGAAGGATACTGATTAACATGCCTCCCGATCAGTGAACCTATATCTGCATTCACACACATTAAATAAAACAGGCTTTGTGGGAACCTTTCACACACACAATATTACAGCGCTTCATGGGGACCAAATTGTCAGAGTCTTCTAGTTTTTCCTCATATGTTGACACTTGCACTTATTGAATAAAACAGGAATTGTGGGGGCCTTTCACACACACAATCTTAGAGTTCTTTGTGGGGACCAGTTTTGTCCAAGTTTACACACAGTTTATACTCAGACACTGAGTAAAGATGTGCTGTAGGGACGTCGTGAGTGTCCAGAAAAGAGTGATAATTAACCTAGAAAAAAAATCCACGAGAAAGCTAAATTCTGCTCTAACCATCCCACTACCACTAACCTTCTGTTTGCATTATAGTAAACTCTGAAGGATACTGATTAACATGCCTCCCAATCAGCGAACCTATATCTGCATTCACACACCTTAAATAAAACAGGCTTTGTGGGAACCTTTCACACACACAATATTACAGCTCTTCATGGGGACCAAATTGTCAGAGTCTTCTAGTTTTTCCTCATATGTTGACACTTGCACTTGTTGAATAAAACAGGAATTGTGGAGACCTTTCACACACACAATCTTAGAGTTCTTTGTGGGGACCAGTTTTGTCCAAGTTTACACACAGTTTATACTCAGACACTGAGTAAAGGTGTGCTGTGGGGACGTCGTGAGTGTCCAGAAAAGAGTGATAATTAACCTAGAAAAAAAAAATCCATGAGAAAGCTAAATTCTGCTCTAAACATCCCACTACCACTAACCTTCTGTTTGCATTATAGTAAACTCTGAAGGATACTGATTAACATGCCTCCCGATCAGCGAACCTATATCTGCATTCACACACCTTAAATAAAACAGGCTTTGTGGGAACCTTTCACACACACAATATTACAGCTCTTCATGGGGACCAAATTGTCAAAGTCTTCTAGTTTTTCCTCATATGTTGAAACTCGCACTTGTTGAATAAAACAGGCATTGTGGGGACCTTTCACACACAATGTTATAGTCCCTTTAGGGGACCAGTTTTGTCCAAGTTTGCACAGTTTTTACTCAGACATTACTGAAGGTGGTGTGAATATCCAATATAAAGTGCCAATTAACCAAAAAATTAAAACCCCGTGATGGTTAAAATCTGCACTAAACATCCCACTACCACTAACCTTCTATGTGCATTACATTGGAATCTTTGGTATACTGAGACAAGAATGCCATCACTGTAAACTTGTTTCCCACTTTAGCTTTAAAAAGAAAGAAAAAATACAAAAAACTTAATGAAGAGGAGCTGTTGGATTAAATCTGAAGTGATGAACATGAAGTACCTGTAAAGGAGAGCTGTTTGAAACTGTAGCACCATCCATCTGGCTCTGGAGTGAAGGAAGAGACACACCTGCTGCCATGGCTTCAGCTACAATGTTGGTCATCTGTAAACACATATTTTATCATTATAATTTTGAAATTATAATTTTAAATAAATAATTTTATGAGACTCTACTTAATGAAAACTAAGAAGTTATTTGATTGGAATTTTCCACCCAGTGTGTTGTTGAATAAAACAGGAATTGTGGGGACCTTTCACACACAATGATACAGTCCCTTGTGGGGACCACTTTTGTCCAAGTTTACACACAGTTTACACAAGTTTGTCCAAGTTTACACACAGTACTCAGACACTGAGTAAAGATGTGCTGTGGGGACATCAAGAGTATCCAGAAAAGAGTGATAACTAACTTAGACAAAAATCCATGAGAAAGCTAAATTCTGCTCTAAACATCCCACTACCACTAACCTTCTGTTTGCATTATAGTAAACTGAAGGATACTGATTAACATGCCTCCTGATCAGCTAACCTTTATCTGCATTCATACACCTTAAATAAAACAGACTTTGTAGGAACCTTTCATACACACAATACTACAGCTCTTCATGGGGACCACTTTGTCAAAGTCTTCTAGTTTTTCCTAATATGTTGACACTCACACTTGTTGAATAAAACAGGCTTTGTGGGGACCTTTCACACACAATGTTATAGTCCCTTAAGGGGACCAGTTTTGTCCAAGTTTAGGCACAGTTTTTACTCAGACATTGGCTAAAGATGGTGTGAGTATCCAAAATAAAGTGCCAATTAATTAAGAAATAAAAACCCTGTGATGGTTAAAATCTGCACTAAACACCCCACAACCACTAACATTCTATATGCATTACATTAGACTCTTTGGTATATGAGATGAGAATGCCATCACTATAAACTTCTTTCCCACTTTAGCTGCTTAAAAAGAAAAAAATATATATAAAAACTTAATAAAGAGAAGCTGTAGGATTAAATGTGAAGTGATGAACATGAAGTACCTGTATATGAGAGCTGTTTGAAACTGTAGCATCATCCATCTGACTCTGGAGTGAAGGAAGAGACACATTTGCTGCTGTGGCTTCAGCTGCAGTGTTGGTCATCTGTAAACACATATTTTATCATTATAATTTTAAAATTATAATTTTAAAATAATCATTTTATAAGGCTCTACTTAATGAAAACTATGAAATTATTTGATTGGAATTTTCCACCCAGTGTGTTGTAGCACATAGTTTTCTTTCTGGTAAGTTTTTACACTATGATCATCCATCTGAGCCTTGGAAAGAAAAGGCTAGCTGGAGTTCTCTATGTTTATATCATTCACAGTTTTTTCAACCAGCAGTAAATAGATTTTTTATGATTAGACTTCGGATTTTTTTTTTTTTTGTGATTGCATTTCCTTCTTTATTTACAATATGATGGTGTATACCACAAATTACTTAAGCTCAAAACATTTGGCATATGACTTCATCAACCCATTCTTTAACACCTAAATATTAGGTAAATTCTCATAAATAAATGGATTAAACATGTGTAGCATCATCGTCTCCTCAAACCAAGACAGAAGATCACTTCTCTTCATTTTATAGGAATTTCACTTTATTCATTACACAGGAATACCACTTTTCTGCCTTTTCAGGAATATCACTGGCTTTTATGTCGACTCATGCAGGCCTCTTCCAGGCCTGACCAAAGATGCTTGCTTTCCCAGGACCCCAATGTAAACAGTTGCCTCTTGCAGAGATTGTAAGGATCAGAATTTGCTTTTAAAGGCTCAAAGGAACATAAAACTCAGGAGACCAGACCTCTCAACATGAACACTGCATTTGGATAATGTACCCTTACAGGAAACAATGCTTTTAAAAAAAAAGAGTCATAAAGTGCTTAATCTGACGGGTTTATAGCCCCGATGCTGTCCAGACTTTCGCCCAGATACCATGGACCTAAAGGAAATCATCTACAGCTCAACAGTACCTCCTAGTGGATACCTACGAAATGTGTTTTCAGTATGTAAGATGACTTTTAATTTGTTCTAAACATGAAGTTTCTTTCAGCTTATCCTCTGGATCCTAAGGACACTGAAAATCATCCCTCTTTTATCACCAACCATGGTTTGCTGCATTTTGATCTAAATGTGAATGCATGTATTATAATTATGTATAAGAAATGTTATATTCATGAGTGTTATTCAAACCAATGTAATATTGGAATAATGGTATAAATGCATGATCACCAAATATTAACCAAGTCATTTAATCTAGTTAGATTTTATATTGAGCACTTAATTTCATAAGAACTGACTGAGTGTTGATTTTCCCTCTGCAATTTCATGGGATGGTGTCTTCGTTTGATTGGCTGCTCTCAAACAAAGAAATGTCCTCACATTGGATAGCAGCCATTTCAAACTGCTTCTGAAAAAGTCGATTGGTCAGTCTTGCGATCGACATCATCAGTTTTACGACCCGGCAAGGTAACTTTAAAAGAGAGAAGTTAGATTAGAGTAGGCAGAGCAGAAATAAGATCAGACAAAGAGTAAGGGCAAGAATAGCAAGAAGTAAAGAAGTAACCAGAACAGCAAAATAGAGAACAGTGATAGAATTAAGAATTAGAAACACAGAAAGAAGAAAGAGATTTTGAGAAAGATTAGGAACTAAATTAAGATTAAAGAAGCAGAATAGTAATCTAGATCTCAGAAGATTTTATTCCACCGTTTCAAGGCCCTGTGAAGTTTTATTCTGTTCTCTGTGTGTTTGTCAAGTCTTTCGTTATATTCTGGTCACTGAGGAGAAACCATTTTTCTTTAGAGCTCGTCCCTTTTAGAGAATCAAATTCTCAAACTTTTTCCTTCACCTCAGAAGCCATTCTTATCCTAGTAAATGTTTTTCTAAATTTTTTTTCATGACTTTTCACGCCATTAAAGTGGACCTTTAATTTGCCTAGTTTAAAGTGAACAGAGATTGAAACGTTCCTCCTTCAGTTTTTTTGGTCTATCCCGCTACAAGAGACCTCAAATTTGGACTCTTTTCCAAGGACTTTTCACGCCGCCCTGAGACAAACCATCCACGGCTGCCACTGTCTCCTTGAAGGGCCCCCCAGCTGAGTTATCACCTACACGGCTGTGAGGACAGCAGCCACTTCCTCCGACGTCCTAACTTCAAAACCCAGCGGTACCGACCCGCGGAAACGTGGACCTACAGCTGTTGTGTGAGTGAAACTCCTACTTCTCCTATCTGCTGGGTTAAAACGTGATGTCCTAACGATTAAATTACAGTTGAATATGGCCCATATTTCAGGGCTCAATTAGTCTCTCAGCCACAGGATAGAGCTGTAAACTGAAGGAAAACTCTTAGTCATTTTTAAGTAACTGCCCTTAAATTTTTGTAGATTAATTCAGAAGTCATTTTTAGATAATTAGCTTATGAATTTTCCCCATAAAATTGGGTTGTTTTGTTAAAACATTTCAGCCTCATTTACCGTTGAAACATAAGTCTGGTTCCTCCTTGGTTCTACAGAGGTGTAACGCTGGATGTTATGTTCAGGAATCCAATACCAGTTGATGTGATATATTACGCTGTTATCATCTGAATCTGTTTATCCATCATTTGAACGCCATGCCATGTAAACTGAATGAGTTTAATAAAAGGGTGAATGAGAGAAGTTGAAGCATTTTCCTTTTGCATATACAGGTTTCCTAATCACGGCAGGACAAGAACTCACTGAAATTTTGAGACTGATTCATTAAGTAATTTAAGGTACAAAATTAATTAAAATTAAAGTTAATATTATTGTCCGTTAGGACTGGTGCCCCTTTTACGAGTGCTTTTATTTAATTTAGCGGGTGTAGAAGTGAAGGTTTAACTCCGCCCCCTTTCACACCCACTATTAAATAAAATAAATAATTCCTGTACCTTATGACAAATATTTTTATAGGCAATTCACGTGACAGTTTATTGGTGCCCCGTGTGAGGCCTGTGTAATTGGGAAACATATATGCAAAAGAAAATTCATTGAAATCATAAGCTGTTTTTTTTTTTTTTCTTTTTCCTGCAAATATTGATCCACTATTCGGCGAGTCTGTGTGTTTGTTTGGGAGACTGAGGCCACGTCTGTCCTCCTGCCTGTGTGTCTGCTGTGTTTGTTTACCTAACCTCCCGCTGAGGAGTCTGGTGGCTGATAGCTGCAAAGGGGGGTAAGTGATTCACCCACTAAGGTCAACAGTTTTTGATGCATGCAAAGAAGTTTAAGCAATATTATTATATGCTGGATTAAGAAAAATAGAGGCCTAGAGTGACAGAAACGCGAAGAAAACCGTCCTGTCTCTCGCCAGTTTAACCTTTCGGCGACTATCCCAAAAGGAGTAATTAAACTGGCCAGTTCTGTAATTACTGTACCCAAGCATGGTGACGTCAGATTAAGCTGGACACGGTTTGATCTGGTCACTGAATAAACCGCTGGGGAAGTAGCGCTAAACTATACCCGGAATTAAAGGGGTAACATTATTTGTGAAAGTTGGAGATTAAACTCTCATTTTGAAAAGCAAGGCGTGGCGTGTCAATAAGACTCGGCGCCCGCATCACATGTCACATGAACACGCACAGTCGCGCGCGTGCCCGAAAGGCGTGCACGAAAACTGCGCATGAGCAGAGTAAGCATGCAGACGCCATTTTGAAGGCGCTAAGAGGGAGTCACCCTAGCCGCCATTTTTGAGTGAGACCGGTAGACCCGCCCAGAGCGACGTCACCAGTGTCTCCTCCCCCTGGGAGGGCAGAGATAACTGCCTCCATCCTGTGGTCAACTATAGGAGTTGCATTTCTTGCATGAATGCACACTCGGATTAAAGCAGAGCAAATCTATTAAGCTGATTTATAATCAAACAGAGCTTCCAAATTAACTTTAAATCAATCCGAATTATCCGGAACAACCTAAATTTAAACCCAAATCAAAGTTTTATCCCAAGAACCAAAAGGAAAAGGAAACTTGTGGGTTTGAAGTTTGTTCTCATTGGTGGAAGAGCTTTTGACTGCATATATACACGGTGAAAGAACATAGAAGCATAGACTTTGTATTTACTCACGTATGTTAACCACATATTTTAATCTTTTTAGTTAAAAGCATATATTCACCCATCTTACGCTAAAAGTCTGCAAACCTTTGAAGCTATATATATGTATTTTGTTTTTAAATATCACTTTGTGAGATTTCTTTCACAGGAAGCCATTCAACTTAGGGATTCAAATAAATGACAATGTTCATTTAGACTCAAGTTAATGTTAATCCTGTGCATGTTGGTGAAGGATTTAGTGATTTACTGAATATTTAACCAAAATTTTTTTCCCAAAATTAGGAAACCACATTCAGCAATTAACACTTGAAAGCTTTAGCTTATTTACAGTCAGTGTTGCTTTTGATTCATGTTTCCTCCCCAGGAGAAGGAAAACATTTAACCAACTCACTATTTCTCACCAGGATTTGAAATAAGTCAAAAAGTGAAAACTTTGACTAGTCTGTAAAACATTTTTTTCCCCTCTTTTTAAATAATCATTAACTTTAATCCTAAGGAAGCCTTAGTGACAATACGCAAAGACAATTCATTTGTTTCCTAACTTGTAAATATTAAAACATTGAAAGGCTTTAAATGAAGATAAGCTTTAACAAATAGAACAAAGCCAATTCTAACTTTAAAACAAAGTGAAGACTTATACTGTAACTCTAAAGCCTTAAAGCATTTAACCTTTTCTATTTTTGTTGCTTTCTTTTTCTTTTGTAAATAAAATCATTACTTTCAAGTGAGATTCAACAAAAAAATTCACAACCTAGTTGAGGACTATTCCAAAACTACACTTTGATAACTGAACTGAAAGAAGTCAATCAACACAATTTTTTTTTGTGCTTTTGTCTTGTGAAATACAAATCAAAATACAGTGTCAACAAATAAACTAACACGTATTCCACATTTCTAAAGAATTCCAAAATATTTGCTTTCCTTCTTACAAGCCTGGAAGTTGAAACAAACTCCAAAAAGAAGCTTGTAATTACCATCACTGTAAAACAACACTCAAGGTTAACTCTTGACTCACAACTTTAGCTATAATCAATGAATTGATTTCAAGCTAAGCGTTACACAAACGGTCAAACATGTCGAGTCCACTTGACGAATTAAATGACCTTCAAGTAATATTGGAAGAGTTGGCTTCCGACCTTATACCCGGTTTCTCCAAACAAGTTCGGGATACTCCACCAAAAGATTTGAAGCAAATCACGAAAAAACTTTTGGATGAATGCGAAGCTAACCCACCGAAAGCAAAGGAAATCCCCGGTGTGTTAGGAAAGTTTGCACTAGCATTAGTTGCAAGGCTAAAACAAGCTGAAACCCAAGTACTCTACGCCGAAATGGAACTGGTGAAACGACAAACAACCATCCTTTCTCTTCAGGAAGAGAACAAATCCCTTGTGAAAAAGCAGGAACAAGCTCGCATAGAGAAA